>BMAU01011286.1:490000-942500 GCA_019973935.1 Trichonephila clavipes | reverse complement strand
AAACTCCAGGCCTTAGGAACCAGGATTGCAGGTTTAAACAAGTTTTAGGGCTAGCCAACCTTCACCTATAGTTTGTCATACTACGTACCAAGAGGAAAGGAAAGAATAACATTCGGAGGAATTTCAATTTTATAATAAAATCACTAAACTAATAAAATATAATTATAAAATTATAGCCTACTAGTATTCACATTACAGATTTAAATACGATGCAAAACGTAGATAGAGGGACTTACTTCGGGAGTGTAACAACTGGTTATGTTTCCTACCAAATACAAGAGAGGGAAAACAGTTTCGCAAAAAGTTAAATTATGATAGAATAATATAAAGTTTATATATATATGTACTTTTAAAAAATCATAAATATGTATATACACTGGTGTGCAAAAATTAAGGACGAAGTCGAAAAATTAGCATATCAGCTGAACGAAGAGGCAAAACGGACAGAAAGACCAATCAGGAGATGAAGTAAGGTGATGTACAGTAGCACATGCGCAGATATGCAGGTAGACGTAATGGGGGAGTGTCTGAGTAGTATAAAGCATGTTGTCGGTGTAAGATCAGTATTTCTGGCAAAGATATTGCACGACGTATAGCAGTTAAAATCATACCGAGTTGCTGGCAGGCGAGAAATGGCGAATAATCAATCTGTTAGACGACATCTGGATGCTTTTACCCGAGGTCGAATCATTGGGAAGTTGGAGGAAGGCCGCAGTGTGACAAGTGTGGCTGCACAGTACGGAATTGCTCACAGCATCGTTTCACGACTTTGGAGACAATTTCAAACTACAGGAACAGCTATCCGGGGGTTCAGTAGTGGTCGTCCATGAGGAACCACACCAGCAGATGACCGGTACATTGTCTTACAGGCCAGAAGAAACAGGCGGCAGACAGCGGGAGAAATCGCTAGACACACGACACAGGTGACTGGACGACCGATATCGCGTTTTACCGTGGCCAGAAGATTGCACGGTGGTGGTCTGTTTGCACGATGCCCTGTACGGTGTGTACCTTTAACGCCTGCCCATCGGAGAAGGCGTTCTCTGTGGTGCCGGGAACACCGGAATTGGAGAGACAATGGATGGGGACAAGTACTCTTTACAGATGAGAGCAGATTCAGTTTGAGTAGCGATTCTCATCGCATGCTCATCTGGAGAGAGCGGGGAAGCCGCAATTATCCCTCGAACATCATTGAAAGGGACAGGTATGGAGGTCGCGGTGTTCTCGTTTGGGGGAGGCATTATGCTTGGTAGTCGTACAGACCTTCACATCTTCGACGCAGGTTCAATCAACGGGACCCGTTATTGTAACGAGATTCTTCTTCCATATGTGCGTCTTTTTAGAGGCGCTATGGGTCTGCAGTTCCTTTTCATGGACGACAATGCACCATGTAATCGCACAGTAGCTGCCGAACAGCTCTTAGAGAGTGAGGATATTGAACGTATGGATTGGCCGACACGATCTCCGGATCTCAATCCCATCGAGCATGTATGGGATTTTCTAGGCAGACGCTTGGCAGCTAGTACCTTACCACCAGTAACGATTCTTGAGCTTCTATTGGCGCTGCAAGACGAATGGACAGCAATGCCTCAACAACTCATTGACACCCTCATTCTCAGCATGGGCAGACGCTGTGAAACCTGCCTAGCAGTCAGGGGAGATCATATCCCCTACTAAAGACCGGATGTTTCTTGCTGGACACCCATCTCAGGGATGTTTCGTCCTTCAGTCGCCTTGCGCTCCATGGTACTTTTTCAATCAAGCTTCTTTTTATCCTTCTGATTTCTCTTTTAGTAAATGTTACTTACATATTACACATGTCCTTACGTTTTGGGGGATCTTACGGTATTAAATGTGTTGATTTGGAAAGCTTTTGTACAAAGTTATATTGAAAAAACCGTCTCGTCCTTAATTTTTGCACACCAGTGTATTGATATAAATATTAGTTGAAAATATTAATTAATCCTAGAAATATTTTAACAATATTATTGATTTATTAAACATGTGGCGCCATCTATTTAATAATTGTATATTTAGTTTAAAAAAACCATAATGTCAATAAGATATTAATACAAATTGTATATCATTGAGAACTATTAGAAATATAATTGTAAAGAAAGTTAGCTGGATATCCATGTCCAATACATTGTTTAATAAAGTTATTAATGTTTAAATAAATACACTTAAGAACTTTGAAAATAGCGACCCAAGAAGAAAGCATCGGATTGCAATGAAATTTAATACACATAATGATACATATGAGAGATTCACTTGATCTCAAAAACAAGACAATTAAACGAATACAGGATGTGCAACGACACAAATACTGGACAACATCAATAGCGCATTGGACCACCTCCAGCTGCAATACATGCCACCACACGGTCCGGCATTGGGTTGATTAGACACCATATGTTGTCCTGAGGCAGATGTGCCCACAAATCTTGAACAGCCAACTCAAAATCATGTACGATGGCATCTGCCATTTTAGCTCACCCCACACGTGCTCTACAGGGGACAAATTGGGGGAGCGGACCGGCCATGGAAGAGTTTGAAAATGACGTAGGAAGTCTTGAGCAACTCTTGTTGTATGCGGACGAGCATTGTCTTGCTGGAAACTTGCCCCTGGGAGAGACCATTTAGGAAAGGTCCTACATGGGGCCGTAGATATCATCTACGTATCTTTGGCCCGTTAAGATTCCACGCATCACAATAAAAGTGGACCGGCTATCATAGACTATGGCCCCCACACCATTACACTAGCTGTGCGGGCAGTGTGACGTAGATCAGTGTGGGGGAATTGTACCGCTCACCAGGGCGCCTCCACATCCATACACGGTTATCATCTGTCCCCCAAACAAACCGGGATTCATCACTAAACACAACCTTTTGCCAATATGTGGCATTCCACATTGATCTGGCTTGGCACCACTGTAGATGCATTTTTCGATGTTCCGGTGTTAAAGGGAGTGCACGGAAAGGGCGCTTGGATTTAAGATTTGCTTCTGCAAGGTGTTTGGAAATTGTTTGTGGAACAATTGCTACGCCTACGTCTGCTCGTATCGTTGAACGAGTCTTTGTGGGATCCACAAGTGCTTGCCGCACGAACCTTCGATCCTCTCTCCTCGTGGTCTTCCTGGTCGCTCTAGACCCGGTTTTCCTTGTGTGGGTACCTTCTCGTGTCCACTGCTCCCAACTATTTCTAACGACACATTCGGAACGATCCACCTGACCAGCAACACGGCGCGTCAACCAGCCTGCAGTTTTCATCCCGATTATCAGGCCTCTCTCAAACTCGCTTAACTGTGAGAAATGTCTTCTAGCACGTTTATCTGGCATGTTTCGCTTACCAAAGTCTTCCTACAATCGGCGGGTAATCGTCACGTTTATGAATAATTGAATTTGCGCTGGCTTATATAGCCCCCTCTTCCTGCTTGTAGCGCCACCTCGGCGTGTATGAGCATGCGTATTGGCACAAATTTGGATCATTTGCATATCACATTACGCTGTACTTATTTGCAAAGTTTCGCGATTGTGTACTTAGCTACCTTCTTGGGTCGCTATGTTCAATGTTCCTGAGTGTATTAGCTTTATCACTAACTAAAACATTATTACGATAAATATAGTTAAAAATAATATTTCTATTTATAGATATTGATAAATTTGAATTCCTGTAAGACACTTTAAGAATGTTAAAATTAAAGGCATCTCTTTTATCATAAATATTACTATGTAATTTCAAATACTTAATATACAATGTTACATCTAAGTAATTAGTTTTATATTGGATTATTATTCATTTTAACTAAGTTTAAGTAAGCCGGATAAAAACTAATATTGGGATTTAAATTTTCGTTTTTACCAAAGTTAATTAAATCATCAATATATCTAAAAATGTAATAGTCATTATTAAAAATATAATTATATATTATATAAAACTATAAGCTACATTTGGGCTATTGACGACGGATCTTGTCATTTTGAGCCGTGGTCAAGTGACGAGGACGACAACTGAGCTGAGACCACCCTCCTCCTAGCTTCCACATCAGTGGAGTAACGTACACCCCCGCATCGCGGGGGGCCAGGGCTTTAGAGGGCCCACAGCCTGACTATCGCCAAGTCCTACCCTTTGTAAAATACAACTTGGGGGCCCAAAATCTGACTTTGCAGGGGGGCCCAAGTGTTCTCCGTTACGCCATTGTTCCACATCACACCAATGGGAAGGCGTTCGAGCTTATCTCATCGGCTTCCTCTACACGGCAAGTCTTAAGCGGCGCTAGGTTGAAACTCCTGATACGCCAGCCACGAGTCCGTGACCATGACCACTAAGCTACCGTCGCCATAAATGGTTCTGATAGAAAAAACAATTTTAATTATTGAAGATATTTAAGGTTACCGTGGCCTCGCTAGTATAAAAGGTTAAGCTTTTACTTCTTTTATGCGAATTTTATCTTTTTTATTAATAATAAAATGCGAGGTAAAACATGCGGACAGTTTTCATAAAACACAGTTAAAAATTGTTTATTCTTATTATAGTAACATATACAAACTGGAAAGAAAAAAAGATATTCTCATGTTTAGATAGTTTTACAAAACAGTTTTAAATTAGCATTAAAAATTCTCTATGCACAAAACTCGACAGAAAGGGTGAGTTCCATGAACGTCGCATTACAAATCTGATCAAGAATCATGGGTGGCGAAGCTCCTCATTTTGGATCAGGGTCAAATAACGAGGATGATTCCTGAGCTGGCATCCCCTTCTCCTCATATCCACAACACTCCAACGGGAAAACTGACCTTCTTTACTCGGCGACTGAACTTCTCAATATTCTTATTAGATATCTGTCAATCGCTGTATTCTTTACATGTCCGTCTCCTACGTGCCACCGTCATGGAACCGAGTGAACTTAAAAGGGTGGTTTAATTACGCTCCGAAAGAAACTCGCCCGAAGTTTCCGTCCGCTCACCCTACCCTCCATTTGCGTTGGGAAGAGCACGACTGGACGCACTGAGAAAAGTCACGTGGTTTTCTTTTTGTTCCCATCATTCATCGCGCGGCTGCTCCACACAAACCGCCGCCCCACCCTCCCGTCCCGAAAACTTTCTCGAGAGAGAGAGGGGAAAAAAGAATGCGGCGGCGGCCGGTTGTTGTTGTGTTGGGGCCGAGCGCTATGGAGACCGGATGACCCGCCGGCCATGCGTCAGGTCAGACCGGACCGACATGTCCGGGCGGTCGGGCCAGGCCGAGATCCGCGTCGCCTTCATCGAGCTCTTCGACCTGGGTGGCCGATTCGACAAGCGACAGGGGCGGCGAGATGCTGAAGAAGAGGAGGGCGCCCCGCGGGACCAGGTCGGGCTAATAGACGGCCGGACCACCAAGCGCAAAGACGCGGCCTGTAGAAAGAGACAGCAGATCGTCAACAACTTCCTCGAAAGACCTCGAGGGTGGAAAGCCCTCTCTTACCACCTAGCCCTGTAAGTTTGATTTCCCTCAGAAAACTTTTGGTGAAAGTCATTTTATTCTATCCATGCTAATTGTATTCTAAGATAAGACGGCCGAAAATGCATTGACACTTGCTTAGGAATTTATTATGTATATCTTCTCGCACTCATGCAGTTCTTGAAAGATGTCTATTACTCGCAAAACGATTAGTCATCTTTAGATTCTAGCATTCTGTTTAAATTACCATGTTTTTAATGGATATATAGAATGAATGTCCGCGTGAAATGAGTGAAAATGCATCTTTACATCAGTATTTCAATAAGTGCGAATACGTCTTTTGAAATTTAGTCATCCTGAATTGCTTTTGACATAGCAACTCATTCATTGCAAAGGAAACATCTTTACATTTGTGTGCATTTCTATTGCGCTGAACACAACTTCTACGCTCCTAACACATTTCTCTAATTTATAAAAGGCTTTTATCTTTTGAACTCTGATTCGCTTCTCTTCGAGGGGTTGGAAATGGAAACACGTGCTGTGTTTGCCTCCTTTTGTCTTCTCAAAACTAAAAGCTTGAGACTTAGCCAAAAAAAAAAGAAAGGTTCCTAAAAGAAAGGCTTCCTTTAGGAGTAACAGGAATACAAGAAACTTGCATTAACTATAGCAAAATGTCGCCCCTCTTCAATGTACTTCTTACACATGCTTGTTTATTTAATATAAAATTTTGTTGTCCGTTGAACTGAATGACATAAGAATGAAGCCTCGTTATCCTATTTTTCGATTCCTACTATTAACTCACACTCCCTATATATTTGTTTATCTTGGCGAAATTTTCAATAGTTAATAAAATGCATTTTAAAGCGCTCGATTGAGCTGAAATTTAATATACATGATTATTTTGGATGACAATACAATAATATAATAATAATTAATAAAAATTAGTTGATTAAAACTAATTATTTAAAGAATTACAAATACAGCCACGTTGGTGACTTAGCGACCATTTTGGAGACTTCTGTCAAAACTTGAAAAGGTTTTTTTCTCACGTTTTAAAGTTGGACTGAAATTTTATAGACATGATTGTTTTGGATGGCAATACGATACTTCAACGATAATTAATAAAAATGAATTACCACTTAATGTTGTTATTCTGTCCTATGTATATACATATGTATATTAATTGCAACTATATAATAAAAAGTAGCCACTAAAATAAAATTTTTCTTTCTTGATCTAAGTAGGAATTGACTCAACATTTTTTATATATATTACTTGCTATTGTGTATATTTTTGCACTTAAATTTCATCTTAAGTATTGTAGGTTCTGGATGCGGTAAAAGGCTTGGAAATCGCCGCAGTTTCGACCAGTTGGGTAGTTAAAAAGAAAATGAATAAAATGAAGATAAACTTCCAGAGTGTATTATCTCAAATTAACTGGGATTTTCTTTCATGAATCGTTAAATAATGTGACGAAATATGCGTATAAGTGATGGAAACTGTCCTTTTAGTAATGGTATTGTAAAGTTAGTGACGAAGATATTAACTGTTATTACTAAACTATCATTATGTCCACTTTCGATAATCCACTGTTTTTTTCAATACTTTTTTAGCTTCTCTCTCTTATTTTTATTTCTCTTCCAAAACTTGTTGCTAAAATGAAAAATAAAGATGAGATAAACACATGCGTGCTTTCATTAGTTTGCTATGTTATTCTTGTGAAATATTTCATCTCGGCAATAAAACTTTAAAATATTCCTTTCAAAACATATGAAAAGTGAATCTCGTCGTGTAAAACAAATTTTACGGAAAAATGTTTAACGCGCAGTATTTTTCCGTGCCTTGTTTAATTATCATGCGGAATTTATATATAAATTAATCCTACATAATTAAAAATTTTGAATTTTATAATAAGAATGCATTCTATTATCGAGATTCCTTTCACTCGTCAAAATGAATAAAGCAGTATGCGAACCCCAAAAAAGATTTTTTTTCCAGTTTATTGAAATCTTTGGCATTGGAGTTTCATGGTTTTCCTGCATAGAGTTTAGTTATTTTATGCTGCATTCTTAATAGCTTACAGGAATAGTAAAATTGTTACAGAAAATAGAGCAACAAATTGACGTTATGTCTTTAAAGTTGTCAGAGAACAACTGAAGTTTCCTTTTTACTGCATAATATTTTTCAGAAATTCCTTTGCTCTTGTCGCGTTTACTATAATAATTTTAAAATTCATACACAATTGCAGCTTTTCTCTTCTTTAACTCATTTTGATTTTGAAAGCGACGTAAAAGTCAGAATTTTGTGAAAATTGAAACGAAATAAACATATCTTAAAATTCTGAATTTATCCCATTTAAAATTTTCAAAATATTTCACAAATCCATAAAATATACTCGGTACCACAGAAAAGATCCGTGGGGTAAATTTTCAGAAAATACATTTTAATTAATTATAGATTTGAAATTAAAAACTTTAAGAATTGTAAAACTGTATATATTAAATATAAATTGATTATAATTTAAATTAACAAATTTCTTTACTCTCGAAGTAATATATTGCATCATATACTTTAATACTATAAGGTTTATTCTGGAAAAATTTAAGAATGTATAATATTTATCAATGCACGAAAACGCTAGTAGAAACTGTGAATTCCCGTTTATGTTGCTAGATTATCCTTTGTACAATGAGAGAAAGAGTATTTTGAGAAATATTTTTAACACTTTTTTTATGTGAAAAGCACATAAAGTTATAATATATAAATAACTCGGGATTTTTGTAAAAAACACTCTCTTGATAATTCTTACGTAAGCCGTCTTCAATTGTAAGAAAACATACTTTGATTTCGTTGCATCACACTGGCATTTCCTCCTTCTGCAATCGCCCGTTCTCGGCTCTGAACCTGTCAGTCCGTGGTTTCTTTTCTGTGGCGACTCCTTCTTTATGGGCTTTTCATACTGTAAGTAATTTTGAATAAAAAAAACTTTTTAAAAGTTAAAAATTTCTCTTATACTGTTTTGCAATGTATTATTTGTGTTACTTCCAAAGGCCGAAATTGGCCACTTGGTGAATTCGCTGCCCAATTTGCGTTTAGGTCAACGTTGCTGTAAACTTACCGGCCAATGTCCAATCTGATCTTGATTTGCCGACGCCTTTTTGAAGTGACTTCGGACGACGGTAGGAAGTAAGAAATCGAGATCCGATTATTTCATACACTGTTAAAAGTGAAATGTTTAAAAATGAGTACTTCTGTGTATTGTTTTTTGTGAAAGTACAATCGTTTCAGAAATAAATCACCTCTGAGTTCAAATACAAATTACGGCCGCAGTAGCTGAGTGGTATAGGTATCGGATCGTGGCTTGCCTGGTCACGAGTTCGAGCCCAGTACCACTAAAGACCCGCCGTGTAGGGCAGCGATGCACGTTAAATCTGTCGAGAGCTGAAACGTCCTCCCGTTGGTGTGGTGTGGTAGTTAGGAGAGGGGGGTGCCAGCTCAGGTGTCGTCCACGTCACTTGACCATGGTTCAAAATTACGTGGTCCGTCGCCAAAAGCCATCGTGTTGCTGAACAGCGCGACGTTAATATTCAATCAATCAATCAATCAATCAAATACAAATTACACCTCTGAATTAAAAATAAGCCTGCAATATATAAAAATAGGATCTCTCGTTCTTGTTCTTATATTAAAGCCATAATAGAAATGGTTCAGTGAAAGTGTATGCTGTGATAACGAGATTAGATTTGCGCCCTTCAAAATGACGAATTATACCTCGAGCCCATACGTTGCGTATCGTGTAGGATCAAAGGTAAATTGAATACTACCTTTAAGCGTGGTCTTTTTCTGCTCCATAGACCTAATGTTAAAGACATCTCCTGAAATATCGCTTCAAAGAATTTGAAATTTTTTGCAAAAGCAAATATAAGAGATAATTAAAACAAATATGAAGGGAAAATAGTTTTGTTGTTATTATTTAAAGACATTTCTTTGTCGGCGTCATCTGTCCAAATTCGCAAACAACATGTTCTTATTTATATTTTATACATAAACATCATTTAATTTACTCTTCATGTTCGTATTTTATGAATCAATATTTCGAAAGAGAATGTTATCTGGACAATTTAGTATTAGGTCTATGGAGCCGGAAAAGACTGACGATCCCACTTAAAACTTTTCTTGTAATACACCACTCGTGTGCGAGTTGGAGCGCATTGCGCTGCAGATCAAACGGCCTGCGTTCGAAAATCTCTGGAGGGCTGCGGTAGTCCAGTGGTCAAGGTATCGGTTCATGGCAGGCATGTCATGAGTTCGAGCCCAGTACCACTAAAGACCCGCCGTGTAGGACAACGATGCACGTTAAATCTGTCGAGAGCTGAAACGTCCTCTCGTGGGTGTGGTGTGGTCGTTAGGAGAGGGGGTGCCAGCTGCGGTGTCGTTCACGTCCCTTGACCGTGGTTCAAAATTACGTGGTCCGTTGCCAAAAGCCCTTGTGTAGCTGAACAGTGCGACGTTAATATTCACTCACTCACTCGAAAACCTCTGGTGAGACGGGCTTTGGCCAGCCAAAATAGAATAGTCAATATGAAATGCAAGTACTTCTTACTTGCGTGAGTTGGACCGAACGTGGATTGGCTGAACTTCGGGCTTTGGCCGTGACAAACATATTCGTAAAGTTGGAGAAAAACTGTTATGAAAACACATACAGGTTAATTATATGAGAATTAAACAAATTGGATGCAAAGATATTTTTATTTTATTCAAATATTATTACAAGCGAAAAATGCCTCTTATAATTAAGCAGGTGGAGCCAACACAGTTGGTTGAGAAATGCAACAGTGTTACTTGGGCAATAATTGCTTCACTTTAAGAATATATCGGTATTTCAAATAGATTGAAGCTAGAACTCATGAGATATTAAATGCTTACCTCTTATAACGTGATGTTTATTAAATTCCGTGAAAAATACGGTATCGAGCGAAGTGATTAAGGTATCCGACTACATTCGAAACCGTGATTTAGCAAAAGCGCATAAATAGATAATATTTATGGTAATTAGTGTCACTTAGATTTGAAAACGCATATAAAATTGTTTTAAGAATATTATTACAATAAAAAATTATTTAAGTACAATATTTTGGCAAAAAGTGAACGTAGAATGACCCATTTTCCAAATATTCTCCTTTTGTGAAAAATGCTTCTATTACAATAATATTTTGCCTGTATACTCAGACCTTTGTACACTGGCTGAACTATAATTTTTGAAACATGCAACTCAGAAGTAGATTTATCCATATTTTACTACAACAAAGGGGATAAATTTTAAGAAAAAAAACGCCGATAATTATTTCAATGGGTAGTAACTGAAAATAATGAGAATTTTTCACAAATCCTAGTTCAGACTCTCTGGAGAAATGTTTACTTTATATAAGCAGAAAATTTATATATTATAGTAGCACTTTTTATAAAAGGAGAACGTTTTGAAAAAATATTATTCTAAGTTAATTTTTTGCTAAAATATTGTACTTCAAAATTTTTTTTGTTATAATGTACTTGAAACTATTTTATACATATATTCTAATCTAAGTCAGACTAAATATCATGAAAATTATCCATTTATGCGTTTTTTTAAAACCACGGTTCCGAACGTAGTCGGGTGGCCACGGTAGCCGAGTGGTATAGGTATCGGACCGTGGCTTGCTTTGTCACGTGTTCAAACCCTGTACCACTAAAGACCCGCCGTGAAGGGCAGCGATGCACGTTAAATCTGTCGAGAGCTGAAATGTTCTCCCGTTGGTGTGGTGGGGTAGTTAGGAGAGGGGGGTGCCAGCTCAGGTGTCGTCCACGTCACTTGACCATGGTTCAAAATTACGTGGTCCGTCGCCAAAAGCCCTCGTGTAGCTGAACGGTGCGACGTTAATATTCAATCAATCAATCAGCGACGTTAATATTCAATCAATCAACCGAACGTAGTCGGATACCTTAAGGTGACTGCCTACCTTGAAAATGTCGTTTTTCGTCTACGTAAAACATTTTTTTTATTTCAAAATCTTACAGTTTGAACATTTTTCTTTCCAAAACAATTTTTCTTTTTCCTTTAAGCGAAATAGAAATAAAGTTCTGGTGATTTGAAAAAAACATCACTCTATGCAAAAGGGCGGTAAATAAAATTTTAAATGAGTTTTTCTCAAAATTATGTTTTCTAAAGTAACTCTTTACCAGATACAAGATGTCTTGAGAATCAAACCAGATAACGTTTTGAAATTTTGCGAGAATGTTTATTATACTATTCTTCATAAAGTGGACCATAAGTTTTGATGTAGGTTAAATATTTTTTTTTTTCATTTAAGGTAGTTTTTATAAAGAAAAAACACTTTAAAAACATGAAAATTTTCATATTATTATGTATAATTGTCTGTATTTTTTTTTTTTTTTTTTTTTTGCATTTCAATATTCCTCTTAGATTTTGGTTTATTTTTGAAGAGCACCGTACTATGTATGTTTTGTATAAAGAAAATTGTGATAATTGTATTAGAAATTTTTATGCAGTGTTACCCGTTTTAGTAAAAATTTGGTAACATCTCCTTAAAAACAACCAATTTTTCTAAAAGAACAATATTTATTTAAAAAAATTGTATGTATTTACACGTATTTTTTTTATTTTTCTTCCTAGAAACACTCAATTTGTTTCAAAAATTTGTTTTTATATAAAAACTTGTGTCCGAAAGTAGGCAGTCTGGCTTCTGGGTTGAAAAGTAGAAATGAATGTCCTTAAATATTTTGGGTTGCGAGAGAGGCTTGCTTCTGCGAATCAAACTTTCCCGCTGGCATTTCGATAGTAATTTCTGAGCTTCTGCTTCCTTTCTTTTGACTAATTTTTCTTTACAAACGGTCCCGATAGGAGCTCATCTGTTCGATTAATTCATTTACCGCTAAAATATGCCATAAAAACAGCCACTTTATATTTGCCAACTATTTATCTGCAGTAAAACTCTTATTCATGGGAAGATCATTATTTTAAAGTTTAAATATTTTATGTATTTAAAATTTACATTGACATATTTTTTAAGAAGTAACAAAGGCTTAGATGGATCGATAGATAAATGGATATTTCCGTTCATTTTTTTCTTTATGTAAGTATCTCACGAAAGAAAGAATTTAAAAGCAATGAAGAATGCTAGTTTTGTTTTGATTGGAGAAAAAAAATTAGTTTTAACAGTATAAAAAAATTTGGTAACTGTCAAAAACATAATTATTTTCGAAATAACAGACTTTTGAGTGATTGAAAGGGATGAAACTTCATTCTTTAATTAATCTGGAGAAAATAATGTGTACCTCAACTCAAATGAGTTAATTCCTATTCTAAACTTTAGTAGTGGATAAAGATCTAAATCTCTTGATCCATTTCTATTAAACGACAGGAATACTTACGTCCTCCTCTTTACTATGAAAACAGTTCAGTTGGAAATCTTTTTATACTTCGGGTAAACGTAGGACAATACTTTATATCCTATTGATATCTTATCAATCATTGGAGTAAGTTACGGACTCTTTTTTTTTTTCTTAACATTTCCTAAAAATAAAAGTTCTCGGTGGTCAGAAATAAACCAACATAAACAGTTTTAGGTAAAAGGAATGTTGATTTAATAATAGAGGATTCATGTGTTTATATTTATTTTTCAACTTAATGTCGATCTTTTGTTTAAAAATAAATGCTCTGAAAAAAGACTAGGGTTTCCCAAACTTGTCCAATTTTTTTATTACAGGAAATTCAATATATATATACACTGGTAAAAATTTTGTGTTTGCATATTTCGTCGAATATTATGAAAAGAATTGCACGAAATGTAAGAAAAGAGCTTCAAAACAAAGGTGCAAATCCTGTCGATGGAACACGTTAGGCGTATACGTGTGGGGGAAGGATCTAGTCTAGGAACAGGATTAATACGTGCCAAAACCCGCATTTCATTCGCCAGTACACATCTTCAAATTTCTTTGTCAGTTAAATTAAAACTCAAACAGTAAAAATGAGTAACCACTAATGTTTCGATCATTGAATGAGAATTGTGGGGTAAGCTAGAAGCTGGTTAGTCTCAAGTCTAGATTTATAGAGATTAAATCACAGCGTTGTGTTCAACTTAGGGAAACAGTTTCAAGATCCATCGAGAGAAACCCTGGGCAAAGTCGTCCAAGAAGGCCAGGAGAAAATCGCCATTTGTCCATTGTAGCGAAGCATTACAGAGATTTTACAGCTTTCTCGTTTATTTTATGCAGCCACAGGAACCCGAGTTTCAAGGGTGAAGAAGACTTCATGTGAAAGGTGTGTAAGAACACCAGTTGCTTGCCTCCCTCTCAGTTCTGAGAACAGAAGAGTGTCCCAGAAATCGACCATTAAGGCAGCGGAGGCTTGATGGTCTGGGAAGGCATCTCGTTGACCTCCGTGCCTTTGAAAGAGATACCGTGACTGCTGTGAGGTTTAGGGATGAGATCTTGGAGTCGTTAGTTCATCTATTCAGTGGTGTTGTTGGCCTTGATCTTAAATCAGTGAAAGACAGCGCTAGGTCACATAGAGCTAATCGTGGTAATGAATTTCAGGAAAGTCGAGATATTTGCCGAATGGATTTGCTAGCTAGACCCTACAAAGCAGGGTTCGGCAACCTTTTAGCTGTGGTGTACCAAACCATTCTACCAATATAATCCAGCATACCACAGAGTAGGACAATTTTTGAAACAATTCGATTCACGTGATAATGCATGCAGAGTTAGAGAATAGAGGTCATTAGTATAGATTTACAGTTTTCTCATATATTTATTTTGCATCATTTAAAAATATTTCATAATATAAAAATAAACTGCATAAAATATAGCTATTTCTTCTACACAAATTTTTAAAAATTAAGATTGTACGCATATTATGCATTTTTACACATATTTATTAAATAAGAAATAGACAAATAAAATATAAGTAATTCCCTTTTTCATAGTTAAATAAAAATTTTAATGGGAACTTAGTACTTACACCAGCGTTTCTCAAACTGTGGGGCGCACCCCCGTTGGGGGACGTGATAACTTTACGAGGGGGCGAGCCTATCGAAAAGTCGAAAATAAAAGGTTATTTAAAAAAAATATTAATTTACTGTAAGTAAATAAACAACATACTTCTTGAAAAAAATATATAAAATACACATTTACACTTATATAATACACTTATAAATGTATCAGTACTGTACAATGTATATTTTATTATTAATTTAACAATGCTAAGTTAAGAACAAGTTTTTGATAATTATCAGTGACTCCATGGACTTGTATTAACACTTATCTTGATAATCTGTACGGTTTATAATTAATTCCTTAACTGCCTGTTAAAAGTCACGTGATTCACTCCTTAATGCCACCGTTTTCCACGTACGTTGATGTTTTTTTAGGGGGAGGAGAACACACTGTCAAGGTCCTTTTATTGCATTCCAAAGACTTCGGAATAATTTTATGCATAGCACTGCACAAAAAAGATCGTGCTTCGGAAAGACGTATATATATGTCCAAAATTAATGTTTTTGGCTGAGTGAGACGTTCATATACGTTGGTGGCACATAAGAGGTTAAGTCGTATTGTAGCTTTAGTCTCAAAGTATAGAATTATTGAATTCTATACATTGTTATTGTATGGAGGGGGCGCGATGAAAATGATGATTGAATAATGGGTCTCGTATATTGAAAGTTTGAAAAGCATTGACTTACACCACTCTACTTTCTTTTCCTATCGAAAAATCAGGGGTATAATTTGTGACTTTCAATTTAACACGATTCTGAGCATTCAGTTTACTAAACAATTTCTTTGCGGACTCGAAATATTTCTCACATGTGAAAAGATATTTTACTTGTATATAGAACCATAAGCGGAAAGAAGAGTCTATGCAGTTTTCTCTGTTCAAACGATTAAATCTCTTCAGCAATGGCATTCAATAATTTACAAAATGCTGTAAATTTATCTGTATATAGAGCTGTGTTTCCGATTTTTTTTTATAATTCCGTAAATGCTTATAAGTCAAAAGATGTTTGTCAAATAAGGTTCATTATACATTTTTATTCATTTTCATCCTCTCAAAAATCGACACATTTGTAGAGCAGTGCAGAAGGCCACTGATCATTGTGCTACAGGTTGCCTCCCCCCTGCGGTAGAGCAGGCCTGGGACGTTCTGGGGAAGGCACCTCGCTACACCCCTTTGAGAACCATTTCAAATCTGAGAATATCTTTGCTGAATGAGTGCGACCCATTGCCACGGGAACTCTCAAACTCTGCATAGAATCAAGGGGCAAGACCTGTAAGAGGGGACGATACCTGATGTTAGCCCATTTTTTTTTCTATTCTTCTATGCTGCTTCATATTTTTGGACTCCGATTAGGTTTGCACGCGATCATTCATGTGTATTATAACTCTGAATGGTTATTTTATATACTATACCAACCCCATGTACATACCAAATTTCATTAAAATCTGTCTAGTAGCTCTAGAGATAATAGACTAAATCTGAAAATTCTCTTAATTTTGAACTCCAGTGTATATCCAATATCATCTTTTTAAGAAATTGCTTCTAAAAATTCGGCTTTCTTAAGTGTATCGAAAAATCAATTGTGTTTTTAAAAATATATTTTGCTAATTTCAAAAAAAGATAACTTGTCTCTATTTGAATTGGCATACTCTGAAAAAGATTGACTGACAATTTAAACTTAACTCAAAACTTATTGGATTAAAGGGAGCATAAGAATAAATTTTTAAATAATGTTTTTAAGATATTCTACTGTACTTGAAAACTGAAATTTCAACGAAGGTATTAAAATTTCTGAAACTGGTTTCTTTTTGACGAAAGATTAAGTAGTTATACATAAGCGTTTGATTATAGAGAAGACACAATTAAGGTTAGTATTCTCTTGAAAGGGTTACTTGAAAAATCGTATTTTAGTTAGAAATTGAATCTCTCAAATAATACAAAAACTTGCTTAGCAAATTCATTGATTTCACATACCTTTTGTATTGAATTACAATGGTACAATTTTAGTACATATATTAAAAATACGTAATTCTACTATATTAAAATTAACACCAAAATTTAATTTTAAGAAAGAAACAATGTTTTTGTGACTTTGATTTGCATATTTTTGTTTCATAAATGTAATGGAAATCTTGAAAATTCAATAACAGGTTCTTGTAGAATTCAATAGCTTACAGAGATACAAAAACCAGTTTTGCAAGACCTATATGTTTTGTACAAGAAGGCCCCATCAAAAATATGATACTTTTCAGCATTTTAAATGAGAAATGACAACTTCTTTTTTCTTAAAATTTTTTTTTCTGTTTTTTTTAACGTTAATCATAATGATTTTATCAAGATGTTTGCTCATTCCAAAAAAGATTTTTTTTTGTATTTTAATAACTGTAATGTAGAACTCACTTTCCCAAAAAATATAATGTTGTCTGGAACAAGAAATTGGTCCTCGGAGAAAATGTTTCGAATGTTTTGTGAACAGTCCCCCCTGTGCCTCTTTTATGAGGAGGAGTTCCTCAGCAGTTTGTCTCGGATGGCATCATCAATAACCTCAGCATATTTGCCTTTATGAACCCCTTGGCCGAGATGAAATATTTAACCACTCTTCTGGCTCCGATTCAGCAAAAATAGTTTCTTGGTCCCTTCATAAAAAGTCTTCATTTTTCTTCGCTTGAAATTGTCAACGACTTATTAAAGCGCATTAGATCTCCTTAATAAAGAAATTATTATTAATAGTTTTATCCTACTTTTCTCTCATGGGTCAGTTTAGCCTTACAGCACAACATTTCGACTCATTTATAAATTTTAACTTTTGAAGAGTTTTTTTTATAAGTGAATTTTTTTACTAAATATTTCTACGTAATGTTTTTTAAAAATTTGAAATAAAATTTGAGAAAAATAAAATGAAGATTTTTGTTTATTATTTTTATTATAAAAAATAGCTTAAATTTAATTAAGAATTCAGGATGTGATTTTTAAAAAAATAAATAATAATTTTTGTTTAGAAGAAAATAAAATTGTACAATTCATAAGCAGAACGAAATTCTTAAGTGATATATTTGTTATATTTGCTAACTTTATTTGAAATATAGGAAAATAGACATACGCTGAACTCTTTTTTTTACACGATTTAGAAATAACAAGACACATGAATTTAACGGATTTCTTACACGAGTTTTTCGTGCTATCAAGAATTCCAAAAAAAAAAAAAAAAATTGCGGATTCGTGCCTTTTGGATGAGGAAGATTTCAAGTATTATGATAATAAAGGAGTATCAGAATCCTCATATCAAGTATTATCAAGTATTATGATATGAGGAAGTTTCTGACAAAGATGTCAAGAAAATAATAAATAATGATAAAGAAGTCAACAAGGGTGAAGTCGAAGGTAGAGTTCAGCTATTAGCAGCTGATTTTATTCGCGAGGGCTTGAAATTTGCTGCAAGTATAGAACAACATTTTCTTACTCATGATCCTGACATAGAACATGCATCAAAATTTCTACGTTATCTTGTGTAGCAGGATATCAAGAATTAAGTAACCAACTTGAGAAACCAAAAAGACAACCGCTAATAAGACTTTGTAACAACAAAAAAAACCCTGACACATGTATCGATGATAGCATTTTTAATCCAGTTTGTAATAAATGTGTACGCTTGTTATCAAAAAAGTGATGAAGAGTTGCGATTTTTATGTTTTATGCACCTATAGACTGAATTTTCACTGTGCACTAATTTTATTTTTTGCAACATAAATCGTTTTTGTTTGAGCATTGTTTGTTTATTAGTTTTTTGCACGTTTTTTTTTTTGAAAATTATGTAAAATCTTTCATTTTACATGATTTTTAAAATTGTAGAACATATCTGCCAATTCAATATATGTCTCACGTATTTTTTACACGATTCTTTTTTTGCACGGTTTTCTAAGGAATGTATCTACCATGTAAAAAAAGATTTGTGTGTATATAAGTTTGAATTTAGTTTTCAAAATTTTATGTTTACTTTTTCTAAAGTTTCCATATTTCCTATCATAGAAATTTAAGAAGTTCCCATGTTGATTCTTATTCATTAGCATATTTTTCTGTTAATCAATATCGTTTAAAGATTTTTTTTAGTTTACAAGTTGTGCAAATATATTGGCCATTAAATGTTTTTTTATCATTGTAGTGCTAATACTGGTAGGAAAATATTACATTTTCTTTTCTTGTCAGATTAAAAATTGTTGCTTTTTATTTAAATCGAAAAAATTTTTCTCAGAACAATTGTAAACTTTTAAAATTGAAAGAAAACACAAAGATATGAAATGCAATAAAGTAAAGTTATATGATGAACCAAACCTACCCTATAGAATTTCCAAAACAGGTGTGTTTACTGTCTGTATTTTATGCTTCATGTATGAATATCTTATCAATGAACATTATTTATAAGCTACTATGCCATGAAATTTTTAAGTATTTTTCTTTTAGTTTAAGAAAAGTCCATCATTTTTTAGATATATGATTGTGGTAATCAGCAGACGTGGGTAAAAAGTTTTTTGCATGATATCTAACGCTTAATTACCGTTTAACATTGTTTTACTTTTTTTTTTCAAAAAAATTGTAATCACGTTAATAAACCAATCATGAAAGTTAATGCTCTTTTTTATCATCTCATTTTGTCAGAAAAATGAAGCTTAATTATAGTTTCAAATATGCATTTGGGGGATTGGTAGATCCCCAAGATTGGTAAAAATCTCATTACAACATATTTCGGGAAAATATTTAAAAAAGAAAGTTTTTCTTTAAAATCTAAATTCATGCATTGTTATAAATATTTTCCATTTTAGTAATGACTTCCACTATGCATGAATGTTCTCTCGGTGTCATACACAACTCCTGTCTCGAAGGAACCATGCAGTTCACTACAGTAACATATTTTAAAATCTGATTGGCAGTTATCCAAGAGGGTGGAGGGATATATCACACAGATAACCAATCGCACAATTGAATTGCATTCATGATTTATTACACTGTATTTGAAAAATCAAATTATGTCTAAAAAGGCTTGTTGATTAAAATATTGATTTCGGTCAATTTACGTCTACTTTACCATTTTTCTTACCATACATAAAATAACAGGAAATATTCCACCTGGAATGTTTTAATATGCACCCTGAAATAATAGAATTCAGTTGATAATTTCGTTTTATTCTTGTGATCCAAAAATAATCTTCTTGGGGAAATTGGAATAGAAGCATCTCACACAAATAACAAACATCAATTAATATATATATATATATATAAACTTGTTTTCCTCTCACTACAATTCTTTCGGAGAGAAATAGAATGACGTTAGCTATGCGTTAATGGTGTCCCACATTTCAATGCGAATGATCAGTTTATTTAATTTTGAATCTTGATGAGTTTGTACGATATCCAGGAAAAGAAAATTATAATTGAGGCGACTTCTAGCTAGCCAATGTTCTCATAGATGTCTCATTCTTCAAGATATTTCTTCTAATTAAATTTCTTCCATACTTTAAATAAAGTACAATCAATTCCCAGAAAAACTAGAACTGTCTTGAATGAAACGGATTTTCTGTCTCGTGCTGTTGTGAGAAATTGAAAATCTTATTATCTCTATCATTTTATTATTCAAGCAATGGAGGGAATCTGGCAGGTTGATATTTAAAGTTTCTATTCGAAGTGGGGGGTTCTTTTCCAGTGCTTCGACATAACTTAAAGGTTTTGGGTTCTTTCAAATTAAAGTTTAATGAATGGTTTATTAAAGTTTTAAGCGAAATATTACTTTACAATTAGTTTCATGCTATTTAACCCGAACTTTTAGATATGAAAGATGTTCGAACAAAAAATTGGTATCTGTTGATGTCTGAAATTTAATGAATGGAATTGTGATAAAAAGAAATTCAGGACATTTCTGAATATTTTATTCCCACGAAGAAGTTGAGAAATTTCGCACTGCTATATATTTTAAGCAAATATTTGTAAAAAATGAAATATTCTGTTTCAAGCTGGGGTTTCTTTCTATTTTCTTCCCAAAAGGTTAAGGTTCAAACCCTTGGTGTTGAAGGAAGGATTTATTTTTAACTGTCTCCTGTGTTCTCTCGAGTCTAGCTGTAACTGTTCAAAAATAAATTTAGGATTTTTGCTCGAGTTTAGAAGGGCGGACTATTTTTACCCAAAATTCTACGGTAAGAAAAATGAGCTAAACCACGTGCTGCTTTCGATATTGGTCGCTTATTATATTTGGGCTTTCCTGTCATTTTCTCCCCTTCAGTAGAGAGCACAGGTTAAAGGAATTAGTTTTTATAAAATGTCTCTGAATTTCTGGTAATAATTTCTTTTAACACATTCTTGAGGAGAATGCATCGATTTTTTGTAATATGCTGCTTTCTGTTTAGTATATTTTCAGATTTGGAAATAAAATGCTTTCTAACATTCTAACAAACTTAAACAAAACTTCAAATACAATCAACTATTTTAAAATAATCTATTGATATATGATTTGTATTTAAATAAAAATGTTTACATGTCAAACAGTTTGGATAAATTAAATAATGATTGGTGGCAAAACTTTCTTCTAGTTTTCAAATAATCCTTTCTCAGCTTGACTAGTTTCTTGGAGTTTCAATGATAGAAATGACGTTGAAAATTCTTTTGTTATTGCGGGAATAGCAGTTCCGGGTTATCCATTGGAAACCCAGGGGCACGGAATGGCCCGGATAAGCTGGACTTAACAGATTTCTGGTTATAAATTTCGATCATCCAGTGCTAAGGGGACCCGTAGATCTTTTGCGCCCAGAGTACGAAATGAAATTAAACCGGTACTGGAGAATTGTTAAAGCATATGAAACATCAACAGCTTTTACTAATAGGTTTTGTGCAGTTAAAATAATTGTGTATTAACTTCAAATTCTGAAGCCACTCGGTTATTGATGACGTAATTTTAAACCACGGACAAGTGACGAACTCTTGCACTCCATTCTCGAAACATTCGCACCAGGCAATGGAAGGAATTTAAGCTGAACAGATTTTCCAAGGTCATTAGCCCGAATACTCTTTAGTGCCACCATAGCTTGAACCAACGATTCGAGTATGACCGCCGGCCTGTCAGGGCCACTTGAAGGCTTATTCATACAGGGTATCACGAGGTCGGATCCTATCTGTTATGGGAAAAATACACCCCTGCTATATTTCTTTTTCTCCATTTCTATCCATAACAATCATTGCTATTTTTTTCTTTTACAAAATGACATTTTTAAAAATGTTATTCAAATTAACCAATGCATTTAAAAATAAAACGTAAACAAAAAATTGTATCACTTCAATGCAGTATTTCTCAAACTTTCAAAAAATATTTTCGACCCAATTTTCAATCCCAATTTTCCTCTTGCTTCCGCTTCTGTGCAATAACAATGTAATGGATTCAGTAAGAGTATACTTTGACCCTATAAATATGCAGCTACAATACGAAACTGTACAAATGACTAAGATAAGCTGTTATTCAACTTGTTCTTAACTTTGTATAGTTAAATTAATCTCATCCAATCTATGTGCAGTACTCATATATTTTATTTCCTATTTTGTCAGAATGTATTTTGTTTTCGACATTCACGTGCCCCCGCCCCCTTAGGAGGATGTGCCCCACAGTTGGTGGAACGTCACTTTAATGAAGTGTTTACCTTCTGCATGATCTACACTTTTTGAAAAGTGACCGCTTGATACGTTAGGAGTAATTAGTTAATTTTATTTCCTTCACTGCTTAAAAAACCATTGTCCCTGCTGGGTCACAATCTAGATTGATTTAAAAGAAATTTTTTCGTTTATGCAGCCCCAGGGGTCATCAGGGGTTTAACTATGGTGTACAAGATATTGAACCATGACGTCCAATTTACTTTCAATGATATTCTACGTCCAAATACTCTGGTATAGGTCACGTGTAATGCACTGGGCATTACGCGCATATTGTTGGAAATGTTGAGTGACTCATCTTTCAGAAGGTTTGACAAATTTTTTCAATGTAAATTCAAATATTTGGCTCCATTTAAACTTTTGGTGTCAATCAAACTGTCCAATTATTTTTCTGTTTAATATTCCAGTCCCAATGTATATTTAAATTGTAATTCATACCGATCCTACTCATTAAATGCGGGTTCGTCATAGGCCATCCATGTAAGTTATGTATGAAGATGTTCTATGAATAAAAAAAAAAACTAATTGTTATGCATAGAGAAAAAAACATGTGCTGAGCCATTTTGAAATCTTAACTAAAAGGACCCACTTTTGAAAAACGTATCCTTGGGTTGTGCGTGTAGAATAATTTTCTTTTTATGGAGAGTCAAATTAACCCTCTAACCGGATAGCACGGAAAATTCCGTCAGTGTAAAGATGCTTCGAAAATGCACTGCACGGATTTTTCTGCCTTCAAGTAACGTTTTCAAAAGCGGATTAGCCGCACTTTTCTGAAATCCTTTCCCCCTTTTAAAGGTTTAACATCTTGAAAGATAATTGGGGATGGTGGAAGCAACACAGCAGGACACTGAGGGGAAGTTTTATGGCTCGCAGGAAACCCCATGTTTTGACCCTGGGGAAATCGTAAAAATTCGAGGGGAAATTTCTTTAGACCCCAGGAAGTGTTTACTTGTTACATTGTATTTTAAAAGTTTTGAAAAGTCCCAACGCATAAGTAAAATATGTTACAATTCCCTTTTGGTTTCATATTAATTTGAAACTGTAACAAGTTGGGGCGTGTCAGTGCAATCTGCTATTTTATATAGTTAGACAAATTATCTTTTTTTAAGTATATTCTTTCGATTCATTTTTCTTATTTTAATCAAAGCTTTCAGTTTTTGAAACATGATTAATTTATTATAAGATAACGAAAAAATTAATAAAACACCAAACTCTTTAAAATTTGAAGCCTTTTCAATTTTCCAACCACTAAAAATGAATAAATTTAAACTTCATCAAATCATTTGAAACATTTTCTTACACTTTGATAAAAATAATAACGAAAAAAAACTAATTAAGATTTATTAGTTTTTTTTTTAGATTTCAAAGTCTAAGTGTTCAGGGAAGTTTAAGTACAGTGTGTGTGCGTGCCTGGTTATATATTGTTAAAATACACCGAATTATATTTGAATTTTAAGTGCTTGAACTTCAGTTTACATCAAAGACAACATGAATGACGATTTTCACACATTTTTTTTATAACTTGAATGTTTGAATAAATGGTAATCAAAAATATACTGAAACATTTACAGTAGACATTTATGCATATAAATAAACATAGAAATCAATTTTAAATTCGAGCTATTCAAAAACATTCGAATTATTGTTGAAAAATATCTATTTATACAAAATACCTCAACATTTATCTTTTTTAAATGCTAACTGAATAAGTAATTAAAATCTGGATATTTTTTGAAATCTCGACCGTATAAAACTAGAAATTTTAGGTTAGAAATTCCATTTGAAATTTCGAAAAAAAAAATGCATCGCGCAGTTAAAAATTATTTACCATAAGTGTTAGCAATTGTTTGAGTATAATAAAAATTTCAAATTTTATTACATATAGCTTCTTTGGTATCTTTTAATATATTTCGAATATTTCATACAATTCAGTTGAAAACTGCATGCTAAGAGCAAAAAATATACTAAAAAAATTGATGAATATACAATTACAATAAATTCTTACATAGAAGCAAAACTGAGAAGCTAAAGCGTAGGAATGAAAAATTTTGAGTATATCTGAAGTAGTTTTCGAAATATTTATTTTAAAGCAGTGTTTCTCAAACTGTTTGGCGCACCCCCTGGGAGGCGCGAGCATATCGAAAATAAAAGATTTAAAAGATATTTGTGTATACTGAAAAATTTAATACAGGATACATTTCCAAGTGTTAAATTTGTTTTTGAAATTTGGTATTAATACATTGTGGGGAACTGTCGGTGAACTTCACTGAACAAAATTGTTTTAAGTGTACTGTTTTGAAAGACAAAATTAATTAGGGAGAACTTTTCTCACAATAGAATTTGTAATGACTGAATTGTGTGAAAATGTAGTTATCGATGTGTGACATTTTTCCTTGTAATAAAAGAAACAGAAAGATAAGAAATTTAACTTGAGTAGAAAATGGTTAGAAGTACTGTCATGCGCATTTGAAGAAGTATATCCCCCATTAAAATTAAAAATTATTGACTGAATGTGTGTTATGTCCATCACAAATGCCGATGTAGAAAAGATATTTTTATTTAATACAATGAGTTCGAAAAGGAGAGCACTAGGAATGAAAATTTAGATTTTTTCCGAAAAATATTCAGTTAACATAAAAATATCATTTATATGATTTAAATTTAAATAAATTAAAAGTATTGAAATCATTTTTTATGTTATTCTAAATTAAAAATATAATTGAATAGAGAAAGATCTGTTTTAATTCATAAATATGCACATGTATTGTCTTATTGTTTTTTAAAAAAAAGATAGGGCCTTTACTCTTTTTACCTCATAATTTTTTTTAAAAACCGGAAAGTGAGCGCGTTTTCTTACTCTCATATTCAAAAATGAATACAGGATGCTTTTTTCTGGTTCAAATGGCAATACCAAAATATTTTTTTTTAATTTTTAAAAAATGACAGAAATAAATTTTGTTTGAAGAAAATATAACTTATTTTTCAACTTTTAACACGCCATTTATTTCATGTTTTTTCTACCCTACATTTTGTTTTAACCCTCTAAGTGGATACCTTCCTCCTGAAAACTTATTCCGAAAGCGTTTTACTCTTATTTTGCTATTTCCTTCAAAAATGCAACAGACTTCAATTCATTCCCCTTTTTAAAACTTGGGAGGTCGAAAGGGGACAATTTTATGACGTAGTCGGCGTCTTTGTTCAGTAAGAATCAGGATAGCAATCGTTTACAGCTAGCTGTTAAGTTGCCTTGGGCAATCTTGTATGAAAACCGTAGTTCTATGTCGTTTTCCCCATAGATTCAGTCACAGTAAAATTAAAACAAAACGCAGGGTAAAAAAAACATGAAATAAATGGCGTGTTAAAAGTTGAAAAATAGTTATATTTTCTTCAAACAAAATTTATTTTTCTGTCATTTTTTAAAAATTAAAAAAAAATATTTTGGTATTGCGATTTGAACCAGAAAAAAGCATCCTGTATTCATTTTTTAGTGCGAGAATTTTCGATTGAATTTTGAATTTTCGAACTCCTTGTATTAAATAAAAATATATTTTCTACATCGGCATTTGTGATGGACATAACACACATTCAGTCAATAATTTTTAATTTTAATGGGGGATATACTTCTTCTCTCAAATGCGCATGACAGTACTTCTAACCATTTTCTACTCAAATTAAATTTCTTATCTTTCTGTTTCTTTTATTACAAGGAAAAATGTCACACATCGAAAACTACATTTTCACACAATTCAGTCATTACAAATTCTCCCTAATTAATTTTGTCTTTCAAAACAGTACACTTAAAACAATTTTGTTCAGTGAAGTTAACCGACAGTACCACAATGTATTCATACCAAATTTTAAAAACAAATTTAACACTTGGAAATGTATCCTGTATTAAATTTTTCAGTATACACAAATATTTCCTGCTGTAGGGAAGATATAGTATGAGAGAGATGTGGTGTGTGGTTTTGAAAGAATGTTTTCGTACGTGTAGACTATTTTTTTAAATTTAAATATCACTAAAGCTGATCATATAACTGCAAATGAGTCTTATTTTAATGTGTGCTGGTATCAAAATAAAACACTTTACAATATTAAACAGCCTATGGGTTTATATTCAATATCAAACTATTCGCAAAATGGTTCACAACTTCTATTCAAATTGTAAAGAAACTGAAATATAAATATATCTTACAGCAGGCAAAAATATTCATAATATATAAATATCCTATTCCTCCACTTATTTCAGTACATTTTAAAAACTGTAGCTGAATGCAATTTTTTATATGTATAAATGAGGCATAAAAGCTCACACAGTCGTAAAAATATGTCTTTATCATTTTTAAATATACTACACATTTGAAAAATCAAACTTCCTTCTGAAATAAACGTAATTGAAAGAAAAATGTTTAATTGCAAATGAGTGGAAATACATGTTTATCTAAGGGGTATCCCCAAAGTGAGGTAATCCTCAAACTTAAGACTCAAACTCAGTGGCACAACAATCAGGAACTACTGTGCCCATCATAATGCACGTGACCATTGGACGCTGAGGTGCATGAACAGATGTCCCGATTTGGTGGTCTGTCAGAAGAGAGACCTTCAGTGTTTAAGACCCGAAGCAAGCTTGGTACTCATTTATCGACCCAATGTAGCGGGGATGAAAGGCAGAGTAGACCTTGCCCAGCCCGTTAATAGAACCCAAGATCTGTGATGTGGAAGCACGATACACTACCACTCGATTCTATTCGGTGAAAAATAAAATTTAATGTTAGAATCTTATATAAATCCCTAATGAATGAGGGAGTCCAAACTTTTTTTTTTCATGTAAACTGTTTAGACGGAAATGGTTAATTATGAACATTTCACAAGTTGCATAAAATTAAAATTAACCGTTATAGTTTACATAAATTTTTAAGGGTGCAAAAGGTGTATTTCGGCTGCACGAATTAATTTTAAAAGGAATACGGTTACGAAAAAGTAGTACAAATCTATCTAAAGTAGGGTTGGTTACCTTACATATTGTCAAACACAACAATGTATTGGAAGCCAATTCCACAATTCGTTGTTATAAAAATGTATGGAAAATTACAAGATTTATTTTTGCATTTGTAATTTATATATATATAATTTTTCCTGCAAACTTTAAAAGCTAGAGCGGCATCCATCAAAACCGCGGTTCTTTCTCTGTTTTTCCAGATCGCCCCTGACTAAGACGGCTCTGCCATAGTAAGTGAAAATGCCGGATTTTGTTTGTCAAAATCATTTTATTGCAGACTGCATTTTTCATGTATTTTAGATGGTCGTTTTATATTTTCTACATCAATATCTTAATGTCTGAATTTAAAATTACATAAAATTCTTGACATGAGCATCAATGACCATGATAATATTTATTAGTATATGAATGTGTCATCAAACGATTACATGACTAATATTAACATATTATTTTAACCATTTAATTAATATTAAGTATAACATAACGCACACAAATTTTCTGAACTTTAAAATAAATATTTCGAAAACTACTTCATATATACTCAAAAATTTTCATTCCTACGCCTTAGCTTCTCAGTTTTGCTTCTATGTAAGAATTTATTGTAATTGTATATTCATCAATTTTTTTAGTATATTTTTTGCTCTTAGCATGTACTTTTCAACTGTATTGTATGAAATCTTCGAAATATATTAAAATATACCAAAGAAGCTATATAATAAAATTTGAAATTTTTATTATACTCAAACAATTGTTAAAACTTATGGTAAATAATTTTTAACTGCGCGATGCATTCTTTTTTCGAAATTTCAAATGGAATTTCTAACATAAACTTTCTAGCTTTATAAGGTCGAGATTTCAAAAAATATCCAGATTTTAATTACTTATTCAGTTAGCCTTTAAAAAAAGATAAATGTTGAGGTATTTTGCATAAATAGATATTTTTGAAGAATAATTCGAATGTTTTTGAATAGCTCGAATTTAAAATTGATTTTTATGTTTATTTATATGCATAAATGTCTACTGTAAATTTTTCCGTACATTTTTGATTACCATTTATTCAAACATTCAAGTTATAAAAAAAATGTGTGAAAATCTTCATTCATGTTGTCTTTGATGTAAACTGAAGTTCAAGCACTTAAAATTCAAATATAATTCGGTGCATTTTAACAGTATATAACTAGGCACTGTACTTAAACTTCCCTGAACACTTGGGCTTTGAAATCTAAAAAAAAAAAAACCTAATAAATCTTAATTAGTTTTTTTTTCGTTATTATTTTTATCAAAGTGTAAGAAAATGTTTCAAATGATTTGATGAAGTTTAAATTTATTCATTTTTAGTGGTTGGAAAATTGAAAAGGTTTCAAATTTTAAAGAGTTTGGTGTTTTATTAATTTTTTCGGTATCTTATAATAAAATAATCATGTTTCAAAAACTGAAAGCTTTGATTAAAATAAGAAAAATGAAGCGAAAGAATATACTTAAAAAAAGATAATTTGTCTAACTATATAAAATAGCAGATTGCACTGACACGCCCCAACTTGTTACAGTTTCAAATTAATATGAAACCAAAAGGGAATTGTAACATATTTTACTTATGCGTTGGGACTTTTCAAAACTTTTAAAATACAATGTAACAAGTAAACACTTCCTGGGGTCTAAAGAAATTTCCCCTCGAATTTTTACGATTGCCCTAGGGTCAAAACACGGGGTTTCCTGCGAGCCATAAACTTCCCCTCAGTGTCCTGCTGTGTTGCTTCCACCGTCCCCAATTATCTTTCAAGATGTTAAACCTTTAAAAGGGGGAAAGGATTTCAGAAAAGTGCGGCTAATCCGCTTTTGAAAACGTTACTTGAAGGCAGAAAAATCCGTGCAGTCCATTTTCGAAGCATCTTTATACTGACGGAATTTTCCGTGCTATCCGGTTAGAGGGTTAATTTTAATGTGACTGAATCTATGGGGAAAACGACAGAATAGAACTATCGTTTTCATACAAGATTGCCCAAGGAACTTAACAGCTAGCTGTAAGCGATTGCTATCCTGGTTCTCACGCCGAAAGTCAAAGACGCCGAACTAAGTCATAAAATTGTCCCCTTTCGACCTCCCAAGTTTTAAAAGGGGGAAAGAATTGAAGTCTGTTGCATTTTTGAAGGGAATAGCAAAATAAGAGTAAAACGCTTTCGGAATAACTTTTCAGGAGGAAGGTATCCACTTAGAGGGTTAAAGTGACATCTTTTTGTCAGATCCCGACTAACTCAAACCACGTTGATTTTAACTAAATCAGCAAACTTTTTTGTCCAACTTGTGACTACAAATGATAATACGGCTATGTATGTTAAAACTTTTTTAAAAGTTTCAAAATTTGTGTTCACAGTAGCTCATGATGTGATACAGGATGTCAGTTCTCCAGATTTTTAAAATTCTGCTGGCCTACTCTTAACGAAGTGCTAGGGATTTTTTCCCCCAGAACAGATATGACCCAACCTTTTACCTGGTGACCGCTTATTGTTAAGTTTCGAGATATCCTGTAAAAAAATATATAGCGAGCGGTGAAAATATAGCCAGTTAAAATACTTTGTGCTGCAGGGGTGCTCAACCTTCTTTCCCCCCCGGGCCGCATACATATGGCAGGTATTTCATGCGGGCCGCAACATGAGGATTAAAGGAAAAAACGCTATGAGACCCAGGCAATATTGGACACTTAAAATGTGGAAACTAGATCAAAATATTATAACTCATTTTTGGCTTTTATTACTATGATCTCTATCAGATCTCTATTATTCTCTATCAGACACACATAAAAAAACTTGTTCGTTTTTATACATTGTTTACTGAGTTAAGGTGGCATAGAACCTTTAAACGGCAAAACTCCATTTTTCAAAAATATTTTTAAAAATTAATACAGAGTGTTAGGAGCATTTTAAAACAAACCGCGTCAAAAAATCGGACCAAAATTACGGCAATAGCAACAAAAAATGTCAAACATCAGCACTGGATTGTCCATTTAAATCCAATGTAAACAAACCATGTTCGTTAGTTTTGGTTTTGAAATCGATGGTGTTATTGAAATTATTTTCTCCCCAGTTGTTGCTAATTTTTAATTTTATCTATTTTTAATGAGAGAAGGAAGTTTGCAAATCAACACTGCCCTAGTTCGAAGTATTGTTTGTTTACATTTGTATTTCATACTGTTTACTGCTGCTTTATTGAGTGTCATCACGTTATTCTCGTAATTCGTAAGCTTTTTAAATTTTTGTTAATTGAAGTTTTTTTTGCATCTTTTTAATTAGTAAAAAATGTCTAGTAAAGCTCAACGTAGAGGCAGTGACTATTGCCGAAAACGAAAGCTTTTTCATGCGAATCAATGCACTCGAAAAGTATCAGATACGCTTGATGTTGCCTGCATATCTGCTTCAGCTAAGAAATTGTGCAAAGAAAATTATCTTGACAAGGAAGTAAAAAATTCCAATCAATCTAATGGATATAGAATGATGAACATTGATATTTTATTATCTGAACTATCTAAATATTTAATATGTCCGAACTGCAATACTAAAGCAGTTCTGAAAGAAAAGATTTTGTATGGATTGGTGTCTGAGTTTTATGTTGAATGCTACTCATACAGTGTATTGACCACTTTTAAAAGTTCCTCAGTTATTGCCTCAAGTAAGGACTATGAAGTAAATACACGAATAACCTATGCTATGCGCACAGTAGGACTAGGTTTTTGTGGAATAAAGAATTTTTGCACAGCAATGGATTTGCCACCACCAGTATCACAAAAGTCATACGAAAGGATACTGCGAAAAATAAATTTGGCCAGTCGCGAAGTAGCAGACGACTCCATGAAAAATGCTGCGAAAGAAGTATCAGCTTCTGGAAGTAACGAAATCTGTGTCAGTGGTGACGGTACATGAAAAACACGTGGACACACTTTACCTATTGGTGTGTGTAGTGTCATTGGAGATGTTACAGGGAAAGTGATTGATGTTGCTGTTCTCTCTTCATATTGTAAAAGATGTGAAAAATGCAGAGGTCCAAAATCTGGACATTCATATCAAGAGAGGAAATTGAAACATCAACCATACTGTGTAAAGAACCATATTGGTTCTTCCAGTAAAATGAAAGTAGACGGGATGAAGGAAATATTTTAAAGATCGGTGCCACAACGAAATGCGAAATATATTAAGTATATCGGCGATGGGGACACAAAAGCCTTCCCAGAGCTTCAAAGGACAGCACCATATTCTATCGAAAAAGTTGAATGTGTTGGCCACATACAAAGGCGTATGGGTGCTAGACTGCGAAAATTAAAAGCAATGAATCGTGGCAAAAAATTATCAGACGGTAAGAGTATCAGCGGTAAAAATTGTCTGACTGATAAGTTCATTGATACAATTACCACCTATTATGGCAATGCTATTAGACAGAATAATAGCTGCGTTAGTGATATGTTTCAGGCCATATGGGCAATTTATTGTCATTATAGGTCCACTGATGAGGAACCTATGCATCACTTCTGCCCAATTGGTGATACTTCGTGGTGCAAATATCAAAAGGCAGTTACTACAAATAGTGCTTCTTTATTCAAACATAAAAATATTGTGCCAATTGCCATAATGGTTGAAATAAAGCCTATAATAGCAGAACTATCTGCACCAAAATTGCTAAAAAAATGTGTGTGTGTGGGGGGGGGGGTAAAAACACAAAACGCTAATGAGTCGTTCAACTCGACTGTTTAGAAGTACTGCCCCAAAACTTCTGGGTCATCTAAAAATATTGTAGACATAGCAGTAAATGAGGATATAGTAATTTTTAATAAGAGAATGACGGGACGTATAAGGATAATGAAAGGTCTTGGCTTTAAAATAGGACATTTTACTGTTACCTCTGCCTTTAAGGCCAATTATGCACGCATAAAAAATAACGAAATTAAATCAAAATCATATACATTAGAGGCCCGTAGGGCTAGCAGAATGAGAAAAAATGCCACAAATGAGCATTTTGAAGAACTAGAAGGTCCTACATATGAAGCACAGGATCATTTTAAATATTATGTATTAAGTTTTATTTGAAATATTGAAATGTCAATCTTTAAACTTGATTTTCTCAGTTTCAATTTTTTACACTTTCCCGCAAGATTGTAAAAAAAGTTTTTACTCTAGAGCTACAAAAATTGGTATGCATATTTTAGTCATAGATCTTTATTCTGTATGCCATAATTATGTTTTATGGTTTAATACATTTTGATTTGCAACTGTATAAAAATTGAAATTTTTTAAAAAAAAATATTTTTTATGAACTTTTTAATTTAAAAAAATATTTATATAAATATAAGATACTTTTCAATTAAGTGGTATACACACACACACACAGAATAAAGGTTACATTTAGCTTCAATTTAATGCAAAAATTGAGATTCTAAAGTGTATAATTTAAAAATTATCTTGCGGGAACAGGAGGTAAGTAATTTTTTTTTAATTTGGTATATATATTTATCTTCTTTTTAAAAATTTTGTATTTATTAAAACAAAATTTCATCTCTCTAGTTTTCTTGAAGTTATACATTGTTATAGATAATATATAAAATTCAGGTCAAAATTAGCAAAATTTGTTAACTTATGAATCGTAACATGTATATGACAACGAACAATTTTTTTTCTCGCAAAATACTATGCTCATACTTTGTTCGTTTTTATGCATTTTTTACTGAGTTAAATGGGTATCCCTCCCTTTCCTTCATGACAATACAAACAAAACATATAAACAAAACTGCGAAGTTGTTTGATAATTTGATTCTTTCTTTTGACAAAGGCTCTCTTATTTTTATTTCAAACATTAATTAAGGTATCCGACTGCTTGCGACAACTTTTTTTTGAAAAAAAGGAGATATGGAGATTTTTTTGTGATTTTTATATTTATTTAGTATATTTTAAGGAAAAAATCCTAAAATTGGTAAAAGAAAAAAATATTATTATTATTAAAATGGGAAAAAACTAGTAAAAATGTACGAAAAATTACATAAACGGGGCCCGCTCTGTACAAAGATTTTATGAACAAATTCTCAATTTTGTGTGTTACTTTGTTATTCCTGTTTGAAGTGACCTTCACGATAAGAGATATTTAAATTTTAACAAAAACTAGAGCATTTTATCTAAGTAATACGAAATTGCTTAAAAAAACATTGACTATATTCACATAAAGAACTGCAAATTTTGAAATAAAACAGTGATTGATAAATCTGAAGATCAAAACACTTCTACCGTTATGCAGAACATAAGCAAAAAATTTCAGCTAATTATTTTCAAAACTTTTTGAGCAATCGCGGTCCCCGTTTGAGTTTTTCGAAAAAAAAACACATTTCGAGTAAAACGCATTTTAAAATTTGACATCTTGTGTAAAGTTATGGCATTTGCTTTTACTAAAACGCTTGTAGTTTTGTTCTAGTGGAGGGAAAATAAAGTACTTGGTATTGTTATTAAGTTAATAAAATGGTCTATAAAATAAAGTCATAAAAAAATTTGCCAATTTTTGAAAAAAATCATGGTTTTAGGGTAGTCGGATACCTTAATCAAATGCGGAATGGCAACAAGGAGGAGTTTTGACCGAATTCCAGACTGAAATCAGTAATATTAGTTTATAATGAAAAATCAGTTTCACCCACAAAACGGTCACTACTTCTGTTCATTCTCTATTTCACTGTTAACATTACTATAATCATTAGATTCAAATAGAAAAAAATAAATTGCCATTCGCACCCGTACGACATTGACAGCGAAATTGGTTGATTTGATTGCTCATAATAATACATTGTTCTTAAGTAATGGAATTTTTTAGAGTCCTCGGCCACTCAAAAGGGCCACAGGTTGAGTATCTAAAACTTTTATGGGTAATAGTTTCGCTTTCTTATGATCTTTGTGTAGATGAACGCGTACTGTTCAAAATGCTATCGAAATTATGAGAAGTTTTTCTGAATCTACTGTCTGTAGAATCTCCTGTAATAATTTTTCATTCCTATCTGTGGTTTAAAATGAACCAAACTATGTTATTGAAGAATTAATTAAATTGAATTGGCATAGTCACTCAATTATCAAAGAACATTTTCTCATTGAAAATGACGTTTTGGTTCCGCAGCTGATTCCTCATCTTTAAATTAGGCTAAATGTATCTAGGTGTGTGTGAAATGATCTGGTATAAGGTCCCTAATTATTTTTTCCTTCTCTGGAACGAATCATTGCATTCCAATGAAATTTGAACTACACGCTATTTAGAGAACTCCATGGTAGAAAATTTCTTTTTTAAAAGTTATTAAAAAAGCGATCTGAATAAAGTGTGGTATTTAATCCATTAAATTCATGATTGAATTCTCTATGAGCTATTAAAAGCGGTATAATATTTGTTGAGTTGTAATGAGAATTACGAAAGTTACTAACTTGTTGGTGGTCACTGTACTTTTAAGGGCACCATTGTAAAAAGCAAATATTTACGAATTATTTGTTGTACTAATATTTAAAAATTCATTTTTACACCGATATTCTATGAATTGCAACTAACTTGCGTGAATACTCGGTGTCCTAGGCAAGTTAAGAGTTTTGCAGTCGATGCGTGTAAGTAATGCATTGATTCTTTCACACGTAAAGAGTATCTAAAAGAAAATATTACTAGAGTTTTTCCAAAATTATATAGAATATGATAACCTGGCTAAATGACGTAGTTGGTTTGGCGTTCACCTTTTATCCTTAAGTTTGCAGGTTCGACCCCGGCCCAAGTTGGTAAACTTTCATGATGCAGAAAAAACAGCATCCATGCCGTATGATTATACACCTGGCATATATTTTGCGCCTAAGAGCCAGCCTATATGGTTAGGCTTCTACTGTTATGGAGTAGGTACGACAGGTTAAAGATGCCTAGAGAGTGCCTGTTTCGCTTAGGTACTCTCATCAAAATTAAATTCTTATGTTTCGCGTCGTCAAAGCACATGGAGGGAAACGGGGCTTCAAAATTACAGTTAGTATCCACCTATAGGATGCGCTCTAAAAAGAGCTCCCTGGGAATGCTGCAATAACCAATACGTAGCGCCATTTGAAAAATAAATATTTTTCCGATAAACTAAGCTACGTTAATTGCTTAGAGAAAACATATTTATTTATTTGTTGGGGGAAGCTGTACATCTGTAACTTATTTCTATTGTTCTTTATGTATATACATAAAGCTCAATAAATACATCTCTTCTAATCTCAAGTTTATGAACTCGTTAAAAATTATTTAATCTTAGTTCTACGATGTACGTAACATTTGGCCTTCAAATTTCAATGCACGCTCCGATAAATCTATATATACAAGGTTTCATTAATTGAAAATGTTGTTAGCATAAATAACTGTTTATGTTGCAATAAATAATCATAAAAGGTGCAAACTTAAGTTTGTACAAATAAAGTTTCTGAAAACGTGTTTACTTAGATATATCGGTATAATTAAGCGTAAAAAAAGACATTTTCAAGTCCCATTGAACTGGGAAAAGTTCTCTAACTCTTCGATGCCATGCGTTCATTTTTTCGGTTTCGAGAGTAAAACCTCTTCAAATGAGTTCTCTGAATGGAAACAATTTCTTTCAATTCAGTCTTCATCCTTTACTGAATGAAAGCGAGCTTTCTTTCAAAGTTGCAGAAAATGTCTGCGTGAATGAAACAACGCTTTCGTTTTTCTCTTGTGAAGAACTAGGGTAGAATCAGAAGAAGCGCTTTGAGTTGGAAATGGACGAGTTACTAATTTTGTGTCATTGGCTTAGTTCCTTGCAGTAGGCAGGATTCACAAACATTCATCTTTCACCTCTTGGCTACGAAAAGAAAACGTTTATAAGTTTCATGTACACACACATTTCTCGTAATGTTTTAATTTCATACTTTTTATTTTAATCTAAAGAGATAAGTATGATTCTTGCACTTTTCATTGCAAAGTATTTGTAATTTTTTTCTGAAATATTATCTATATTAATAGTAATCTAAATTGAAGTTAGTAAAATGATGTTCTAAACTGCAATTAAAATTCTAAGACTTATTTGCTTTAATTTTTAATGTACTATTAAATGTTGAGTGAATATTAAGGTCGCACTATTCAGCTACACGAAGGCTTTTGGCGACGATTAAATATTGAGAAAATAAGCTTTTACATCATGTAAAAAGAATTGAATAATTTGATTTTTACATGTTTTAAAATTAATGAGAGAATATTGAAGTGGACCAAAAAGGCAGCATTGCTTCGTCAAGTCGATAATCGAGTCAAACTGGTAAAAAAGTTGCTTTTGCGGTTTTCTATTGGATTGCAATGGGTTATCAAACTCAGTAAAACATTTCTATGCTCATGTGATGCGTCAAATATATTGTATATTTCTCGAGTTACCATAGATGCAAGTGAACAAACAACACAATTATTCAAATATTTGAAACAAATTACTTTTTATGAAAAACGTTGTCTTCTGGTGCATGTCGCAGACTTTAAATGAAGCTCCAAACTTTTATACTAAATGTCTATTTAATATTGATCAAAAAACTGACAAATAACTTTTTATTCTTAAAAGTTCTTTGATTCATAAACGGAAAAAAAAGCTTTGAATGTGACAACGCTAAAACTACGCGTACATGCATAATTATCAAGCGGGAGCATCAGCGAAAGTATTGCAGGATTTTTAAAAGGTATTTTAGAATTTGTGGGGCTTGCATTTTCACCTACCATTGTTTGCATTAAAATGTTTTGATTATTACAAAATTGTTTTTGACGAAAGAAGTACCTTTAATTCTTATATAAAATTTGGAAAAATATGTAGAAATTTTCCAAGATAATTTAAATTTTAGAAGCTTTTCTATATTACTGACTGTTTTATTTTACAGCTGTCTAATAATTATTAATCTATATAAATGTGGATCAGTTTAGGATAAACAATTTTGATAAATATAGAAGTAGACAGATGATATAGAAAAAAATTTGAGAATACGTTTTATGAAGTAAACGTAATTTTGGGCAATGTAATTTAAAAACGACAAAGTTATTTTTCTTTTCGTGGACAGAAAGGTTTGAAACTTTTTTTAAATTTTTAATCCGCATCTAATTCAATGCTTATTTGCAGAAAATTCCATTTTTGTCGAAGTAAAAAATTCAACTATTGACAAAATTTTTAAAATAAAATTTAAATTTTGAAATAAACACATATCTTGATTGCAATAGAAAAAAATTTCGTCAGTTATATGAAAATTAGAAATACAGAATGTGTGTATGTGTATGTGAGTCTTCAAATCTAACATTAAATGCTGATTCCTGTGAAGCTGATAAAAAATTAATTTAACTTCATAAAAATGGTCTTGTAGCATTTGTGTCAAATATTTTCATAAACTTTCCTTGATTTTCTTTTTACTGAACAACCTTAAGTTTTTCATCTTTTTTATGCAAATATATGCTTGGTCTGCGATGGTTTATAAATATTCGGTTCAATTTTTATTCAATGTACAAAGCTATTTATTGCAAAGTTGTCATTTGAAATCATGTGGAATTAATGAGGAATGCTATGAAGTTTGGAGAGTAGGCATAGGTCATCAGATCATGGGTGAAAGTAAAAATGTAATCTGCTATTTTAGTGAAATGATAATAAAAATAATTATTCACTTAGCTCGTTCTACTTTAAATGAAAGGTTACTCCCCCCCCCTGGCATTTTTACTTTTCAGTTCTTTGAATCCTCATGCCAGTGATCTTCAAACTGTGTTCCTCTTAATCCTGGGGTTCCACGAATCACAATAAAAAATCGAAAAGAAAGTAAGTTTTCTAAAATATTTATACACCTACTAGAATTTAATGCTCGTCCTATCACTTTTATATAATTTTTTTTATATAAGGTGTTCTAAGTCAGCAATGTTTAGAATACTGCAACAACCATTTTTTAAATTTTAATTTCTCTTATAACCTTCAATGAATGGCTTTCTTAAATCTCAGTATTTTTTGGTTTTGATTGATAAATTTTCATCTCTCATTTGAAGAGAATTGAGACTATATATATATTAGTTACTAGATTGTTAATGCTTTATTGTTTATTATCCTGCATTCTACGAGATAATTTTATACTCGTTCGTACCATGTTTGGCAAAACTTTCTAATGGAAAACGCACCTTTTTATATTTGTGGAAAAACGCCAACAACATCTCAGCAAATTCAATATGTTAAAAATCTAAATTTAAGGAAGAACAGATTTTATTCTGCAAATTCATGCAAAATACACAATATTTCTCACGCAACTAGAAACATTTCAATGTCATTCAGAAAATGTTTAGAAGTGAAAAATATTTTTAAACGTGAGTGGCTACAAAAACGAAGTATAGAAGCAAATGTAACTGAGAATATGTAATGATATTGCAGTTACTCTCAATAGACCTAAACTTCGACAGTTTGTGTGAAAAAAAATGCACATATCCCAGTTACTAAATATGATTGCTTAGGTGACACTTGAATCACAGATTAATATTATTAATGAGTAAATTATATTAAAAGTACATAAAACCTTTTTAATAATAAATGCAATACTTTTTTATTGCCTTTAAGTTGATCTACTTTAAATATTATTTTAAGCTTTATTTTTCTAAGTGTGTGGGGTGTTCCCCAAAAATACTTTTTAGATCTGGGGGTTCCGTGAGTGGAAAAGTTTTGAAGATCCCTGCCTTAAGCCATTCAGAATCATTTGTTCTAATTACAGAAATTCTCTTGCAGAATGAATTAAATCAATTCTTATTTCAGAAACTCAGTTTCGGTTTTCTTAAGATTTGTTTTCACTTTTGAATACAAACTTTGCATGTAAAATGGGAGCATTTATAGTTTTAAAAGAAAATACTCGTTAAAATTTACTTTTGTTCTTAGCTTTTCCGTCTAATTGAATAACTCCCAAAAATAATTTTAAAAATATTTCGCTTAGAACTTACCTCAGTAACCAAACTTAAATCCTAATCCTTATAATAACTCCATTTTGTGCATTCATGTTGTAGGTTTGTTAATAATTTTTCATTTCTGATTTTTACTCTTATATGTGCAAACATTAAATAACGAATAGATATTTAGATATGAGTTGATACATTTAAGAGCCAGGAAAGTAAAATACCTTTGTTAATTTGGCAATGATTTCGAATTTTTCTCGTTTTCGATATTTTCTTTGATATTCATCACTTTTATTGGCCAATGAAATCTGTCTTAGACAGTTGCCATACACTTAAAATCGAGTAAGGGCAGATTGATGAAAAACATTGCTTCCGCGAATTAGGTGGCTTGATGAGCTTAGTCTGAAAATTGGTGCATCTTAGGAACGTAGAAGCTCTCACTTTTAACTTTTAAGAAAGATAAAAAAAAGGACTTCTAGTGGGACCTCAAGAAATTATTTATAAGAGGTATATCTAAACTAGTAACTTACTGGAAAATAAAATCTTCGTAACACATATTTTAAAAAATGTATGATTTTTTCAAAGTATTTCTTTTACCAAATACTTAATCAACATGTATCAATTTTTAAGATACAAAAATTTATTCGTATTTCAAAAATTCTCGGGAAAGGTTTAAGAATAAATTAAACACTCGTTGTTATTTTTAGGTATCAAAGAGCTAGGTTTTTAGTTATTAATATGTTATATCTGACCCCACTTCTTTTTCAAAAGGCTGCTTTCATCAATCATGAAATTAATTTTAAAAATATATTGTAACAGTGGTGCATTTCTTTTTATAGCACTTTTTGGATCAAAGTAAAACTTGGACAAAAATTAGACACTATTCTATCATTCGAATAATGTGTATTATAAAAATTTATACGTTTTCACAGGAATTTGAGAGATGATTAAAATAGAATCAATATTAGGAGTTTCTCTACACATGCGAGGCTGACGCGCTGATTTGTTTTCTTTTATCTTTTGTTCCGCTTATTGACATATTTAACGTTGAAACAATTTTTCACTTCAAATGTTTGTATAAGAGAGCGGATATGACAATAATCATGGGTTGAGGTCGCCCCTATAGTAACCATACAGCTTAAATATAACCGTTATGTGTTAACAGGCGTCATCGGATCGGTGAGTGTTTATTGAGGCCAGGCTAAAGCAACACGAAGGTTATTCGCATAGTTCTGGTCACATGACGACTATGACACCTGAAGGCCATGACGTTATCTAAACTTGAACACTACACCAATGTGGATACTTATAAGCCACAACAGGTTTAACTTGCATCAGCCTCTCTACCGTATGGGTATTTAGTGGCATCAGGACTCGAACACATGGCTCCACAAAACCGGCTATGAGTTCGTTACTAGATTCTATCATGGCTACACATGGCATCGGAACGAGAAAAATGAATTAGGTTGTCTTACATGGGAATTATATTATTTATTTACCTTTTACTAAAATTTGAAATTTTGTACTAAAAATTCTGTTCTAGAAAATCCATTGATAATATATATATATATACACTGCTGGACAATTGCTAAGGACGGATCACAAATTGCTATGTAGCATAACATTAAGCGAGACATGAGGCCTAGTAGGATAAAATATAGTTGCCACACTGTTCAGACATTAGAATAAAGAATATTTATTGTTCTGGAAAGTACAAAAGCTGTGAAGCATCTGAAAGAAAAAAAATGTTCATTTGATCTACGTACAGAGAAATGGAACAATGCATCTGAAAGTCATCAGGCACCTTAAAGAAAGGTATCAGTACGGGATATGTCCACCGTGGAGTGTGATGCAACATTCCACACGTCGTACCATACTTTGCACAACATTATCCAGCAGCTGTTGAGGCAATTTATCCCATTCCTCTGTGAGTGCACGGATGAGGGTGTTCTTGTTTGTCGGAGGATAGTTTCGACCAGCAACTTGCCTCCCCAAAGCATACCACACATTTTCAATGGGGTTTAGTTCTGTAGAACGCGCTGGCCATACGAGACGTTGAATACCCTCGCTGTCTAGACAATCCTGAACAGCGAGTGTTCGATGACATGTTGCGTTGTCGTCCATAAAAACAAATTTATCACCGACAGCACCACGGAAAAGACGAACATGAGGAAGTAGAACTTCATCAATGTATCGTTGGCCCGTCATAGTCCCATTCGCAACCACATGTAGGGGCGTGCGGCCGTTGATCATGATGCCGGCCCACACCATGGTACTGCATGTCGGATATCGGTCCTTTTCCTTGATATTTTCTGGACGATAAGCAGTACCACTCTCGCGTCAGATCAGTTGGCGTCTACAATCCGATGACAGACTGAACCTACTCTCATCTGAGAATAGTACGCATGCCCAGTCCTGTTCAGTCCAATTGTGATGCTCACGACACCATTGCAAACGGGCAGTACGGTGCTGTCTGGTCAATGGAACACACACAACAGGTCTGCGTGCGTATAGTCCTCCTCCCCTCAAACGTCTGGCACCAGTTTTTCGGTTGATCTGCTTTCCTGAGGCAGCAAGAAACTGATTTGCCACCTGCTGAGCTGTGGTGCGCCTGTTCCTTTTTGCTAATAGGGCGATATATCTGTCTTCTGCAGGCGTCGTACTTCTAACACGACCTCCCCCGTGCCGTCTACTACACATTCCAGTAGTTTTAAATGACTTCCAAAGCCGTGAAAGAACGCTGTGAGCGATGTCGAACTCCCTGGAAACATTTGTTATTTTTCGCCCTTCTTCAATCTTTCCAATAATTCGGCCACGCATAAAATCCTCTATGTTATGTCGGGAAGACATGCCAAAAATTTTAAGTTCGTCTATTAAATCTTTCCTGTAAAACTTTGACTTGAAACAACAACTGTCCACACGCGTCAAAACCTTTAAAGCTCTTATGAACGCTATCACGTGATGAACAGACGTGGGAAAAAATTTGCATACTCATACTTCTTCTTACTAATATCCCGCACTTATTCTAATTTTCCACATTTTGCTTCCTTTCGTTTTGTGGTTGCTATGGATGATAGTGTTATCCGTCCTTAGCAATTGTCCAGCAGTGTATATATATATATATAATGTTATGTTGTTGTTGGTTCGTTAGCTAGTAATGACTAAGAGTTAACAAACAAAACTGTTTATTTTAACAGTAAAAGGATAAGTGGGCTACACAAATACTATACTAAGTTAAACATCTAAACGAGAGTCGTTGTCAAGTGGCTAAAGTTCCTCTTTTAAACAGTTTGTAGTTACTTTTTGTATCCGTCGCTCTTCGCTCTGTCCCCACGTCCGTTCGTTCCATCTCTCCTGGGTCTCTGGGGATCGTCGTTTGCCTCCCTGCGAAATGAGCTGAGTTATGGGTCAAGGCACATACAGTGGCACCCTGCTTGTGCCCTTCACACACACACAAACATATATATATATACATAATTAGTTATGCATATATATATATGCATATATATATAATTAGTTATGCATATATATATATATATATATATATATATATATAATTAGTTATGCATATATATATATATATAATTAGTTATGCATATATATATATATAATTAGTTATGCATATATATATATATATACATAATTAGTTATGCATATATATATGCATATATATATACATAATTAGTTATGCATATATATATATATAATTAGTTATGCATATATATATACATATATAAAGGTAGATTTACTGAAATGTTTTCTTGAAAAATTGTGTCTTCTAAATCCCAATTCGGAACTATTCTTTCTGTTGACCGTGAAAGTCTCGAAACAGTTTTAAATCCCCTTCCTAAAATCATTAGGCGGAAAATCGCTTCCTTTTGGCAAAGTTGAACACTCTCGGGAGCTTATTACCTTAATTGCCGACGATCAAGAAATGTATTTTCTGAAGCAAACCGTGCGCTCTTCTGGTTTTAATAAGATGATGTTGAGTCGGTAATGAGGCACTACAAATATTCAAACTTTCCCTCCACGAACTTTTTCTGTTTCCAATTCTTTTCCAATAAATGTTTTCCGAATTACTGGAGGAATACATTTTCACTTTTGAATCATATCAGGATTTTCTGCTTATTTATACGAGTCATTAGCTCTTGTTTACATCTTATCGGTGTATTTCTTTAGGCGTAATTATTTCTTTAAAGTTTTTGCTAAAATATAACCATGATTTTTGGGGGAGTTGAAGAAAAGTATGTCATCCACTTTTCGTGTTTTCTTTCCTCCTCAAACTATTTTTCCTTTCCTAGGTTTCATTTTTATTTTCTAATGTTATTACAAGAAAATACTTTTAAACTGTTTGATTCAAAACTGTCTTGATTTTGCTCTTATGGTAGTTAATATTTTCTTTGCAAAAAAATGATCTTGTCTTTACAAAATTGCTACGGAAAAAGTTACATTAAAATTTTATTATTGCGCTTTCTTAAAAGCAATGTCGTCTTTTATGTACTGCAATTCTGTATGTATAAAAAATTTAACAGTTTTTTTTTATTTTTTTAATTTGATAAATATTGGGAAATTCAAGCATGTCTTGTATCGAAATTCATTTGATTATTTACCTGAGCAGTTTTTTTCACGTCATAAAAGAGTTTAAGTAATTTAAATTTTGTAATATTCACACAGACACACACATTCTAAAACGTCTAAATATTGATTTTCTTTTAAAATTTGGAACAATCATGGATGAAAAATGCCTTTTATAACGTAATAATTAAAAATAAGTGTTTTCGACCCACATTTATGCTTGATAATTCTTTTATGAAATTTTAAAATGGCTTTAAAAATTTGTGTTTAAAAAGGTAAAACATTATTTCAGACAATGCTAAATTTTAAAAGTAATATTTTACCTAGGATTTAAATATTTTATTTAAAAAGTTTCACTTATTGTAATTAAAAAATAGGTCCTTTTTCATTCATATTTTATTGAAAAAATGCTTAAAATTTCGAATGATTTAACGCAGCTGTGGAGTGGAGGGATCTCGCTTATAACTGCGGTTTGTCGCGAATAAACGTGCTTCACCACAGAGCAGGGGGTGGGCGGACGTTTCCACGGTACGGGCTACTTCTACTATTTTAAGGTGTTACGGTCCACCCAGTGGCGTAGGTGTTACGGTCCACCCAGTGGCGTAGGTGTTCCTTTTCTGTATTAAAGTTGAATGTTTTCTTTTCTTAATACTTATTTTCGACATTGTAACTCTCTTTTAAAATATGCAAGATAAACTCAGAAATTTAAAATAATTCTTTGATTCAACAAACAAAGACATTCCCCTATTTATATTTGTTATGCAATTTTGGACCTCCCCCCTTTCTATACTGTAGAAAGGATATTGTAATCAGAAAGTTTGCTTATGAGAATAATCGAGAAAGTGTCTGCTCTGAAATTCTAATCATTTGCATATTTCACCTCCGCTAATGTATGTTGCAAACTTCATGTTATTTGTATGCTTCCTTCAGGGTGTTGCATTTACTGTGGCCAGTAGTGCAAATTAGATTAAAAATTAAATTCCCTATGTAGTGTTTAACTCATATTTGTCATTTCATCTTCAAGTATCAAACTAATCACCCATTTATTTATTCCGAACATATGGCCTAGCCAAAAAACAGTCTAATCCCAGATCGTTAGATTTAATAGCCCTATATGTCAGCATTAACTTTCAAGTACAATCATAAAATCCGTGATATTTACCCCACTCAATCGTTGTTTTAAGTGCTAACCCCCCACACTTAAAACACACCATGGCGTGTTTATTTCTCTTAGCGTCAGATGATGTCGAGAATTCATTGAATAAAATTCCTTTTTAAAATTAAGTCTGTTTCTGGCTCGAAACATGTCAGATATATATATACATGATGGGCTTGAACTATCCAAGAATCACCTGATGCTTCGTTTTTTTCTTTTGTGCACCTCAAGGGAAATGCAGTTTTAACCCTAATCTTAAACCCGAAAAAGTGCCGCGTTGATTCATTTAGTGGTGAGATGATGCAATATTGTATCAATCATTGAATATGACCAACCAGTGTTAAACTTGGAATTCATATGAATAAGTTCAGTTCTAGAAGCTTCTGGTAATAGAAGTATTTAAGCTGAGACCTCTGGAATGAAAGAGAAGAACTGTTAGGCCATTCTATACTCCTTTTTATGTAACTCTTATTTGTTTAATGTATCATGAAGAATCTTATTTAAATCCATAATTTAATCAGGATATTTTAAAGTTAATATATATAAGGAGGATTTCAACGAATTTACTACATTCTAAAATAAAACTCGTCACACATGCATATGTATAAAAGAAAACTAGTTGAAATATTGCACAAAATAAATATTAATTTATAATCTGCATACAGATTATCTCCATATTGCCAATGACTGTAATCGAAGCTAACGCATCTGTTTCGACAGCACGAACGTAAAAGAAACAATAAAAGACAATTGTTTGGTTGAAAGAAGCAAAATTGATGGAAAAAATACACAAAAGTACGCGGACAAAAAGAAAGGATCTTCATAAGTTTGCTATTTTTATTGCAATCGAATGTACATGCAATAAAAAAAATTTGTTTTAGCATTTGATGAAATCAAAAACTGGAGATATTAATATCCTATAAATAATTGTCTTATATGATATAAAATTTTTATGAATACAATAATCATTAATATATCGCAGAAAAATTAAAATTTAAAAATACATGTTGGGGAAAGAGGTGCAATAATTCATTTCTCAGAAAGTTTAAATTCATCTAAGAAACGTATCTCGATGACTCCCAAGTATTAGTATTCCCGAGAGAGTAAAAATATACTGAGAGAGATACTGTAGTGCATGTCTACAGTTCTTCATCGGTAATTTTTTCCTTCGTTTCAATTATATAAATAATGAGAGATATCTAAAGAAAATGTTTTAAGAATACTCATGATAAAAAAAGACAACGTCTGAAGTACATTGAAAGAATTGATTTTCATACTCTGAAATGCAAAGGAGACATGTTTTGTTGATTACCTTCCTTCTAATGATGTTTCGTCCGTAGTCGTAGGTTGAAAAAAGGAGACATTTAATCAGTGAAAAAACAATTATTCTGGCTAACGGCCTTTTTTCTGCATTCGATTTCATTTCAAAGTGTTCTTTTTTTGTAAAATATGTTAACATCTACCTTCATGTGGTAAAATAAGTACTGTTAAGATTATGTGATATCAAACTAAAATTGAATACAGTAAAAAATTTACTACTACGCGTTAAGACCGCTGTCACGGTTCCTCGCGAACTCTTGTCCGGCGTTGCTGCTGTTGAGCCGTGGCTTCGAGTCCACTGAAGACCTTCCGTGTAAAGGGACTGATTTACGTTACATCTGTCGTCTGTTTTTATATTACTTGTTTATTGAATAACTTTTTGCGCATGAAAGCATCTCTTAACAAATTTGAAAATATTTTCGAAATCATTCTAAGCACTATAAGAGAGCGTGGTTTCCAGGATAATAATTGAAATTAAAAAATCAGAGAGAATGATCGGCCAAAATACTTTTTCGTCACTTGGAGGGGTCGAATTAGGGAGTGTTGATTCACATTGCTCTCTGAAACGAACGAGGCATCATTTTGAACCTCGGTCTAGTGAGGAGGATGACATCACAGCTGACAAACACCCCTAACTACCGCACCATGCCAACTGGAGGACGAACCCCAGCAGATTTAACATGCATTAGTGGCACTGAAGCTCGTGAGTGAGTTCAGTGGCAAGTTCTTGTTGTAACTCTAGGTCAGTGGCGTTGTAGTCGCTTGTTTTCTAGTGTATATAGTATTCCTGTCTGTCTTGTTTGTGTTGAAAATAAACGTTTGTCCCTCCATCCGATTGGTCGAGTGTTTTTAGTTGCCTCAACTTCTGACAGGTAAGATTTAATTTATTCCATTTTTAATGAATGAAATCGAATTGAATTTTTGAAATACGATAACGAATGAGTTACGAATTCAAACATTGTTTTGAATTTGAATTTGAACATTATTTTGGTGCCGAAACCCGGGACCAGCCTTTAGATAAAAAATTACGAACTGTTAGTGTATTTGAAATCTTGCAAACAATACTTGAATTAGAAAATTTAATTTATACGAAATGGATATCGAAATTCTAAAAAAAATTCGAACACATGTAAGAAGGACAGCAACAGAATTATCGAACTAATTTAAAATTGAAATTGAGAAGGAAAATGCATCAAGCGATTTAATAGAAGAACTTTTAGCAAAGTTAATTGATAAAGAAAAACAACTTGAGAATTTTGACAAAGATATCATGATTCGTACTAATATAGACGACCTAGAAAAGGAAATAGAAAAACAACAAGAATACCGAGACACAATAATCACTTGTAAAGTGTGTGCCAATAAAATATTAAACCAAAGGGAAACTGAATCGAGAAACACACCTAATACAAGTTCTAGAAGTGAACAATTTTCAAGTTTAAAACTCCCTCAACTGCCAAATTCCACAATTTGACGGAAATATTTTAAAATTTAGCAATTTCTTTGCCCAATTCGAAGCAGCAATTCACAATAACTCAAATTTAAGAGACGTTGAGAAATTTAATTATTTAAAGTCTTACTTAATTCATGAAGCTGAAATAGCAATTAGAGGTTTAACTTTAAGTGCAAATAACTATACAATCACATTAAACACAATTAAAGAGCAATTTGGCAGAAAAGATTTAATTATCGATTCACATGTCCAAATTATTGCATTTAAATCCTTTTCGAAAATCATATGATATTTTGAGCTTGCGAAAACTGTATTCAGAATGTGAAATCCATACTTGAGGGTTATAAAATCATGGAGTGAACCTGGACACTTACAGTTCCTTGCTGTGTATCCAATAATTTTAAAATCTATTCCTCGAGATTTATCATTAGAGTTTACCCGAAAATCCTACGGTCAAACGGAGAATATGATTTCTGATTTATTAGACTTCTTAAAAATAGAAATTCAATGCCGCGAAAAAAATGAGCATTCAACTAAAGAATTTAATTTCTATGAATCCAATCCCCGAAAGGAAACTAGAAATTATTATAACGAAAAACAGAATCATAAACACAGGTAGCTTAATAAGTATAACTTAGATTCAACGCATAGAAAAAATAAAAATAATTATGTCCCGACGACATCCGCGTTTGTTTTCAATGTAAATAAGTATGTATTTTGTTTAGGAACTGATAATAAAAATGACCATAGTTCCGATTCTTGTCCGAAATCAATCGAGGGAAGAACATTATATCTTAGAAAAAACGGCATTTGTTATCTGTTATCTATGTCTCTCGCAAGAACATATCTCCCGTTCCTGCATGAAATTTAACGTTTGCAGCAAATGTAAGGGTCATCACTCCGAACTGAGATGCGATGCTTCTTTCAACCCCACAAACACCCCTGCTAACCCAGGGTCCTCCTTCCAGAGCGCAGGTGTTTTTGGTTCCTCTTCCCGGTCTGAGAAACCGCAATGTGACACCCCCACAAAAACTATTTCATGATGTAATGTGAATACAATTCATGACAAAGTACTTCTATAGACGTGTAGAGCTTTGTTGGTAAACAAATCAAAGAAAAAAGAAATAAATCTTTTGTTAGATAACGCTTCGCAGAGATGTTTTTTTAAAAACGTAAGCCTCTGAAATGAAACTCCCCGTGATTCGCGAAGAAAATTTATTAGTTTACACAATCGGTTCGAGAACATCCATTCACACACACACAAAAAAAAAATACGAAATTGTGGAAATCACCCTCTGTAACCTTAGTGACCCTGTAAACAAGATCACAATTGAAGCTCTTCTGACGGATGTCATTTTAGAAACACCGTTCAGGATGTCGGCAAATAAATTAAAGAAATTCCTTAGCTGTAAAAATATCCACATGTCTAACATAAACGAATCGAATGGAGACCAGATTTCATTGTTAATAGGCGCGCAATATTTTTGGCAGATTCATTCGGGTAAAAAGGAAAAATTTACAAAAACTTTGCGATAAATACAATTTTCGGTACAATAATCCAGGGTGGAATATATATCGCCCAAGAATGTACATTATAAAGAAAACGTTTCGGTATTTAAAATAGAATGTTGTTCCCAATTAAAAGAAAATTTAACCCAATTTTGGAAATTAGAATAGATGGGATTAGTGATACAGAAAAGAATATGTTAGATAACGATAACGACTATATTTCGAGTTTTGAGAATTATTTAAAATTTAATAACGGAATGTAGGAGACAAAATTATTTTGTGAAGATAAATCAAGTGATTTGAAAAATAATTGGGCAATAGCGAAGCGCAGATTCAATAATTTAAATCTAAAAATGGAAGACAATAATTGGCTTTATAATGAATACAAAAATATTGTTAAAGATCAAATGAAAGAAAATATTGTTGAGGAATGTTCATCACATTTCGAAACTAATTCTTATTATATGCCTCATTCGGCTGTGGTTCGAAAAGATAAAGAAACGACGAAAGTTCGAATGGTTTTTGATGCATCTTCGAAAGGTAGAGACTGTAATCTTTGAATGAGTGCCTTTATGCGGATCCCCCTTTGAATCCCCGAATAATATATGTAATTTTGCGATTTCGCGAATATGAACATGCGTTTTGTAGTGATATTCAATGGGCATTTTTAACGACTGGAATAGCTGAGGAAGATCGCGACTATTTAAGATTTTTTTTATTTCCGAATGATGGAAACGCCAAAGCTTACAAAATAATGAGAATGAATCGTGTACCGTTTGGGGTGACCTTGAGTCCTTTTGTACTTGTTGCGACGATTAAATTCCATATACGAAAATATAAGGAAGATTATAGAGAAACTTTTGAAATGCTGAATACTTCCTTATATGTTGACAACCTGTTCGCCGGTTCATCTGAATCCGTTAGTAAAGCTTTCGATCTCTCAAAAACCGAGATTGAAATTCTTAAAGATGCTAATATAAATTTAAGAAAATTTAAAACTAATTCGAAGGAATTAAGAAAATTATGGAATGAAAACGGTATAGGTGATGTGTAGGTGAATCGGGTGAGCGTTCTTTAAAGGTTTTAGGAATTATTTAGAATTTAAATAATGATACATTTATATATATTAGATGCACAACCATTGCTTGAGTTAATTAAAAAATTAAAGAATTCGAAACGCTGTGTTCTAAAAACAGCAGCAAAAATCTGTGATCTGATAGGTTTTATTTCCCAATTTGTGTTAATACTAAAATGCTTAATGCGAGAACTTTGGGAATACGGTCTCAACTGGGATGAAGAATTACCCACAAAGTTAAAGAAAAAAGGGGAGACTTGATGCTCTTAAGTTTGTATTCTACACTACTTAACATTGAAAAGAAAATATTTTCCATATCCTTTAGATAAGGGTAAGGATTTGCAATTGCACATATTTTGTGATTCGAGTCCCAGAGTATTTGGAGCAGTGGCATATTTTTGTTATGGCACTGCGAATGACGATATTTACACGAGATTTATAACCACTAAAAGCAGAGTTTCTCTTCTCAAAAAGTTAAACCTCCCGCGATTGAAACTTTTGGGAGCAGTTTTAGCCTCGAGAATTTTGAAATATTTAACATCAAAATTTAAATTCCCTATTTCGAATTTTTTCCTATGAAGTGATTCGTCTATTGCTCTCCATTGGATTAGGGGAAAAGCAACAAATTACAAGCAATTTGTTTTGAAAAGAGTAATAGAAATCCAATCAAATTCCGATCCGTCTGATTGGCATCATTGCAGTGGGAGAGAAAGTCCAGCAGATTATGTTTCTCGTGGAGCGAATCTCGAGACAATTATTAATAGCCAATTTTGGGTCCATGGTCCTCTGTGGCTTTGCACGACGGAAAACAACTGGCCGAAAAATTTGAATTATGACTTTTCTTCGACTGACCCATGTGAATCCGAAGAACAAGTGTTTACATTCGCATGTGAATTAAACATAGCCTAGGTAATTAATTTAAGCAAATTTAGCAGCCTGCAAAAATTATTATGAGTTTCTAGTTGGATGCTTCGTTTTGTGCATAACATTCGCAATAGATTAAATAAGCGATCCGACGAATTAACAACAGAAAAAAATCGATGGCGCCGAAAAACTTTGGATTCATTTAGTCCAGAGAGATGCTTTCGCCAAAAAATGTTAATTGTTTACGTGCGAGCCAATTACTACTCAAAACTTGAGTAATTTTAGAGTTTAATCCTTTGCTTGACACAGATGTCGGTGGAAGAGTGCAAAAATCTAAATTCTCTTATTGACAAAAACATTTGACCGGCCAAGCATTACTTCGTACATTTAATGGTGCGAGACTCTCACGAAAAGGTTTTTCACGGTGGTTTTAGCGAAACTCTGCTAGAAATCAGAGAGCGATTGGGGCTCATGAAAGGAACTGTGAAAAACATCTTTAAAAAATGTGTGCTGTGTAAAAGATTCAGCTCGACTTCAGATCTCAAGTCACCGCACCGTTACCAGCTCTTCGTGTAGAGCAATAAGCTCCCTTTTCTGTAGTTGGAATCGACTTTGGAGGCCCCTCTACACAAAAGACGAGAATAAACACTACATTGTTTTATTTATGTGTGCTGTTACGAGAGCTCTTCACTTAGAGCTAGTGAACAACCTTACAGCTGAAACGTTTCTATTAGCACTTCGATATTTTATTAGTCTTCGTGGACTGTATTCAAAAATCTTTACTGACAACTCGAAAACTTTTAAAAGATCCGAACTTGAACTGAAAAACTTGTGGAAAGTTATCAGCGATCCTAAAATGAAAGCGTTCTACGCTTCCCATAAAATCTACTGGCAGTTTATCATCGAACGAGCACCCTAGTGGGGTGGCTTTTACAAAAGACTCATTAGAACAGTAAAGCTTGCTTTACAAAAGACTGTGGGAAGAACAACTTCATTTCGCGATGAGTTGGAGACTTTTTTAATTGAAACTGAAGAAGTGCTCAACTCTCGCCGTCTTACATATATTTTTTCTGAATTTAATGAACCTGAACCTCTTACTCCATCTCATATGATTTTAGAACGTAGAGTGAATAGTCTATCACCTGCCAGGCTTAATTTTGATTCTAAGTTATGCAATAGGAAAGCTATAATTAAAAAGTTTAATTATCGCAAACGATTACTTAATGTTTTGGACAAAATGGTCAAAAGAATATCTTTTCATGTTTAAATCTGCTCATTGTGTTAAACCTACAGGCGAAATTAAAGAGTTTAAAATTGATGGTGTTGTATTAATTAATGATGAAAAATTTCTTAGACATTTTTGGAAACTAGGTAAAGTTGTTGATGTATTTCCTGGCAAGAATGGTAAAATACGTTCTTGTAAGATAAAAACACAAAATTAAATTATTAAAAGACCTGTACAATTATTACATAATCTTGAAATTAATGAATGATTTCTTAGTTAAGTAGTTGTTTTTTGAATTTGTGTCTGTTGAATTTGTAGGCGAATTACTTGTAATGTGTATTTAATACTTTCCTATGTATTTTGAAATTGTAGCAGATTTTGAATGAACCCCCTGGTCATTCGGAGGGGGGAGAGTGTGTTGTAACTCTAGTTCAGTGGCGCTGCAGTTGCCTTTTTTAAGTGTATGTAGTATTTCCCTCTGGGTACAATCCCAGGAGAGCTCACACCATATTGGCGAAAAACCTAAAAAAGCGCCAAGCCAGAACAAGATGGCGGCAAGGAAATATAGTGGGATAAGGTGGATGCGTAATGAAAATATATGCAATCAATATAGAAATTAAACATTTAAGATAAAAATATAAAAAAATAGCACTTACTATCTTACTGCTGATCTTTCCGAGTGGAGGGTACAGCGTAACCACAGATTTTAAAAAAGCTTTAAAGGTCTCATCGCTAAGCGAATGATCGTGTGAGGGCTGCCATATTTATTCTGCGAGGTAATAGTCGAACATACATTCGGCGTGGCTGGTACGATTTCGAAGAAAACGTTTTATTGCCGACCGTGTTACATCATGCGGATCATTACATTTAGGGACATTCATAACTCGAAGCACTCAATCCTTCCTTCATACACCATTCAATCAATTCTTTCTTACCTTTCGCATTCAACAAAGTAGAAGATTCTAAAGTATATTTCTGCACACAAGCAGCCAGCCTATAGCCCAACAACAAAATGAAATTCAAAATGCGTGCCCACAAAATACGAAAATGTTAGAAATAGTTAGGGATGCCATATGTAGTGTTTAAAAGTAGGGTTACCAAGATGGCACAATTATAGCCAACCAAAGTAATTTGCGCCAAGGGTGTGGGCTCTCCTAGGAGTGAACCTTGCTTCTGTAGCAAAAGTCTAATAGTGGTTTTAGGAGCAGTGTTTTGTTTATATTTAATATATGCATACATATATACCTTATATCTCATTAATCAAGAGAATTCATCACAGAGCGTGGTACACACACACACATTTCTCTTTCTTCGTAGGATCGTACATTAATGATTTATTGCAAGAATGGAACAAAAACTCACCAAGGATGTAACAGATTGAGCTAAGACTCCGATACGTTTTGAGAGAATTATACCATTGAACAATTTGGGTTTGGATTTTTATGCATGTGTAAGAGACAGAAGAAATGCACAATACACATTTCAATAACTATTTTGGTAACTTGTTACACAACACTATTATGCACTTGTGCAGGGAAGTATGGCATACTGAAAAACGAAAACTCAGTCAGAATAGAGATTATATATACTTTTTTATTTCACAAGAATCGAGCAGCCTTCTTACACTATTGGTTTTCTCTATCTTACCCGGAGAGTCTTTCAAAGAAGTTCGCTTATGAGCTCGCTCTGTCAAGTCTAACACGGCTTCGAATCAAGTTCCACTGCGCATGCGTTTAGAAGAATCTGTTCCTGGAACGTAGGAGGAATAGGTAGACATGTTTTCCTTGTTTCATACATCGATGTATCCGAGGATTATTTATTTTGAGTAATTTTTTGTAAACCAAATTGAATACGCAGTCCATTTGTTTTTATTTTTTTCCCGCTCCGGTGGTGGGGGAGGTTGAAATCGTAAATTCGAACCTCGGTTAAGGTAAGATGACTTGAGCTGTCAAACGCAGTCTCCTAGTTTATTTGTCACTGCCATATTTATATGAAATCAAGGGATCATAAATGCGAGCTCGAAGACGAGAATGTTTCGAATACTCAGATACTGGTTCTGTTTAAGACAGAGACGGATCCACGTTAAAATTGTTGGATCACAAACTCTCACGTTGACGAGGTGTAGAAAGATAGTGAGTGAGGGTGGCAACTCGGGAGCGATAAGCTTGACAGTGTTTCAAAAATGAATCATTCCTTCATTTAATTTAATTGGATTTCTTACCAGCATTGTACTCTTAAGCAGCTCAATGGGTACTGGTGACGAACCTGGTAAATTTGAACCTCTGCCCAGTAACGACCTCTGAACTCTCTGGTACTCCACTCTTCAAATGTCTACACTATACAAAATCCTTTCGCTAACAGCCCTCGTGTTATTTATGAAGTTAAAATCAATAAAACAATCGGGGAACAAACATTCTCAGAGTGTGAGGGTTTTTGTGTTGAAATGAATAGCTACCAAAAGGCTTTCCTGTGTGAGATAGGAACTTGAATTCACGATTCCACTAGTGAGGGATGTCGCCTTATAAAGCAACATGATAGTTAATGACGACGGACTGCGTTATTCTGGTCCACGGTCAAGGACGATACCTGATCCAATCCCCTCCCAAGCTAAAACACTATAGCAATGGAAGGACTTTGAGCCACTATGGATTGAAGGGGCAACAGCCCCTCTGCATGGCAGATCTTCAATGGCACCACGACTCGAACTCATGACCCGCTGACCCTAAGCTCTTGACCTTAACTACTAGGCTACCTCGGACACAGGTGATTTGACAAAGCTAATGACCTAGTTATGTGATTTGTGTGTCTTATGATTAGTGCTTAATCTGGCACAAGTCGAAATTTCAGGTGAATTTCCATCTTACTCCATTGTGCGTAAGATTCGAAGGATAACAAATGAATTATTTAAAACCAAATGTGGATGGATCTCGGTGTTACAAAGGAGATATTTTTGATGCAATAAATAGGTTCAATAGATATCCAATACAGCATGCCAAAACATAGAAAGTTTAGAATGTGCTATTAGCTGTTAAAATACCATGAACACACATCAAAGAACTTATTTTTCTCTCTATTATAATTTCTTTTTTTCCTTTCCACTGTACATAGTCTTATGGACATTTAAGGACACATATCAAACAGCGATGTGAGAATAAATGTTTAAAAAGTTATTGCTCTTTGCAGAGCTTTACTTTCAGCGGCCGATATTTCCCCTCCGCACGTTGCTCCAATATTTGCGGAGGGTGTTTTAATTTCCCATTTTCCAAAAATACCTTCCTCCGGAGTCACGGAAACAATCAGAGTGTCGTCACCCCTTCAATAAATAATCATCATCGATCTGAGCCCTGATTTATGCGCGGGGAGAAATTTTCATCCTCTGCAGAGCTCTCATCTGCGGGAACCGTTTTGGAAAAGGACTTTTTTTAATCGGATTATTTCTATAATCTTTACTTTGATTAAAAGTGTGATGAATCAACTTGAAATTTTAAAGATGAGTGCCATTCATCGGAATTCTTATTTGAAGTCAGTCCAACACTTTTTTCTTTTGTAATGAATCGGCTTATTGCATCGAAAGTACGTCTTCGATAAAACCTATCGTGGGTTAAAGTTTTAATGTTGCTACATAAGTTTAGCATACATTGTAAAATGTTAAATAAATAATTGGAATGTAGTTCAATTTTCTACTTTTCTTAATATCCTCTATTTACACTAAAAAAATAAAATTAAAAACTTCCTCCACAATGAAAGATGTGTTGTCCTCGTTTATTTCCTTTCTTCTTTGTAAATAATGGATTATAAATCTATTGAGCACATATTTTTTTTAAACTTCTGCAATACGTACTTCACTTCGGCTGATCTTTTAAATGTGTCACTTCATCTCTCAAGGTTTTTAAAATGCCTAAAATCCTTCCAAAATATATTTCTAGTTGTTCATTGCAATGTTATAGCTTTAAAATTGGGCTAGAACAGTTCTCGCTGAAGACTTTTATCTCTCATGTGTCATCTTCAGTAGAGCATTTTAGTACAACTCTGTTTTATTTGAGAATAATAGATATTTCTCGCGAGCTCAGTTCTCTTTCCCCGACAAAATAAAATTTAATCATTTCCAAATCCAATCTATTCTTATAATTGCTGATTTCTTATTTGTGCTGTTAACAAATTTTAACAGAATATCTCAAATAGATCGTTGAAGCTCAGTTACTCAGAAGTGGCTTGAACTGATCTTGGTTTGGCTGAATTCCCCCAACTATCTTCTGTCCATTTATAAATTTCTGAAGTAGGGGAGCAGTATAATTCAGATCATTTTATAGAGTAGCAGCCTCATGAGTGGTGGTTTGGATCATCTGCTGCCGCATCATATCTAGCGGTCCTCAAGTAGACGTGTTCTGGACATAAAGAGATGACGCAATTCTATTCTGACTGTTGCTCCAATACGATTCATGACGAGGACTGAACATTTTCAATACAAATACACTGTAAACGTAATAGCATGAAGCTATGCTTTTGTTTCATATTTATGATTACGTAAATATGTAACTATGCTTGCTCACGCTTTCGAGTTAACTGGGCCGACAAAATACAAGATTCAAGCTGAATGCCCGAATTCCGATTGACTCGAAAAATAACGTAGACTGCTGAACATAAAATGTAACTTGCGCCTCTTGGAGAGCAAATGCTAAGGAAGAGGAAAGTATATTCTTCGAAATTCAGACTTCCCATCAACGCTGATCAAAATAATGAATTCTGTCCCCAGTAGCCTTGAATGGATAGAGTGTGATGTTCATCCTAAATTTACGTCCAATTGAATGCGTCCATTCATAAGGATTCTATTGGGAGCTCTTTTTACATAGCTTGTTGATAAACTAGTACAAATTCGGAACTAATTGACCGAACGTTACCGAAAAGAAATTCAATAGCGTTGAGTAAAGCGTAATCAAAGAGCTTACCTCCGATCGATAGCAGCTTCATCAAGAAATAAACGCCTCCCCCAGCACGTTATTTAATCTTTTTTCCGTTTGTGTACTACTACAGAAAAGGGCGAGGAAAACCTTTCCTCTAATGTAGGAAAGTTTAGCTTTCAGTTATGTGTGTGTCAACTGAATTCGAGAAAAATTAATTATGTACGACGAGATATGCGTTGCACTTTTCTAAAAACCTGATTATTTCAATGTGAACAGGAAATAGCCGTGGCAACAAATGGTCCTGATCGCGAATTCGTCACCAGTGTTGCTTCCGTTTAGTCGTGGGTTCGAGTCCTGAAGTGTCTAAACTAGTCCTGAAGTGTCTGAAGGAAGGATTCGATCTAAGTACCTTCAGTTCCGTACGCAAGTACTTTATCGACCACGCCAAAACGATTGTCTTCTCCTGATGTTTGGTACTAGTTTATACAGATGTGTCTCATCAAACACACCACATGACCCCCATGCCAATGATTTGACGAATAAGCGAACGAGAAATACCATATTCATGGCGAGCATGGGATCAGTTGCGTCACATTTTGGATTGCGTCATCGTGCGTGACGGCTTGGGAATTGCATCATTTGTGAGAGATGGCTTTGTTGAGTGACGGCTTGGTTGCTTTTGCGGTGGATACATGGCGACACGACCGCGACGCGTGCGGTTCTTTTGTACGGTCACAAATGAAGGAAGAAGATTCGACCAGGTTACCTTCCGTTCCGAAAGCGAGTACTTTATCGACCTCGCCAAAACGATCGTCTATGCGTGATGTTGGTACTAGTTTTATATAGGTATCACACACCACCGCATATCCGTTGTCTTACGAACTTGATGCACATTAAATGTTTCGGGGCTCCAAGTTCTTTCATTGGTGTGTGCGGGGAAGTTTGTAGAGTGGAGGGCCAGCTTAGATTTTGGCATCATCATTTGACCGAGATTCGAAAGGACGAGGTCTGTCACCAACAGTCCTCGTGATAGCTAATGGATCATAAATTCTGATAGACCCAACCTGTTGAGCTTAAACTGCTCTTTCTTTTTGTTAACCGTTGTAGCAGAGTCACCATGGAGAAGACCTCAAAGCCTAGGATGTTAGGGCCGAGTCGTGGGTTCGATTCCTAGTTTCTCGTCTACTTACCTGGATAAAGTTTTACTGCGTGTTTTAACTTCAATCGGGTTTTAATATCCTAAAGTGGCGTGATTAAAAATTTATCAGCCTTGATGTCACCCTCATCTTCAAGTAGAGGTTATGAAAAGCCCTTGAGTTATACTTTCAAATTGTGTTATGAGTACCTGGCTGTATGCAAAATCTTTTCAAGTGGTAGGTGAATAGAATAGGTAGAATAACAAAACCCGAATTTGTGAATACTCTATCTCAGAGATACGTTCTATTTTATTACTTGTCAAAGGGATACAGTGAACAAGAGTTTTTGAGCACCAGAGGAACCTTTTCTTTTTATCTCTAATCTCAGATTATGAACAGAGTTCATCTACCTCGTACATTCACCGAAAGCATGGTGTCTCTTTTCAGTGCGGCGCTCTATGGGCGGAGACCAATCACCGCAGGTAATTTGACTCCCTAGAGGGAGACAACTGAGCTCTGACCCCATACTAGAATTTAATTTTGCCTAGAGCACCCCTGGGGATCTCTTAGATGCCATATAATCATACGACATGGCCGCTGTCGATTTTCTGCATAATGAAAATCCATCGACTGGGCCGGGGTCGAACCTGCAACCTTGGGTACAGAAGGCCAGCGACAAACCAACCACGCCACCCAGTCGACGCTTCAGAGGAACCTAAACTCAAAAATGTTAAAAAAATATACTGGTACCTCTAAGTGTGACAACTGATGTTTGGACTTCTTCCACAAATAGGCTCTTAGCGTTAAACTGTTAGTTAACAAGAATTATATTTTTGTGATAAGAGAATGAAGATATCCGCAAAATATGCTGTTAGTTTAATTTGCGTTTGTTTTTGTCTTTTTTTAAAATTTTTATCTCTCTGCTCATAAAGCTTTCAATTTTATAATGGCGTTAGTGTGGAGAAGAAAGCGTCATGCGTGAATGACTGCATGGAGTGAACTCTTAAAGGGACACTCGGAGGATCAGTGTCTTAAATGAATTTTTAAAGCATTTTTTTTTTATTTTGTTGTGAAGAATCTGTCCTCTATAGATCTAAAAGCATATCTAAAACATTCTGTTACGATGTTTTGGTCAATTTATACATCTTTTATGTTACTCCTGCGCGGCAATTGAACGGAATAAGATTTTTGCTGAGCACGCAATATTTCTGAATGATAAAATGAAGGATTATTTTTACCGCTTCTATTTATATGAGCAAAATCTTGTCAAAAGAAAAATGAGCAATTTCTCACATTTTGTTTTTCTTCTACTCTAAGCCATGTTTTGAGACATTAAGGCTCCACACAATGTAACTTGCACTTATAATGTATTTATTTGTATAACATTTACTTGGTTTCTTTTTTAAATATTTTCTTTTTATAGTTTATATTTTGGTTGTATGAATCTCTCAATGTAGGTAAACAAAATAATTAATCTGAATATAATTGTATTTCTGGGAAAGAGAGAAAAGACTGTCGAAAACAAACAAGAAAATAAATAAGTAGTAATTAAGTGTTTTTAATGACCATGAGATCAAACGTAATTTTTCTGATAATAACTAACTCTTCAAAATGAAAGAAAGAGTTTGAATAATAATTTTGAATATAAACTACATATTTTTTCAAAATTATTAACATGAATTTCTTTCGCGGAAAGCCTTTATTGTACAAGTAAAACCTTTATTATAAAAAGTAGTATTCTATCAGTTTTTTAAACCCCATTTAATTCAAATTAATCTTCTTAACACAAAAAAATTACTTAAAATGTATTAATCAGCAGAGAAGAATAAAAAAAAGTGTTTATGTGTGTGCTTATGACCACACGATAGAATTGAAAACTTGTGATTTATTTTTTGCTAGAGAATCCAATCGTTCGATTATACTACGTTTTCTTTCACGAAATTTTTGCATGCGGGATTTAAATAGCTCTCTTTTTCGTGCCCATTCATCGGTGATTTGTTTATTTAATCAGTTTCCTGTGAAGGGCAATACTTAAATTATTATACATTCTTATATATTTATATATGAGCACATACGATTTTTGAATGTCACTAAGTTTAATTATTTAAAAATATTTATATGTAAATTACATATGTAGATTATATTTCTATAATATATGTGTTAAATTAGATCATATAAATATATGTCGTGCGCACACATACGCTCATGTGTTGTACGCGCTGAAATGGCGGAATGAATAACACGGAGAACTGCCGTTTATATAACTTATAAAACGCCGTATACTGTGTAAGGCAGGGGAAACCCTGAGGCCTGCTTGCTTTTCTTAACAATCTGTACTCTTTCACAACTCATACTTGCATTTTTTGCTATCCTCCCTATTCTACAGATTGGCCAATTTCTTGCCAATTAACTGCCTTAAATTTTCGGATTTTAATTACTTTAGCGCATTTTTGTACTTAGATGCTCTTTCTGTTGAAACGAAAAACAAGTTCCATATTTTGTTTCTTCTTATCTTCAATCTCCTACATAAGAATCTCTTTGTTTCAATTATTTTCGCTTACTTTCCTCTCGTATGCTCACTGGAGTTGCGTGGAAGTGGGCTGTATGCCAGTAATATTTAAATAAAGAAAATAAAACTCTCTCTCTTCATAGAAATAGTGTGCCTGAGATTTTTTTTACTTGATAAAAAGTTATTAAAAAATTTTAAGTTAATTCTTACTTAGATCATCAAAGAAAAATTTTATTTATCTACTTTTTATTAAATAGTTACAATTCATATAAATATGTATATACATATGAAAGAATCACAACATTAAGTGGTCATTATTTTTTATTAATTATCATTAAAGTATCGTATTGTCATCCAAAACAATCGTGTCTATAAAATTTCAGTTCAGCTGAATGCTTCAAAACGTGAGAAAAAACCTTTTCATGTTTTGACACAAGTCGTCAAAAATGAGGCCAACGTGGCTGTATTTGTAATTCTTTAAATTATTAGTTTTAATCAAAATTAATTTTTATTAATTGTATTGTATTTTGGATTGTATTGTCATCCAAAATAATCACGTATATAAAATTTCAGCTGAATGGAGCGCTTTAAAATGTATTTTATAAACGATTAAAAATTCCACCAAGATAAATATGCAGAGAGTGTGAGCTAATAGTAGGAATTGAAAAACGCGCCTTAAAAATTTTTAGTTCAAAATGGAGGTGGCTCCATCTGTTGAGCGTAAAGCACAAGAACTCGACGCTTCTTCTGTAAAGTGCACCTAAAGGAATTTCCACTTTAAAAACACTGTAAGGGAAAATTAAACTGAGACGAAAAGTTATTTATTAAGTATACATTTAAACGGTAATAAATATTGTCTAATAACTGATAGACGTAAGATACTATTATAATGCACATCGATTTATTCAGTAGAGTCCCGAAAACTCGGCCACTCGATAATCCGGCAGTCTGCTAAACTCGGCCACCCCCTTGTAGCTTTGAAACTCTCCCCGTGCAGACCCAGTCCAGGACGATGCTGAGCAAGACATAATGTCCAATGCAAACATTATTGCTCCTGTCTCAGTTAATGACAAAATGAAGTAAAATGATGAAGATGTTAACATTGAGGACATCGCCAAACTCCTAAAATATCACAATGTAAGAAACTAAATGCTATCTAAACCACCCTTCTCAGTATTTTGAACAAGGGGCAGCAGTAAAAGACTTACTGTTCCTTTGTCTTCGTGAAGAAGCAGAAAAACGCAGAGTGGAGTGCGGAGGACACATCATGCATTTTCTTTAAAAAAATAGCCGGTGTTTTCAAAGTTGGCTAATTAATTTTCATTATATTCCTTTATGCCTTCGTACATAATTTTTCTGAGGTGTGTTTGATGAGGTAAATTACTGTGTGTTCTCATTAATTTTCATTTTCATGTACCATTTCTTTATGCTTTTTTAAAGTATGTAGTTTTAAGGCTATTTAGGCCTTTTATTTCTGTTGTATTCTCAAGAAAATAATATACTAATATTCAAAATTAAGATCACATACACAAAATCTAGGAGAATACTGATGAACTATTCGCTGTGTTGCCACGAAATTTAGCACAGACACGTATTACAGTATGGGAAAGAATATAGCAACATAACCATAGAGAAAAGATTTTGAATTAAGATATAGGATATATCACAAAAAGTGTGAAATCATGAATCACAGATAAAGCATTTAACTCGTTAAAATTCTGTCTAATATGAAGTGTAACCACCGTTCACCAGAATACAAGCTTCATATATAACGAGCTGCCATACTGTTTATGAAGGTGTCAATAAATATTTGTGGTAACAAATTCCATTCTTCTAAAAGTACGACTTTTGACTCCTGGTGAATCCTTGAAGGAGGGATGTGCTGAGAAATGGCTTTTTAAGGATTCTTTTTATATGAAATCTGTCGATTTTTGTTATGTAAGAGGGATGAAAGCGAGCTCTTCACTTTCTCTCCAGATGAAGGTTCGACGAGAATCACTTTGAAGAATTTGACTCATCACTGAAAAGAACACGCCCCTCCCCCCCATTTTTGTGGTGTCCACGACTGATGTTTTTAGCTCCACAAACATCCTGTCTTTCCTATTGGAGGCAATCAAAAGGATAGGCAAGACTGGAAGCCGGAAGTAAAGGACAATCTCTGCAAGACTGATGTAGAACTTCTTCCAGACACAGCAGCACAGTCACGAGAAAGCTGAAGAATCGTTGTCCCCTTATGCCCTTGTGCACCTGTGGAGATTTTGATGCTCTGTGGTGACATTGGCTGACCTTCCTCGGGACAATACTACTTGTTTGGAATTGATTCCACAGCACCACTTTCGGGCCTCTTGCAACGATAGAGTCACCTCCGCTTGAGACTGGCCAGCTTCAAGCCTGCTCTCAAGCTCTGTAGTGCCTCTATATCTCAAAGAGTCATTTAAGCGAATATAAGAAGTCATCCTCTCTGCTAACAGGCTAACTTGTTTGTTTTAATGCAATTTTCACAAATTTCTTATCTCAAATCTCATATGCTTAAACGGTTTCAATCCAGTAATTCTGCCAAAACTCTAACGCTAAACAACATCTTTTCCTAAACTTAAGGTAGTTGGTGTGCTACTCGTTCTTTAAACTATATGAAAGGCTACAGGTTTTTCTTTATGCAATTTCAAATTATGACTAAAAACTTTTATTATTATTATTATTGAGAATATTTATAAATGCTCGTGCACCACAAAGTATCACACGGTGACTTACAGAAGTAAGCACCGCAAAATAAAAAAATAATTTTAAAGTCATGAAGGATCAATGCCTCCTCCGGGATTCGAAACCACGGGACACCAGCATCATTAATCACACTATTGGATGGGCGGCAAAAATCATGTTTTTGGCCTTAATTTTGGACATACAAGCGCAGTACAATATTTTCTGAGGAAACACTCGTACTTTTTTCATTCCACTCTCGGCCACCCTTTGTTCGACATTAGGCCGAGTTTTCGGGTCTTTACTTTGTCAGTAAATCACAGTTTAGAAATTCATTTTATTCAAAGTAATGGATCCTTTATGAAAGAAAGATTAGGGAAGGGGTTTTCACTCTTTTTCACATTAAAAATATATTTTAAAAGGTTTCATTGTGGGAAAAGAAATGTTCTTAAAATAAAGAATTTCAGTAAATTTATCTATTCATGTTTTCAATGCTTTCCAAAGCAATTGTTGAATTCTCTTAAGGATATTGTGTTTAGTGATTACTTATTCATAAAATTTGAAAGGCTATTCATTAATCAAAAATTTAACTGTGTTTCACCATTTCATTCGACGATACGTAATTTTTTGTAAATTCCAATTGGATTAGTTTGTGGAGTTTTATTTATGTGCTACTGAATTACATATTTTTCTTTTGATTTTTTTAATTATAAAATAAAGAGTAACTCACATTTTTTTATTTAAAAAAAATTTTCTGTTTTTTTTTTATAATTTGTCTTTTAATTCATATTTTGTGTGTTTCGATAATGCTCTTTGTGCAATGTCTTTTTTGCTTGCTTAAAAGAAATATGAGTCTCTTTTATTAGTGTTAGTTTTTATGTGGCTAAGTTTTTCGCAGAAAAACTGACGAACAAAAAAAAAGGAAAAAATGTTGAAAGATGTTTCGAAGCTAAAACTATTGCTATAAATTTATGTAATCTGAAACTGAAATGAATAAACCCACCCAAAGTCATTTTTCTTCAATAAGCAACTTTTCCTATAGCATGAAAGTTACATCAAGATCTTTATAAGCGTTTATGTAAAATTCCACCGTAATTCCCATTAATTGCCACTCAAGAGGCTGCTAATTTTAGCACATTCAGTTCTATTCTGTTAATTAAAAAGTTAACAGAGATGAAAATTCTGAATCAATAAAGAAAAAAAAATTGTTCTTCCTCATTTTAAAGAATGTGTCGGCGGAAAAATAGCGTTCATTGAAAGGCCCTTTAACACAAATGGAAGTTCAACGCCATTCTACCAATTAGCGGACCTTTTTAGTGGAAAACACTTCTTTCAAAACGTCTCTCGGGTTCTGTTTGCTGATTATTCATTAAGATCGCCTCTTTAAGAACAGTTAACTTTAATAAAATTATAATTTAGGAATCTGCAGAGTAGCGATTTATCGTCCATTAGGCGCGTTACATACCTTGCTTGTTTTATGCACGCTCTCCGGATATAAACATCGCCCCCGTGCAGATAAACTTGTTGCTTGTAGAAATATCTCAATCGATGTAAAGGAAACACATATCACTATCAATCGTGTTTAAAGAGATTGGTTGTTTTGTTTAAAAAAATTAAACCATTGAGAGATACATATTTTAATTATCCTTTTATTTTAATAAAATGTTTAGTTCTTCTCATTTTTTTAAAAAGATAAATACTTGAAAAATAAGTTTTTTCCTTACTACTTTATGTTAAGTTAAAAAAATTTCCCTTTTCTCATTCCCGCTTCCATTTCGAATCTTTTATTATGTCACCCACCCGGTGTTCAGTGTTGAACAAATAATTCTTGTAACGCCCACAACAACAAGTAAATATTTGTCGCGAGAGGGCGCTAGTGTGTGTAGAACAGAGTGTAAGTGTAAACAGAGTAAGAACAAGAGCGTATGGAGAACGCTCTAATAAAATTCCTTTTATCTTAGTCTCGCCATTTAATGTGTAGTGTAATCTTTTAGAGATTTTAAAACAAATGGTGTAATGAATCGGTGCAAAGTAAACATGGTCCGTCGAGCCGGAGATGCCGGGACTGAAGATAAGGAATTGTAGAGTATAATCACTAATGAAAAGAAAGGAAGCGTCCTTTTGTCACTTGGTGAGAGGTCAGTCTTCAATTTTCTTTAATTTGTGTTTTGAGAATTTGTGGGTTATAAGTGGTGAAGATAACTTTATTTTTTGTTTTGAGAATAATTATTTTGTGGTTTACAAGTGGTGGAGATAACTTTAATTTGTGTTTTGATATAATTATTGTGATTTATATATGTGTTTCATTTGTAGTTGAGTTAACTATATTTTGTGTTTTGAGAAAAATTATATGTGTTTTATAAGTGGTTAAAATAACTTTAATTTGTGATTGAGATAGTTATTTGTGACTTATAAGTGTTTAATTTGAGATTGAGATAGTTATTTTGTGATTTATAGGTGTCTAATTTGTGTTTAAGACAGTTATTTGTGATTTATATGCATTACATTTGTGGTTGAGTTAACTTTAATTGTGTTTTGAGATAATTATTGTGATTTATATGTGTCTCAGGTGTGGTTAAGATAACTTTAATTTGAGGATGAGTTAAAACTTTGATTTGTGGTTTAGATAATTAAATTGTGATTTATTTGTTTTCATTGGTGATTGAGATAACTTTACTTTGTGAAAATGAGTATAGGTAAATTTAAAAAAGATGAACTGAGGTGGATTGCGGATGAATTAAAATTAGTAGTCCCAGACAATGCTAAAGTTCTAGATTTAAGAGAATTAATACAGGAGAGTGAGATTTATAAAAATGATAAGAAAATGTATCAGGCTATTGTTGATTGTGTATTGGAGGAGATAAATGATAGAAGAAATGAAAACGAAAATAGACTAGAAATTGAAAAAATTAAACTGTCACAGTTAGAGAAGGAGTTAGAAATAGCAAAATTACATAATCAATCGGGCAAAAGTTTACCTTTACAAAATGGAAATCAATTAATTAGAACCGAGTGTAATATTGAAAGCTTGATTAAAAGTATCAAAATCTTAACAATCCCGGTACCCCTAAGAGAAGAGTCATTTAATTTATTTTTTCAATCTATAGAAAAGGCATTTAAAACTAAAAATGTTCCTGAGAAATTAAAACCCGAAATTCTTTTGAATATTTTAGGAGAAAAAGCAAATAACTTAATGATTTACCTTCGAAAAGAAGATTTAAGTGACTATAATAAATTGAAGGTAATTGTGTTAAAAGAATTTCAGCCGACCACCTATGAATGTTTAAATCAATTTAAAAAGGCTCAAAAATTATCTAGCGACACATTTATGTTCAATTCGCGTCTAGATTAAGTGCGAATTTTATAATTACTATTGCCAATTACGGGAGGTCAATGATTTCAAGTCAGCTTGTGAGTTAATAATATCAGATAAGATAATAGAGACATTAGACCGAGAATTAAATGCGCACATTGGCATTAAGCAGGGCGAAATGTGGTTTAAGCCGCAAGAGCTAGCTCGCGAGTGGGATATTTTTATATCATCCAAGGGAAAAATTAGAGAACAGAATTCATTTCCTAAGTTTAAACGTAATGAGGCATATAATCATCGTGGAGCAAAAAATATTTCAAGCGTAAATCTGTCTTCCATTAAAAATGTGAAATGTTTTTGTTACAAATCTAAAGAATTCCACCCGCTGAATTCATGTCCAAAATTTAAATCTCTCAGCGTTAGTGAAAGTGTGGGATTCGTAAAAGCTAATCATTTGTGTTTCAAGTGCTTTTCCCCTAACTGTAATGTCAAAAGCTGCCTTGCGAAAGACTGTTTCTGTAAGAAACCACATAATTTCTTGATTCACTTTTCGAAACCGGACAAGGAATCTGTCGCCCTCAACCAAACAGTTCAAAGGTCAGTTCTCAACCCGCTCGCAGATGCGTTCGAGGGACCGGAAGGATCAGATTACGTCGTTCCCTCCCAAGGTGGAAATGAAGAAAACAAGTCGTTCGTAGCAACGAGCTTTTTAAAGAATAAAAAGCGAACCGTTTTACTGAGTAGCATTCAATGCCTCATCAAAGATAAATTTGGTGCTTGGCACCAAGTAAGGGGGCTTTTGGACGTAGGGAGTCAATCAAATTTGATTACGAAGGACTGTGCAGATAGATTACAATTAAAAAATGAGAAAATTAATTTGTTAGTATCTTGTTTAAATAATGAGTCAACAATGAGAATAAATGAGGGTATTACGACCTAAATATGTAATGATGATTTAAGTTTAAAAAAAAGAGTTAAATTTATTAGTTGTAAAAAAAATAACTGATTTGACTCCTTCTCGGATAATAAATGTTTCATTAAATAAACCAAGTGAAATTAAAAAAGCCGATTATAAATTTAATATTCCTGGTAAAATTGATATGTTGTTAGGCGCAGAAATATTTTACGAATTACTGAGACCAGGCCAAATTTATTGTGGAGATTCTCTACGTTTACAGAATACGCGGTTTTTGGATATGTCGTTAGCGGAAGTGTAGATGAGGTGAGGGATAACAATATTCATTGTGGATTAATTAGAGAGAGGGATTTAAATACAACATTAAGGTCTTTTGGGGAGTTAGAATCGATTGGTGTCAAAAACGAGAATTGTAATAGTGAGGAGGACGTTAGCTTAGAAATGTTTAAGCAGAGAGTACATTTTAAAAATAGCAGATAGGAGGTAGACTGGCCCACAGTAACTTGTGTTTTGATAAAAAAAAACACCACATAATTCTTCCTAATAATCACAGATTAACAAATTTAATTCTTGAAATGACTCACAAGAGACATTTGCATGTTGGTCCCCAAACTTTACTGTCTATTGTTAGGCAAAGGTTCTGGCCATTAAATGGCCGTAATATGTGTAGAAAACTTGTAAATAATTGTATAATTTGTTTTAAGGCAAAACCCATTACTTGTTCACAAATTATGGGTCAATTGCCAGCCGAGAGAATTTCTCAGAGTTTTCCCTTTAACAAAGTGGGAATAGATTTTTGTGGACATTTTTTGGATTAAATATCCTAATCAAAGAAAGGGAGTTTTAAATAAAGTCTATATGTGCATTTTTCTGTGCATGATGACAAAGGCATGTCACCTCGAAAGAGTTACTGATTTATCTAGGGAGGCTTTTATTGCAGCTTTAAAGCGATTTTTTAGTAGACGAGGAAAATCTGAGCGTATATTTTCCGCGACAACGCTACCAAATTTTGTTGGCACACAATTAGAGATAAAGAGAAATTATGAGTAATTGTGATAGTAATTTGAGTAAATTTTTGTGTGAAGAACGTGTTGAGTGGAGTTTTATTCCCCCAAGAGCTCCAAATCACGGAGGCCTGTGGGAGGCTGGAGTGAAAGCCGTCAAATATCACCTCAGGCGTGCAATGGGTAATTTAAGATTTACATACGAAGAATTTCTCTAACCACTCTTAATCAAATTGAGGGAGTTCTCAACTCACGTCCCCTCTACCCTTTGTCGTGTGACCCTGAGGATTTTGATGCTTTGACTCCTGGCTATTTCCTAGTTGGTCGTCCGATCACAGCCATTGCAGAGCCAAGTTTAACTGAAGTGTCTGATAACAGGTTAAAGGTGTGGCAAAAACAAACAAAAATTGTGCAACAGATTTGGAAACGTTGGTCAAATAATTATTTGAGTACACTTCAGAATCGAAATAAATGGTATTTTGAAAAGAATAATGTAAAAATACATGATATGGTAATTCTAAAAGAAGATAATTTATCCGTGTGTAATTGGCCTCTTGGTAGAATTCTTGAAGTGTATCATGGTAAAGATAATAAAATTCGAGTAGTGTTAGTGAAAACTAAAAATGGAGTTTTTAAATGTCCAAAAACTAAACTTTGTATTTTACCTTTTTCAAGTGAATAATGTATGTGTAAATTTCTAATTTGTGTATTTTTTTTCAATTAAATTTTGTGTGTTTGAGTACTTTACCTTTTGTGTATTGAATGATATTACTTTTATTGAGTATTAGTGCTTCTGTGTTGTGTATTAGTGTTTCCTGTATTGTGTATTATTGGCTTTGTATTGTGTGTACCATTGGTTTTGTGTATTATTGTGTTATTTGAAAATTGCTGAATGTGTCATTCAACCCGGGGGTGGATGTTCAGTGTTGAACAAATAATTCTTGTACCGCCCACAACAACAAGTAAATATTTGTCGCGAGAGGGCGCTAGTGTGTGTAGAACAGTGTAAGTGTAAACAGAATAAGAACGAGAGCGTATGGAGAACGCTCTAATAAAATTCCTTTTATCTTAGTCTCGCCATTTAATGTGTGGTGTAATCTTTTAGAGATTTTAAAACAAATGGTGTAATGAATCGGTGCAAACTAAACATCCGGTATAGCGGTTAACGCCGGTGACTGGTCCCGGAGAAGACATGGATGTTTGTAAATGTATAGTGCCTTCGCTGCACGGGATACTTTAAATAGCCGTCGAGCCGCAAGTCCCCTCGTGAGGTTGGGGGAAGGGGAAGAGACGGGAGGCCCCTGACCTCCCAGGGTGTTCTCTCTCAAAATTGGGGTGAAACTGAGATAATCGTTCTGCCGCCTGTATGATGCTCAAAGCTACGGCTAACGACAGGCGCCACTTAACCCTTTGCCATAATGAATTTCATGGGCCTTCATCTGGCCTTTGCCAATCAGGTGGCATTAGTAACAACATCTTTTTTTTATTATTCTTTGCGCAATACACAGCAACTTTCCCCACGTTTATTATTTTTTAAATATCATTACGAGACTGCGTTTGTTTTATCTAGTGCATTAACGATATCATTTTCGTGAAAGTGAAGTAATTTTTTTACCCTCCGTCACACTCTTTGCAATTTTGGACGTAGCAAATACTTAGATTCTGATGCATATAAAAAGCTTTTTAACTTAACAAAACATGGTGTACCTAGTAAATTTGAAATCATTTTTATCTATTTTAAACAATACTGGTTACTAAAAAGGCTTTTTTGCTTAGTTTAAATTAGAAGGCATCATTTTGTGTTTATTGTGCAGTGTAATATTCAAATTACAACCCACCGCTATAGTTGAAATGATGAATATATGCTGAACAGGCTCTTATAAAACAAAAAAATGCAAAATCTGTTATTAATGATTTGGCATGTAAATAACTTCTGAAGAATTGTTTATGAAAATGGTACGTAAATTTAGTGCTATATATTTCTAATTTTTAAATAATAAACATTTTGACATTGCATATTTTGAATAAATAAATGATGACTGATGCATTTTAAATTCGGTTCATTTGCCAAACTCTCGAGCTTCTAGAGTCGGGAAGTGTGTGACACGAGGACAGGTGTAATCTTCGTTATGTGATCAAAATGACACTAGCCAAATATATATCACACTTAAATTTAACATGTATTGTAATCATTTAATTTTTTACAGTCTTTTTTATTAAACATAAACAAAAAAGTATGGTTTTTAATCTAAATATAGTTTTTTTCCCCGCTTGAATTAGTTAATTACTTAAAGAGTGAAAGTCACTTGTGTGTTTTGATGTTCTGTATAAATGAGAGGAACATTTTTTTTTATTTATTTTGTAATATATTTTAAGAATAGGAGTTTTTTAAACTTTTATTTCTCTTCATGGCAAAGTAATTCATATTTGATTATAATATTAAATCTAGCTTATTTTAATTTTTCATTAGCTTTTTCGAAAAAATAAATGAAAATATTTATAACTTTTTTTAATTTTTAACTATTCATTCTATTTTAATAACTTCCCAACGAAATTTACTGATGTATTTTGTATTTTTCCCAGTTTGCAATCTGGTTTTCTCTTTATCTTAGATTTTTAGGAGGTATAGTTTCGATAAATTTTTCCCACTTTTTGTGCTGTATTTTAAAGCATTTTTCAAAACCAATATTTAATCATTTTATATAAAAGAAAGGTTTTTAATTATTTTTTTCTTTGTAAAAATCAATCTAGTTTAGTACTAAAATAAACTGGAAGATCTGGTTTTCTTCTTAACGGAAAGAAAAAGTTCTTCAAAATATGCTCGAAATAATATTTTTGAGAAATGCAAATCATATTTATTTCGAAACTCAGAATCCATTTTCTGCCGAAACAGATCCACTTACGACTTCGCGCATCGAAAAATGTAAAAAATTCAAAAGCATGTTTCATGAAAGGAGGGGAAGGGGGAGGGGTATTTAAGGAAGCAAAAAAAATTTTTTTCTACACGTTTCGTAAATCACAATTTTTTCCCCAACCCGCTTTCCTTCCAAGAGTTTTCCCTCAATGTATTCCTATGAGGAATTTTTACTCTGCTCAACTCCATAATCATATATGTGATGAGGAATAAAACTTACAAACAAATAGTCATATAAATCACCCCCATCACCTCTCTAAAGTCTTAAATCTGTTTGAAAAAAGGGGGTGAGGGAAATGGGGAATGTTTGTATGAAAATAAAAAAGAAGTATCCCATGAAAAGCATTTATGACGTGTCTTGAAAGCGTGAAAAATTCTTATAAAATACGTCCATGCGGTAAATATTTATTTGAGGTAGACTTAAAAATTTCGACATTTTGAAGCAGGAGTGGTTTTGGAATTCTAATGCTTCGCGGGAGAAGGAAAGGAAGGGTTTGATTAAGATTTCGAAATTATGCGTTGTCGAGAAATATTCAAGCTTTTTTTTTTTGCTAAAGACGAACCCAACCTCTGAAAGGACTCTGAACGGTTCCGTGATGCAAATGTTGAAGCTGCTCTTGAACGCTTCCTTAAGAAATGACGATGTTGTTGTTGCTTCCAAAGATATATGCACAGCTGTTAATAAAAAATGCAACACCATGAAGCTATCATCAGAATTAAATCAACTTTGCAGAAAATATCAGTTATATGATGTTACGTAAAATAGTAAAGTTTTAGAGCCACTACGCATGCGTGGCATTTGCAGCGCCCTCTGAACTGATGCTGAAAGCGTATAAATAGAGAGTTGCGACGGGGCGTTGAAAATAGTAAATGATTATTGGTTGGTGGCGAACGTTTAGTGAAACCTAAGTACGCCTCCACGACGAAATAAGGAGAAATTCCAACAACTTACGGTGTGAACGGGGGAGGATTATCAGCCTTCAATAAGATGGATTTTCCTATAGCGCAATAGGAGCTCGTGTGCAGCGGAACAGTTGGAAGCATTGGACCGATGAGCACCGAAATACTTGAAAAACTGGCAGTGGACGACGGAAGGTGACGTAAGCGCGTAACGATCGACACCTACTCCGCATGGCGGTGAATGACCGTACAGATTCCTCCAGGCAGTTGGCAGCCCGTTGGTCTACTGCTACAGGTGTACTAATGTCGATTTCGTCAATTCGTTGACGTCGGCTGCACCATGGATTGTGTACAAGGGCGCCTTTATACAGGATCTCCATCATAGCAGAAACATCGACAACTGCGTCTGAAATGGGCCCATGAGCACAAAGCCAGGCAAGCTGACTGGCATCAATTTGTGGGAACATGATGACCTATTCGTGTTGGACGCTCTGCCGGTGAATTCTACCTTCCAGAGGGCGTTAAAGAAAGTTGTCAGGGCGCCCCCCTCGGTGCCCTTCTCTTTGATTATCAGCGTGAGGTGTAGGAATAAAGGTAGAACTAGTAATGGTCATGATCTTAATATGACTTTATTAAGTCCTTTAACTTAAGTGTCTAACAACTTAGATAATAATAATATATGTGAAAGAATATACAGTGGCTAAACACACAATATATTAAATACCCAAATAACGTAACTCGGACCACTATCAATACTAACTCGCCTAAGCTCTATTCCTAGACATCACAGATCCGAATATTAAATAGTCCTACCTTTAACGTAGTCTGAAGTAGCAATCACAATAATCCTAGATGAAGTTGCTGTTTACTCGAGTGCAATGGTATGCACCTTGACTTAGGGGCTCTCTATCACGTATAATTTCTGTTTTCTGTCATTTAACATTTCCAAAACCTCTTCACGCTTGAACCATGGATTACCTTAACATTCCTCAAATTGCTACCTCGCTTACTCTAAATTCTGATATTCAAAAGCTTTCTAATTTGCATCTTTCCTTCACGCTTCACTTCTTGGATTTGGTTGGAAAATACTTGCCATTGATTCTGACCCCAAAGGACATGTTAATGAAAAGACGCGTGAGCCCGTCACATAGTGGACTTACACCCGGAGTAATGGCTTGGAGAGCGATTTCGTATCATGGACAATTCAATTTGCTACAAATTGGATGTAATCTCAATAGCAACAGGCACGTCCGTGAAGTGCTGCAGCCCAAAGTCGTTCCCTTCCTTTAAGGCATCCCTGCAGCTATCTTCCAACAGGATAATGCACACTCACATGTTGCAAAGACAGTTCGAGACTTCTGTTCAGCCCAACACTTGAAACTTCTTCCTTGACCTGCTTATTCACTGTATATGTCACCTATTGAATACGTTGGTATTTGGTTGGTCGGCGTCTCACTCGCGATCCGCGTCGTGCAGCTTTAAAAGACGAACTTTTGCTACGCATACAAACAATATGGAATTCTCTTCCACAGCCAGACATTCAAAATCTGTTTGGATCCATGCTACATCGTATAGCAGCATTTATTGCAGCGCATGGTGGCTACACCAAATACTGATTTAGGACACTTAATATAGTTTTTTTTAACTTTGTAAAAAATTTCATAAATTATTTGTACTAATACGTTTGTGCATTAAATTTTATTTATTTCTGATGATTCCTTCATGGTGCTATATTTTTTACAAACAGCACAGTTTATATATATATATATATATATATATATATATATATATATATATATATATATATATATAAATGTGGGTGTGTAAGGATAATTAAATTAGTTTTAAAAATAAGTTCCCTATATAGCACTTAACGTTTATTTTTCCTTACATCTTCAAGAATTAAATTAATCATCCAATTATTTCTCCGAAACATATGGCTTAACCACTAAACATTTCTGATCCTATATCATTATATTTAATAGCCCTATATGTCAGCATTAATTAGCAAGCTGGACTTGACCAGATTTTCTGGTGATAAATTTCGATTTCACTCAAAAATTAAGTCTGATGCCTAGAGGACTTAGAAAGTGCCCAGGGTCCGAACAAAGCTTCAATCGGCCCTGCACCCCCCTCTCTCTTGGAGGTGCAATCACTTGTCTGGTGAGGCGCAGTACCTCGACCCCCCAGCGTTCTAGAATGTTCGTTGAAGGGGTCGATAAAAGGTTAGAAAGAATCTTCGAACTTTCAAAAGAATGAATCAAATTAGTTCGTGACAACAAATGAGATCTCACACTTTCTTTTTCCCACTACATGGAAACCTGATCAATTTCAGTTAAAACATTGGATCGCCCCAGTTGAGTAAATCTATTTAATATGCACTAGAAAAACAATGTATTTCCATTGCCAAATAGAACGCATTTTTGTGCGCAATTTTTCCTATACATTCAATACACTCTAATAAGATAACAATTTTGAATATTTGTTCCCATTTTTTTTGCATTATAATTTTCTGTTCATTGAGTATAATTGAGTGGTGTCCTGTGAATTTTAATTTTATTTCTTTATGTATATGGGAAAATGACTACAACCTAAGGATGATAAATGCTTTATTTAACAAGATGAAGGATGAAATATCTAAATTATACTAAACAGCAAAGGAGAACGTCTTTCTCCTACGTCTAGAGCTTAGCGTCCCTAACCTCCGTCTGCGTATTTTCCCGTGTGTCCTTTAGTCGGACATTCCTGACAGGGTGTGACGTCAGTGTGGACTGCTCCACCCTAAGTAACAGAGGGAGAGGTTGTCACATTGCACATATCCAACCGTACATCGGCCATCATGACCGGAAAGGCAACCACGCCTGAAAATGGTACAGATACATAGTAATGAAATATTAAAAAAAATGTACACAGTAGATGAAAGAATTATACACAACACAAAATATCATCAAAGAAAAAGTACAAAAATACTGAAAAATGAACACATTTAAAGTAATATTTAATAAATAGAAAAAATTTCATACATTACCACTGGGGTAAAACAAATTATGTTAACGATACAAATAAGATCAAGGCTAAAATAAGAATCTGGAATAAGGAACAGGAACATATTGAAGCAAGATGCTCCTACTTCTAAACACTTAAATTTGTACTAAAATGAAATAAGAAAATGTTAGTCATTCAATAAAAATGGAATCAAAAATACATAAATAGATAAAAAGTCTGTTGTCCATAACGAAAGTCTTTCACAGGAAGAAAAATTGTGAACAGTTTTTAATGGAGAAATCAAGTAGAGTTAGTTTGGTTTCGCCAGAGTTTCATTAATTCTGCACAAGTAGACGTTTTTGATGGACCGTCGACAAAATCACACTTTTCTACGTCATAAGTGTCATTGTGCTTGACTTTTTTTAACTTTGTATGGTCCGAGGTATTTTTGCTTAAGTTTCAAGCCTGGACCAAACTGAATACGTTTAATTGCTACTAGGTCATGGAGTTGATATTTATGAGCTTGTTTGCGCCAGAGATTGTACGTGCGGTGATTCTCATCTTGAACTCTGTAGATTTGCTTTTTGGCATCTTGACGGAGAACATCACGTTGTTCATGGACTTGAGCTGTAATCTCATCGTTAAGAAGTTCAACAATCTCAATGTCCTGGCAAGACTTCCTCTTGGTGCCGAAAAGGAGCTCAAATGGAGTTGTCTTGATTCTTCTTTGAAAAGTTGATTTTAGGATTTCTTGCAGGTGGGGTACGTGAGAGTACCATTTCTCAGGATCGTTGACAGAAAGTTTCGACAGCACAGCAATGATGGTGGAATTTTGTTTTTCAATTTGGCCATTAGATCTTGGGAGACCAGTTGTAATGGAGATATGAAGCATGTTTTTCTTTTTACAGTAATCTTCAAATGCGGAGGAAGTAAATGCGGATCCTTTATCAGTGATAATCCTAGCGGGGTTTCCGAAGACATGTCTTTGGTTTTCTAATCGATTTATGGCTTTTGCAGCGTCCGTAGATCTAGTGGGATACAGCTATGTAAATTCACTGAATGCGTCAATCGCTGCAAAAACATGCTTATATTTCTTAGAAATTGTCGCTAGGGGACCCAAATGATCTAGATGAAATGTATGGAGTGGTAAATCGTTGTTTTCTATCGGGTTAAGCGCGCCATCTTGTTTACCACGTTTCCGGTTTGTGAGAATGCATGTAACACAGTTTTGAATGCATTTTTCAACTTTGTCTTTAAGTCGTGCGATGTAAAAGTCTTTGCTAACTAAATCTTGTGTGCGTAGAACAGCAAAATGACCACGTTCATGTGCAGTTTTAATGATGTTGGCCTGCATTTCGTCAGGTACCACAAGTAAACCGGTGTCAGTGACTGTTTTGTGCAGCAGTTTGATTTTTACGATATAGCTATCATGCGGCATTGTTTCTAGAAGCGTCTTTATCGCTGTTATTTGGTCATCAGCCTGTTGTGCTTTGAGAAATTGAAGATGGACACTATTTTGGATTAGCATACAATGTGGAGGTCGACTGAGAGCATCCACATGAGCCATCTTTGAGCCTGTACGGTGTTCTATTGTATAGTTAAATTCTTGGAGATAAAGTGCCCATCTGGCTATCCTGGGGTTAAGCTCTTTTTTACTTAGTGTTTTGACGAGGGCGTCATAGTCAGTAATAATTTTGAATGATGTTCCTAGTACATAAATGCGAAACTTTTCATGTGCTTCGACCACTGCAAGGACTTCTAGTTCAAAACTAGTGTACTTTCTTTCATGGTCTGTCTTTTTTGACATGTAGAATACATGGTGAAACTGGTTGTCATGTATGAATTCTTGGAGTAGGACTGTACCCAAACCATCGATTGACGCGTCAGTGTGAATCTCAGTGAGAGAATTTTGGTTAAAAATATTTAAAACGGGTTGTTGGGAAAGTATTTTAATTTTTGAAATGCTGTCTGTTGTTCAGCATAAAATTGGAAAGGGGAGTCTTTACGAAGGAGGTCACTCAAAGGTTTTGCTATGGTCGAATATGAGGGTAAAAACTTTCTAAAATAGCGAGTAAGACCAACAATTCGGCTAACGTCTTTAATATTTTTAAGATCAGGATAATTAATAAGAGCTTTAGTTTTTGAAGGGGAAGAAAACAATTTACCGTTTCCTATAATATGGCAAAGAAACTCAATTGTATTATGTAAAAATTGACATTTTTAAAAATTTATTTCAAGTCCGTAATCAGAAGCTACCTCTAGAACAATTTTTAGATATTCAAGGGCTTGAGACTCATTAGCAGCGGGAATAACGACATCATCCATATATGGGAGAACAATATTTTCGAAATCAGATGTCGGAAAATGGCATTTATGTACCGCATAAAGGTGGAAGGACAAGTACTTAGTCCAAAAGGCATTCGTCTAAATTGATACTGACCATTGTGAGTAACAAAACTAGTAAAATTACGGCTCCTTTCATTTACCGCGACATGGAAAAATCCCTTTTTTAGACCTAGAGTAGTAAATATTTTAGCATTTTGGAGACAATCTAAAATATCGTCAATTAAAGGAAGAGGATAGTTATCTTTAATAAGTTTGCGATTTAAGCGTCTATAATCAATGCAAACTCTTGATTTCCCGTCTTTTTTCTTTACTACCACAACTTGACTAGCGTAAAGGGATGAACACGGCTCAACAATTCCATTTTTAACACATTCATCAACTTGAGCGTCCACTATATCTCGTTCAGCAAATGGCAAACGTCGGGGCTTATGAAATATCGGTTCGTCGTCGGTGAGAGCGATATCAAGCTCAATGTTTACAGTTTTTGTTTTTTTAGGCGTGTATGTCGATAGCAGTTGTTCGACTTCAGCTCGATTATGTTGAGAAACATTTGGACCGATATCAAATGTGGGTGAACCATCAGAAATCGTCATAATAAAATTTTCATTTGCATTATCAGAAGGCCTTAAAATTTGTGCAAATTTTACGCCTGTAGGCGATATATTTAGATGTGCTTGTTTAATTACGTCACAACCGATTATAAGGTCATAATTTGTACAAGAATTTGGTACAACAGAAATAGTAAGAGGAAAAATTTGATCATCGATAGTAATTTCAGAATCAAAAGTTCCTATCACATTAATTCGCGAAAAACCAAAACCTGTTAATAATGTGTTGGTTTGTTTCAGTGGCGGTGCATCTATATTTATCTAAGTAGAATTTCTTAACAGTGTTAAATTGCTGCCAGTGTCTACTAACCCGTTAAGTTTACCGCCAAAAATTGTTACGTCTTTAAACATATTAATAGGAGAAGGCAATTCATGCGCAGCATTTACACTAGAATGTGGTGTAGAAGTGTTATTTAAATTAGCTCGTCGGCATTCAAATGATTTGTGACCATAAAGATTACATGAGAGGCATCTGGGGCCACGTGAATGATTAGGACAAGATTTTGATAGATGACCTATATCATTACAATTAAAACAACGTTGGGGATTTTTAGCTGCGTCAGAAACGTTTAATCTTGTGGGTTTTATTTGGAAGCTTTGTTGTTTAAAATCACGTCCTCGGCTTTCATATGAATGACGAAAATTTGGTAAATCAGAGTTATGTATTCCCATGTTTTTAATGACAGTTTCATAGGTACGTAATTTCTGCTTAAATTCGGAAAATGAGGTTGCACCATACAGGATTATTTTATCTGAACGAGGCCCATCAATTCCATTAATGATTTACTGGATAATTGATGCTTCGTCAATTTTTGAATCCCATCTATTTGCTAATTCACGCATGGAATTAAAATAATGCATTTAAGTCTCGGTTTTATACATTTTCTTTTTTCTAATTCGTGGTGAATTTCTACGGAAGAAACTAAATCCGAAAATTCTTCAATTAAGGCTTTTTTGAATGACTCGTATGTATTTAATATTCTTTGTGAAAAAAGAAATGATTCAGCAGTTCCACATACTAGACGTTTCGCAAAAATTAATTTTTGAGAACAACTGATAGCTGGGAATAAATCAAAATTTTCTTCAACATCGCGAAAGAAACTATTTACAGAATAAAAATCTTCACTGGTAAATTTTCTACTAGTCGCCGAAATGTCCCGCAATAAAGTCCAAAACTGGGTATTCATCTCTGTAAGGGAAGCATCGTTTGAATAGGAAGGAAAAGTATTTTGTGTACAAAGAGATGAAACGTTTTGATGTGCCGGCATGAAAGAATAACCTTGAACGCTAGGTAGGGGTGCGTTGCTGACCAGATGTTGAAAATGGGAGTGCTGGTCTGTCCCTTCCGATGAAAAATTCCTGTCTAACGTGATTCGTTCTTGAAACGTGGTTTTTGAAACTACGTTTTCGCTTTCAGAAAAGGATGTCTCCGAATTATTTAATGTTAGTTGGAATTCATCTAAGTTCGTCAAAGCTTTAAATATACTATTGCATAAATTTTGCTCATTTGTTTCCATGTCTAAATGCAATAAATTAGCGACTGAAATGAAATCAGGCAATGAGAATTCGGTTAAATTTTTTTCTTTGTGTTCTTTGACTCTAAACTCTTTAGGGAATGTAGAAAAATTTCTTATTTTATTTCGCAAAGAACTGTCAAATTCGTCCTAATATAGAATTTAATGTTTTTACAGCACGAGTTGTACCACATTTCAACGAATTAGTAATTATAGGAATATCGCCTAGCTTAATATTTTTACAGGACATCTTAATATACAAAATTAATCACTTTGAAAATTTATAGATGGTGCAAGGTTGTAATCAAAATTTCCCTATCACACACTGAGTTAAAACTACTAAATACAGTAATTTTAAAGCCAAAATAAACAAAAAAAATACGTTTAATTAAATTTTGACTACCTGGGGTTGGGGAGCAGTCCGTACAATAAATCCAGAACCAGTTGAGGCACTATATGAATCGAAGAAAAAGAAAGTCGAACAGCAACAAGTCGTTTTTACGCTTTTTGCAATGTAGCGTCCACTGAAGAAAAATATTAACGAGTCTTAAAAATTTTCCCTCGTCTAGAGGAGATTTTCCTTAATATGCAAGAGAAAGGTCGAGCCCCCAAAATATGGGAAAATGACTACAACCTAAGGAGGATAAATGCTTTATTTAACAAGATGAAGGATGAAATATCTAAATTATACTAAACAGCAAAGGAGAACGTCTTTATCCTACGTCTAGAGCTTAGCGTCCCTAACCTCCGTCTGCGTATTTTCCCGTGTGTCCTTTAGTCGGACATTCCTGACAGGGTGTGACGTCAGTGTGGACTGCTCCACTCTAAGTAACAGGGGGAGGGGCTGTCACATTGCACATATCCAACCCTATATATATATATATATATATATATATATATATATATATATATGTGTGTGTGTGTGTATAAATAGACCCTCATTAATCTGAACCCCAATCAACCTGAAGTCAAATTATTCAGACAGATAACGAAACACTATTAATAAACACAAAAAAAAACCAAGTCTGATTCTGTGTGGTTTCTCCCGACCGTGGCCGTGGTCACGTGTGGTTGTGAGCTTAATTTATAGAGTCGCAGGTTCAAAGCCTGGTGCCACTGAAGACCACCGTGTTGAGGGGTTAATGCACGGGGAAAATAGAATGCTAGTTCAATAACGATGTTCAGATACAGGAAATCGATTAACAAGAGTCCTCGTGCAGAGTTAGCATACAAAAACAATCATCCGGAACTTTCCATTACTTCGAACGAATGAGGTTATAACTAAGCACGGGTAGAGAAAGGGTCCCACCTATAAGAAAAGATCTATGACTTTCACTGTTTCGACAAAGGGGTCTAAGATACAAATTAGAGCCTTTGACATGGGTATTTAGAATGAAATTGTTTTAAAACTTTTTCGCATTTAAATTAAAAAAATAATTCGATTGTAAAAGTAGAGTTCTTCGCTTAAATAAAAAGAGAGCAGTATCCAAATTTTACTCATATTTTATAAAAGTTTTATTTCAAGAAAAAAATTTTATGAATAACCATTTTACCAAACTTAATATCTCCAAGAAAAGATTCTTTGCTAAGAGAATGGTACCTAAAATAGGCCTAAATTTCATCGGGACAATTATATCCGGCAATTAGTGTCTTTCGTACATGTCAGACTGAGAACCCCTTTTTTTCCCTGGATCAATACCCCTGGGGGAAATTATAGGTTCTAAAGTTCCTAAAAGTGGACGTGAGTGGAAACTAGCTGCGCTTGGAGATTTGCCAGATGATGTAATTGACTCGGATTTGCCAAGTACATAAAACCACATAGAAAGAAAAGTGAGAAAAATACCTTTTTTGGACGAAGGGTATTTGTAAATTATTGTAATTTATCTTTCCTGTCAATCTCGTTCTTTTTTTATATGATGGCTCTATACGAGATGTGAAATTACTATAGTTTTTGTTTGACCACCTTCAAGATTTCATTTACAAATGCATTTCGAATAATGGCTTCCAGACCATACATTTTGTGCCATGCAGTTGTCAGTGCAAGGGTATTCAGCTGTTCTGTGTCGCCGTCTATATTTAATCTGATGCTTTTCAATAGATTGACTTTTCACCCTGGCCATATTTTCCCGCTTCGTTTGGTGAAGGCCAATAGCTAGATTATTGGCGAATTAATCCTGCTTCTACTTCCAGACCTGATGAATGAAGTTCTAAAAGGATTGCAGTTTCTTTTCTTTTTTCTTATTTTTTAAAAAACCTTTTGGGGATAATGACATTTAACCACATTTCTTAAAAAGGCCACATATTCTATCAGGCTGGAAACTTAAGGTTCTGCAGCAACGGCTGAATAAGCAAATCGTAAAAATAAATATTTAAATTTTAATCCACGGAAATTCCTTGCAAATCGTCAAATACACATTTCTCTAGCTTTCTATTTGTTTATTTTGTTAAGTAAAATAAAAATTCCTTAATTGCTTAAGAAAAACAAAATTCTCAATAAATATTGATATATTTTCTACTTTCTTTCAATTTTTAAAGATGCTTATAGCAAAACAAATATCTACCTTCTTCGTTTTGTAATTTGTAGGAGGAAGTCACCGCAGTACCCTGGAACAAGTATTAATTTCACATAATCAATAACACGTTTAATTTGAAAAATCGAACACTTTTGTCTTTCGTCAGAAATTAGGGGTCTTTGCTGAGCGACATTCCGTTCCTTGGAAAAAAATATCAGTTTCCCTGTGTAATTTTCATTTAGTTTTCGTGAGATAAATTTTCTTCCCATCAAAATAATTTTGGAACGCTTTCGTCCAAATCGCGTTAATTGAATCACGCGCGTCCTGACGTCATAGATTATGCATTCGCTCAATCAATGGATAAAACTCACAAAAGAAAGTTTTTTCGCTTATTTCATTATTTTTGGACAAATTTACTTCCCGAAAAGACCGATCCGTTTAATTAATTCGGAATCTTCCCAACATAGAGCACTTTTATTTTAAGATGTTCAAGAATGGCTTTTCAATTACCAGTTAATAACATTAATTTTTTTTTCCATCGTGTTCGTTATAATGAAAAAAGGTCCAAGAACTTTCCAAAGGTATTTTAATCGTTCACTTATTTTTTAGAAATATATTAATAGGGATTATTAATTCGACGAAATAGAATAATGATGATTTTTGGAGCATTGTGAAAAATTTGGATTTGAAAAATTTACGTTTTCGTTGCGTCGCCTCATTTTCGTATTGTTTTTAATGAAGCGGAAGTTTATTTAAAACGACGTATATTTTCATTTCTTTCTAGTTTTAAAATATTTTCCATCATTTTAAGTTTTATTATTCGAAGCAGAAAACCACATACAGACGGCAAATGCATCTAAATTTCAGAAAATGATTTATTAAGCTCATTTTCAAGCAGAAACATGAAGATATGCGTGTAGAGAAGTGATAGCTTGATTGGAACTGCATTCGGTAGATCAAGTATCAAAAGTATCACTTGCCTTGGTTGAGTGAAAGATTTTTTAACGTAGCACTACAAAGAATCACCAAAGTTAGTGGACCTCATTACTTTGAACCTCGGTTAAGTGACGAGAACGACATCTGTGCTGCCACTTCCATCTCCAAACTACCCCACTAACGGGAAAACATTGAACCTCGGAAGGATAAACGTGCATCGGTCCCCTCTATAAGGTGAGTCGGGGCAGCAGGACTCGAACCCGTGACATGCCGGGTACTAGTTCGTGACCCTAACCATTAGGCTACTGTGGCCATAATTGCCTTGGAGTTGAACTAATTAAAAAGATACTCGAGGGGTTTTCGCATCTCTTTAACACACACACTCTTTCTAACTTTTACAACCCTTTATGTTGCTCCAGTGAGATGGTTATTGGAAATCTATTTAAAATATACAATTTTTTTATCAAATAATTATCACGAAGGCTTTCGGGCCGTGGGTAGCCTAGTGGTTAGAGCATCGGACTCCAAACCGGAAGGCCTAGGTTCGATACCCGATGTCACCAAACACCCTCCGAGTACACACGGAGTACGTGCTCGTTAAATCAGTGGATCCGGAAGTCTTGTGGGCTGAATTACGAGCGCAGGGGACTGGAGAATATTTCCCTCCTCTTCAGTTCCATGCCTAAATTGGGGAGGTGGAGAAAGGTGGTGCCGCCATCTATCGTCCCTTCGGGGAATTTTGCCGAGCTAAACCGTACTGTCACCTGCATGGTGCTCAAGGGTAAGGCCAACGACAGGCGTACATACAGCCCCTTGCCACGAAGAATTTCATGGGCCTCGATCTGACTACGTCAGACTGGTGTCATTAGAAACAACAACACGAAGGCTTTCAGTATGTGTCGCTTCTGAATGAGTTGTCATTTCTTCTTTCTATTTATATAATGAAACTAAATTTTATTTTTAGGGTTCTTTTTAATATATGTATCGGTTCTACAAAGAGTACTTTTTGTTTTGTACACCGTTGAGTAGAAGGGATAAGGCATATAAAATCTGTTCACTTTCAACGTCATGGGATGGGAGGTATCCACTGAAATATCGTTCTCGTCGCTTGATTATGGTCACCCATAGGACTAGTGAGGACGCAGTAAGGGAGTGGTCGTTTATGTCGTGCAACTGAAGATTTGCCGTAAAGGAGGCTGATACTCGCTAAATCTATCGAGTCCCATTTGTGTGAGAGAGTGGACTGCCAGCGGACAATTGTCACTTGATCCGATTCCAATATCGTTGACAGCCCACGTGTTGCTTCGAAATGTGACAAAAGCAATCAGACATCCTTGTGCTTGTGAAAGTGCATTGTTTTTCATGGGGCTGTTTATGTTCTTCGAGTATTGAAAACAAAGATTCTCAACTTGTCGACTCATCTTGATACGTGTGAAAAATGGAATCCAAATGACTTTAGAAAACAGGATCGAATCTTTCAAATGCTTGTCAACTGCCATTTTTGAGGCGTAACCCTCTTACATATTTTCTAGATTTGGTTTTTTCTTGGCATGCTTAGATAAAATACGCAGAGCAATTGTTTTAGTTTCGACACAACATTTTTATTAACGTAACAACTTTGCACTCTTGGCAACAGACCTTCCTCAAAACTTCCATATTACGCTAACGTGAGAACTTTGAGCCTCATGTTGGCGAGCATCAATCCCGCTACTTAGCGCATCTTCAGTAGCATCAAGATTCTACAGGAAAAACGCCGGTTTCGAGCTCCCCGACAACTACAGCTGCTACTTGATGTATGTTGTCGTAAGTAGTCATTGCTTCACACACTTTTTTATTTCTCAGTGTGTTTCCTTTCCATTGGGCAACATTAAAATATGGAATGGTGGATGAGGGAAAAAATGTCCAGGAAAGTAACTCAGCTGAAAATCATAATTCGGAGGGGAAATCATCCTTCCTTTTCCACTACATCGATTTTCCACAAAATGACGCTTGAAACGTTCTGATTGATTTCTTAAATCCTTCGAATGATGCTTGAGTTTTCTGGGAGGTGCTCCACGCGACTTTCCCATCTCGAGAGCAGACGATAAGTCAGGAACGCTCTCAAATCGACCCCCCTCATACTGTATGCGAGGTATATTTTACGCAATTCTCTTCCACACAGAAGGCCTTTCTGAGCTCGAAATGATTTATTAGTGAAAGTAAATTCGTTAGAATCGAAGTACTTTTGCGCGTTTATCGGCGTCATTTTTTACCCGTTATAGCTTTTGCAGTAACGCGTTTGTGCATTTCATTAAAATTTCGCTATTCGCCAGAAATGTTACGATGCAATTTTCAAAACATATTTCGAATTTAATTGTCTCTATGAGGCAATCTGCGGGATTGTATAGAACATTAATCCGAAGGGAAAGTAATCCAGTGTCTATTCAAAACAAATATATCCGCATACTAAATATTTTTACTCTTGAACATTGTGATGTGTGTGTTAATCAAAGAAAGAATTTGCGTTCTAACTCAATATTTGAAACGGGAAAACGATATGATTTAAGAAATTTTTCTCAGTTTAAAAGATTGGGAAAATAAGTTGTTTTTTTTAAAAAAAATTTAAAGTATTGGCTCACACACACACATACTTTGAAGGAGAGGGCACGGCTAAGGAAATTCATTTTGCGATGAGACTTGGTGCAATAGTAATACTCCTTTACGGAATTCAACCCTCAATGTAATTCTGCCGAAGGTCAGTCGATTCGGAGAAAATAGCTTTCGAAACCCCTGCTTACTTTTTATACGATTAAGTTTCAATTCTGTCCAGCGACGCAATGACATAGTTGGTAGCGTACCTGCTTTCTACGCGGGCCGATAGGTTTCGAAATGCACCATCAACTTTTTTTTTTCACAATTCATTTAATTATTTTTTTTTAAAATTAAATAAATTTATTTATGAAAGGTTTATTAAACATTAAATGGCATTTTATGTAATTATTTTGTATTTTATAAAGAAAAAAAATACTGTAGTTTTATAAATATTTATATTATATATTTTATAAATATATTTTTATATTAATAAATAATGTTTATATTTTAAAATATATTATAATAAATATTAAATGATGTTTTATATAAAAATTAGTTACAAATAGGTTTATAATGTGAAATGCAGTATATTACAAATAAAATATTATATATATATTTTTTAAAAATCTATGAAAATATATTATTATTATAAAAATAATTATTTTACAATTAATATCATAAAAAATATCATTTTATATATTAATTTAATTATTTTATAATTATAAAAAATATTTATAATAAGTTTTTTAAATTTATTTTTAAAAAATAATTAAAGGAATCGAAAAAAAAAAGCTGCTCGCGCGGCTCAAACCCTATCCGTCCGCGTAGAAAGCAGGTGTGCTGCCAACTACGCTACTACATCGCTGTCGGTATTTAAAACTTAATTGTATAAAAGCTAAGCATGAATTTCTCCGAATTGACTGGCCATTCGGTGCTAATACATTGAGGGTTGAACACCCTAAAAGAGTACTACAATATTACCAAGTCACGTCCCCAAACGAATTTCCGTAGTCGTGCCCTTCCCTTATTAAATAAGAGATGGGTGATACTTAAAGTTGTAACCTTTCTTATGATTTTGCTTCGTCTTCCTCCACCTACGCAATTCGAGAATATTTTTCCTTTTTGAGTCTGATCAATTTTTAAACTATTTCAAGCAGGTCACGCACTTGGTGTTGATAACAGACTAAGTAATGCACAGTGGTCCTATTACATATGTACTTTAATCATAGATTTTTAATTCTAGAGTGGTGAGGAAGCGCCGCTGTCGTCCTCGTCACCTGACCGAGTTTGAAAACTATTAGATCCGTCGCCACACGAGTCCTTGCGTAGCTTCAACGGGTATTGTAATCAGTCCATCCGATTCTACGCTTCTCCTCCTGACTTCTAACATCCCCTTTGGATCTTAAAAAGGCATGAATATATGATAAATGTTCGATGGCTAAAAATTAAGCTATTTTTATAACATTGATATACATGATTACTTTTTATACCCATTATAAATTCCTTGTAAAAAAACGTATTCAATTTATAGGGGTGACTGGTAATTAATAGAATGTAAATCGCTTGTGCAACACCTGGATAGGGTCTTGCCATCCATCCACGTTATCTATATTTGGATGCGTACATCTTTTCCCTGCAGCTCTTGATTTACTAATGCATTTAAAAAAGAGAAAGATTTGCTGATAGGTATTCAGAGGGCCATTTATTATCGATAACTACCTTAATTTATGTTTAAAATTATGGATGTATTTTTTAAAAAATGAATTCTGTGTGAATAGATGGAGGGTAGTAATAATAATAAAAAATAAAACGTATAATATATTTGTACATCATCTATCAGCCATTACCGTATCAGCAAGAAAGATGCTAACTAGTGGTCATTCTTACTTCAATCCTATGGGTAAGCATCTCGTTCGTTATTCTGCTCTAGTCGATGCAAGAGTGACCTTTTCGTTGCGCTCAGTATAATTGAATTCTAGTACATTCCAAATGGGCACTTATGAGAGCACCATTTACATAACAGGGGGCTGTTTGTTTCGCTTTTTACTGCATCTCGCTCTTAATTATGGTAATGGACGCCTCCAGTAGTGTTGAGCGGGAGCGTTTCCGAAACAAAGCCTTTTGTTTGCCGCAGGCATACACGAGACGTTTCGGTGTAAAGTATAATGGCGTTTACTATTTGTCCCGAAACGAGACCATTTGAATGCATTCTGCGCCGTCAGAAAAAGCTTTGGGATATCTTGGAAGGCAAATATTTCGAATAAGGCCAGCTTGTTCCTTGTATGTTTTAAACAAGCATTTAGAGAGTCTGAGTATTAAAAAATAATTCTTTAACTAGAATCGAAACAAATGGATGTTTTTTAAATTCTTTTATCAAAATCGGTTGTTATGGGTGTGTAAAGAAGACTTTTTGTATTAAACTGAAATTAAAATGATTTCTCTGGATTTTTATGAGTCGTGGGGACTTACGAGTGCGTGGTGGTCACGCACTCGAGTCCGGAATGTCACGGGTTCGAGTCCTGATGCCAGCTACTGAAGACCAGCCATATAGAAGGAGCCGATGCTCGTAAAACCTATCAAGGCTCAATGCTCTCCCGTTGGTGTGATGTAGCAGTTTGGAGAGTGGTGCCAGCTCAGATGACGTCCACGTCACTAAACCATGGCTCAAGATGACGAGGCCCGTCACTAAAATCACTCGTCTAGCAGAACAGTGCGATGTAAATATTCACTCCCTCGCTGATTTTCTGCATCTTCAGTTTTTCATACATTGTTATTCGTAGAAACCACATACAATAATAAGGAAATTATGGATTGCACCTCTTTTGAAGACATATTATATTATATGATATAAATGCGTTAAAAAACAAACTGATACAATTTTAAACTCATTTATTTTGGGGTTAATAATAGAAATCCCCCCCCACTTAATATTTAATCTTTTACGCTCGACTACTTTCGAAATAATTAAATGATTCGAATAATATGTTATTTCCTTTCATTTGTACTGGAAGTGAACAAAAGAGCTTAAACCTGTTAGCAATCAAAACAGACTTGAAACTTTCCTCATCTCTCTCTATCGTTTCATTGCTGAATTCTGTTTCAAATCCAATAAGTTCAGGATTCAGAAAGGGGGTTGTTTAATTAAAGGACTTCCGTCGAAAAACGTATTTTACGACTTCGCCATCAAGTGTTACCATTTCCGGGATTGTATCCCGCCATTGCCGTGATGAGTTAATTCTCATTCTTGGGAAGGGGAGGGAACGTCTTTTAACGAATTACTTCGGGAGAAAAGTGGCACGTGACTGGAATGATAACACCCCTTTCTCGTTGCTTTGATTTCCCTCTGCCACCGTTCAAAGATCCTTTGAGACCAATACCTTTCCCCTCCCCTCTGGCAGTTTACCTCGGTGCTGACCAGAAAGAGAAGTGGAGTGAGATATATATAATGTATTTCACTTTTACCAAAGATGTGGGGACAATAGATGTCGTTTCTAATGCCACCTGTCTGACGTATTCAAATCGAGGCCCACGAAATTCATCGTAGTATGGGGCTAGAGGAACGCCTGTCGTTGGCCTTGAGCACCATACAGGTGACAGTACGATTTAGCACGGCGAAATTTCCCGAAGGGACGATAGATGGCGACACCACCTCTCTATCTCTACCTCCACAATTTCTGCATGGAAACTGAAGGGGAGGGAAATATTCTCCAGTCCCTGCGCTTGGAACTCAACCCACAAGACTACGGACCCACTGATTTAACGAGCACGTACACCGTGTGTACTCGGAGGGTATTTGGTCTGGAGTCCGATGCTCTAACCACTAGGCTACCCACGGCCCTATAGATGCAAAACATGTAAAATGATCCATAATGATCAATTCAAGGATGATTCTAAATTTACCTTCTGTAAGACATTTAACTGTATTTACTTATTGACATGTAAACAATGCCAATTTAAATATACAGGACCGACATCTAATAAAATAATATTAGAATTAATCAACATTTATAGGTCTGATACTAAAAAAACTTCTATAGTTTTAAAACTCAAATAAAATAGAAATATAATTTTTTTAATACACATGGTTTTGAAAATGTTGCACTTAACATTATTAAAATAGTCCCTGATATTAAAGAAAGATTCTGGTATGAAAATTACTATATATATTAAATATTACAAAGCAGTTTATCCTTATGGACTAAATATATTATACGAAGGAAAAATGTTCTAAATGCAATGAAACAAAATTCTCAAGATTATTATTACAATAATGAGATTAAAGAAAACTGAAAAGAAAAAGTAGAGGGGCTAGCACAAAAAGATTATGCAGAGACAAAAAAATTTACCTACAAATAGTATTTCAGATTTATGTAAAAGTTTGGAGAACAATTTTAAGACAAAAAACATTAAATTATTTATATGTTTGGATGAAGTAAAACAGAATTTTTTTTGTATTACAGAATTACTAAATTCATATAAATTAAAATATTTTTATGCTTTATATATTATAATAGATATTTACAAATTTCTGAAGCATAAACATAAAATAAGTCAATATAAATAAAAAACATCAAACAGAATATTGTACTTTATGTATTATATAAGAATAAATCATATAATAATGTTAATTTTTCTAGCATATTTAAGAAACACATGTCAACTCTTCCAATTTATAATATCACTATTAAAAAAAGCTTTTAAATACCATAAAGAAATTGCTAGATCAATTTTTAACTATAATGTGCATATAAAGCAGGAAAACTTAAAGTGAAATTGTAATGAATTTAAAGAATTTATAGATAAGCACCACCAGCATGTTATTACTGGTGATCTCAATATTGTAAAAGAAAATCTCAGAACTGTAATGAATAAAGGTACTGGTCAAAAATCAATTATGTAATGATATTGAGCAATTCATTTACAAAATACAAATTCATTTTAAATATAGACCTTTAGAGCTACCTTTTTTCCAGCCGGGCCGCATACATATGGCATTTATTTCACGCGGGCCGCAACATTAGGATTAACGTGAAAAAACATCCTAAGACCAAGGCAATATTGGACACTTAAAAATGTGGAAAATTGGTGAAAATGTTAAAACTCTCATTTTTGTGTGTGTGGTTTTAATTTTATATTAATCTCTATCAAACACATATAAAATTTATTTTCGGTTGTATGCATTTTTTTCTCAAATTGTAGGGTAGTTTCGGTTTCCTTTCACGCATAGCCTCTAACTCCTAGTTTACACATTCTGTTATAACACAAACGTAGTTGCATTGCCGTTTGATATAATTTAGTTTTTTTTTGACAAAAAGTCCTTATTTTTATTTCAAATATTAATTTATCAAGTGCAGAATGGCAGCAAAGAGAAGTTTTGACTGAATTCAAGGCTGAAATCAATTTTATTTGTTTATAATTAAAACTCAGTTTTATCCATAAAAAACCTCACTCCAGTTCAGTTCCCTATTTCACTGTTTTTTGTTTTATTACTCCTAAATTTCATGAAGACCCAGTCAAGTTTAAAACAGTTATTAATGGTTTTAATATATATATATCAGAAAATTATTCAAAATTTTCCGTTATATATATATATATATATATATATATATATATATGTGGGAAACAACAAGGGGTCCAAGACTTTTGTCTTTTTTCACATTTATTTTAAAATTAACAAAAATTAATTAAAAAGGTAGCTATTCTAACAGATAAGTTTCGATGATGTTTTCATGGTAACGCCTGCTCGCGCACCTCCGTCGTTCCTCCTTTCCGCTTTCTCTCTTTCTCTAATTCTTAAAAGTCCACAGGTTTCAGTTCTCATTAGCTGCGCCTGCGCGCGAAGACTGCTTGGCTTTGGCTGCATGCCACAATCGGCCAACCTGACTGTACGCTGTCCGCAGCGGTATGTCCCTTTTTTCCTTTTTCATCGAGACCAGAGGAGAATCTGAAACATACAAAAAAGACGGAACAGACAAGGACTATACGACAAATACATAGAAATTTAACATATCATAATTTTTCTGAACTAGACAGTTTCTCCATCATGTGAAGGCACTTCTTCGACATCCGGAAGGTTCCACAGGAAAACATTTATTTTGCTATCTTGGTTTTTATCAGATCCATCAGGCATAAGAACGTCTTTTTTAAGGAACTTTTCTTTAGTTGAACGCATCGATATTTTCCTCTCTAGAGTTCTGGACGTCTGTTCAAAACGATCTCTCTTTTTCCTCCGTTTCCACTGCCAGGGCTGGAAGATTCGTCGGAGCATTGCAAACCGTCTTTGTTTAGTCTTCATAGGTGAAGGGTTATCAGAACAAGATAAACGTCTGGCTCTCTGACACACAGGAATATCATTTTTCAATTTAATACACATTTTTAACTTAGTACTCTTAATTTTATTACATTTATAATCTTTAATTAGAGAACTCAAATCATTTCTAATATTAAAGTTTTTAACATGTGGCAAATCATAACTAGAGTTTTCTATCACATTTGAAACATAAACATTTGAAATAGAAACATTTGAATTAAAATGAGCACCCAAAGAGGATCCACTTTCACTCAATAAAACATCGCTCTTTGCGTGGCCTAGTTTCTTTATTTCAGAATATACACTGGGATGTATAATAATTTCTTCGGTCAAGGTCGGTGATATTGCCGTTCGAACACTTAGACCGGGAGAGTGTTGATTAAGAGAAAGATTTATCGGTTTAACTTCTACTATACGCTGTTCGCCAAAACATGAGCTTAAGGTTATTATTTCTTCGGAAGGTTTTTGCACTCTAATGAGTGAGGAATTTAAAACTGGGATCTGGCAACCTGAATCAATCAAGGCTGTTACGGGCTGATTTTCCACAAAAATGTTTACATATTGTAGTTGTGCGAACTCATCGCTATTTTGTTTTTCGCTCTCGACTTTCAAAGTATTCACGTTTATTCTATTATGGATGTGGCTGTTAGATTATTTAAGCTTAAAACGCTTCTCACAGTCTCTTGCGTAATGAGATGAATCACCGCATATATATATAGCAATTTTTATTTTCTCTTTCAATATTCTGGGGATAGTTATCTTTATCTCTGGTTTATAGTTTCGTGATCTATTTTTAAAGGGATCTTGGGTATATCCATAAGCAATAGGAATTTCCTTACGTGATCCGTTTTTAGATGAAATATAAATATCGCACTCTCTTTAGCTAAATCGATAGGCTTAAACCAATCTTCTGCTTCTCGAATGCCAATATGAGTTGCGGTTTCCTTATTTAAAGTTTCAAATAATTTATCAGAAATTATAAGATCACATAGAGATTCAAAGGAATTAACTTTTCTTAACGAACAATAATATATTGAAAGTTTGCCGTCAATCTTGCAGCAAATTGGATGTATGTCTCGTCTGATGATTTTACAGCATTTTTAAATGAGTTTAAACACTCGCGAGGGGTTAATTGGAATTCTCTGAGTACTATAGATTTTAGTTTTTCATAGTCATTTAATTCCTCCTTTTTAATATACAGTAAGACATTATGAGCTCTTTCGCCCAGAAGATTTATTAAAATTTCAGATTTATATTCGTCATTTATTTTCTTGGTTAAAAATGCGCGTTCTAATGATTGGAAGAACAGATTAAAATTTTCCGATCTGGTGGGAACAGGAAGAGATAAAGATTTAATGCTTTTGATCATGTTTTCTATGTTTGTTTCGAACTGTTTCTCTTCGACTTTAGCTGCAGGATTTAAACTTTTTGCTTCATTTTTAGCCGTTTGAAGTTCGATTTCTTTTTCTAACTGAACTAACTGAAGTTTCGCGAGCTCAATTTTCTGTTTTTTTAAAGTTGCCTCTCTTTCGTTTCGCGATACCCTCTCATCTATACAGTTTTGAATTAAAGTTTTAACGAAATCTGGATCACTCTCAAATGTACTACTGTTCTCAATTTTAGTCTTTAGTTTAGCTATGGTGTCCGTACTCTCCACAGTACCGTCTAGATCCTCAACAACTCTTATGAGATCCTCTTTAAGAGCATTTTTATACATTTTAGGAAAAATATGGAAAGATCCTACCTTTTTTTTTCTAGCTCCCTTGTTGCTCGCACGTACGATGTATCCAATAATTGAAGAAAAACGTTGATTCCACTGATTTCACCTCTTCGCAGGTAATATAGTTCCGGTAATTATTCGAATTGACACCTCTTCGCAGGTGTTTATGAAATAATTCCAACCTCTACACAGGCGGAATATTCACATTCAATTCCAATGAAGAATTCAACCTCTACACAGGTTGAACGAAATTTCCAAAAAATGGCGGCGCGTCTCCTCCACGGACGCTTTTGTTCATTGTCCAGACTTTGGTTCAAAATCGAAATTTTTTTGATCGCGGCCGAGCCCCCATAATTTGTGGGAGACAACAAGGGGTCCAAGAGTTTTGTCTTTTTTCACATTTATTTTAAAATTAACAAAAATTAATTAAAAAGGTAGCTATTCTAACAGATAAGTTTCGATGATGTGTTCATGGTAACGCCTGCTCGCGCACCTCCGTCTTTCCTCCTTTCCGCTTTCTCTCTTTCTCTAATTCTTCTAATTCTAATTCTAAGTCCACAGGTTTCAGTTCTCATTAGCTGCGCCTGCGCGCGAAGACTGCTTGGCTTTGGCTGTATGCCATATATATATATATATATATATATATATATATATATATATATATATATATATATATATATATATATATATATATATATATATATATATATATATTACTAGATACAATAAATAATCTTAAATCCACAGCCATACATAAAAGTTCTGAAGTCCTTAAAAGTCCTTATTACTATTTAATTTTTCATTTTTCCTAGATAGTATAGTTACCTCCATATTCTAATTTTAAATAAAATTACTTATTCTCTTAGTTTTATTTTAACCGTAGTAATTTTTTAATATTTAACTACATTTATAATCCTAGTGTCCCTCACGTAATGGTAGTCTTTATACACACTGTCAAGATATCATTTTTTGGTTTCAGGTTTTTCAAAACATTTATTATGACGACACACAAAACAATTAAATATAAATTGAAAACTACTACTTTGTGGGTAGGCACACCCACCGATTTCGGGGGTTCCGTTATCGGCCAAAGTTGTTTACAGACTGGCCGAATCCCCCCATCGGTTAGGGAAGGTTCACACATATTTCCCTGTAAGGATTAATGAGAAAAAAGCAAACCGCCACAAACACTATTTATTTTTTTTATTTCTATGTCTTTCATACTTTTGTGAAGTGCTACTCTTCAGCCATTCTCATGCTCGGAATTTGTTCTTGGGTCCAGAATCTGGGAATAACTTGTTTATTGTCTCAGGTGTAGCGTGGTCTGTGCAGTTTTGAATGCTACTTTTAGGTAAGCTACCTTCTTAGAATGGATTTAGATTTTTTATCCGTTATTTTCAATACGTTTTTGCTCAATATTATTAACATAAAGGGGGAAGGTTGGCTGACCAAAACACACATTCAACCCAACTTTTACATACTTTTGTTTTATACAGAAGTCCAAAGTCAGCACCGTCTATAATACTGTGTAGCATGCATAGACATTTATACTTTTACATTCTATTATGTTTTACCTTTCTAAAATCGTATGTCTGTGGTTTATCTTACAATTTTGGTTTTTTTCAGCTTTGATGATTATGGATTATTCATCTCACTTATAGTAGAGAAAATTTTGATACTAATATATGTATAAATTCAAAATCAATAAAAAAAAGTATTTATGGAGAAATTTTAAAAATAAAGTTATCATAGTGTTACAGTAAATATCCCAGTTATATAGATTTAAATTTTAAATGTGGGATGAATATAATGAAATGCAAGCATGATAGATTCCAAGAGACTTCTGATCCACTCTTTGTGTACCACAAAAAAAAAGATGAAATTTGACAATTTTTTTTTATGTTTCCTTCTTTTGATAACATCCATCTTTTCTTCGTAACCGGGATAAACCTCGACGTTAATGTAACTCTCCTGAGAATGTTCTCTGGAAATAATACCCTGTTCCCTTTAACTAAAGAAGATTCCAGAAAATTCACGAATCGCAGGCCTCATGTTGCTTTGTTACTCTAAATATCTCTTTCTTCTACCCCTCTATCTCTGTTGCTATGGCGATGGCCAAATTTAACCTAATTTCTATGAGTGAAGACTTGATCCTCTAAATTGATAGCGCATTGGAGGACCATCGCTCACCAGTGGCGCACGCAGGAGAGAAGGGTGCCACCCCTCTCGGATCATGCTTCAATGTGCCATCCAATAGATTCTTTGGATTTGGTCGATTTTCGGCAACAATAAAACGGTAAAAAAATTAATTATTGGATAATTATTTAATATTTTTCATTTACACTGTTTTCCGAAGTAACGTTTGGGTTTCACATTTTGTATGTGAAAATGTTATCAAGTGGTATAATAAGCACGCTGTTGTTGTTTCGTATCCTCGAACGATCTGACATATGTCATATCAGCTCCAGAAGGTTGCTGATCACCAAAAAATCTATAATAATAAGAGGGCTACATCCCTCTCAGAAAGTCTGATGCATCTTAGGATGCGATCTGGGGAAGCTGGAGGGTCATACCATTTGTTACAAGTGGGGTGGATTTTTCTGCCACCATCATAAGAAAGATATTTTAAATGGCCACTTGTTAGTCGTATAATTGGTATTGCATTACGTAATGTGCACGATACTTGTGTTAACGTTGGTTATATGGGTCTTAAAGATAATTTGGGCTTACAAGCATTACAAATAAGGATGTTTTACAATACGTTACTTAAAAACATTACAACGTGAATTATTATTGTATAACTATTCATTAAACTATACATCTACGTATTTAAGATTCTTTATTATGTGTATGCATACATCCTACAGTAGTTATTGGACAAATGTTAAATTAGCTGAAGTACGACGCTATGTATAACTTACAATGTCACGTGTCTTAAATCAATTTTTGATCCGAACACAATTGAATGTAAAATGAAATAAAAGAAAACCCATTAATCTGCAACTTATTACAAATGTCTGCAATTTTGGAAAGAACGCAATGAATATTTTAACAAATGCTTTCCACGTACCTCCACGCTCTCCTAACTTTTGAACTTTTCGTGATTTCATTTCTTCAGTAGAAAATGTTTCGAAACAAAGACAGAAGCTCTTTTTTACAATGTTCATGCACTTTGGCTCTAGACAAAATTGAATTTGATCGGTTTCATTGAGTCGTGAAATAAAATAGATAAAAATGTTTTTTTTTAAAAAAATTGATGTTTTAAAAACAAATTCCTTATTGTTTGCCCAACTCCCTGCACGTCTAGACGAAGGGCTAATTAATCTCTGAGTCGACCTATTCTCTAAGGGGATGGCCGGCCCCACTAATGAGTCACCAAAGGAATAAATCACACACCTCATTTCGTGTAGCTGTTGCATTAGGTTCTATTCAATGCCTCGGGAGATGTTGATTCAACTACAGAGGATGGAGGATAGAGCCCGAAATAGATTTGTTACGGACTATAATATGTATATATTTGGCACATAATATAGACCAATGAAGGGTACGCTACAAATCGTCTTGATATTCTAAAATTTTAAAATAATCGTGTAGAAAAAAAACTTTTAATTTTAATGTTTCAAATAAATTAATCAAAGAAAAATTTCATCCTTAACATACGGGAAAATTTCCATACAAGTTTAAAGATTATTGCATAGGTAAAATATAATGAGAAGAATGTTTGTTCAAAAACCATGTGTGACTTAAAAATTTTTGCAAGCATAAAAAAATGGAACCCGTATTAGAATCATCGTTTGACTGAAATCCCGCTATTTCGAAGGTCTGACGCACATTCAATCCGTCGAAGCTCAATTGGTGTGATATGGAGGTTTCATAAGGAGATGTAGCAGGCTATCTCGCGAGGTTCATTCTTAAAATTAAAACGGGATACTACCCCTTAAAAAGTTTGATTTACCTCTTTACAGTGGAAACAGAATACGTATATTGGTTCTATAAGGTATAAGAACGAAAGGTTGGAAAGAGAGATAATTAATATGTTGAGAAGTTACAGATAGGCGGGCGATTTTCTCTCCCACTCTGAGAATTCGATTCATTCTTACGTAAACCCAAGCATCGCACTGGCTTTCAGAGAGAATTCCATTTTAAAAAAGTTCTCCAATGTGTGTTTTCGAACGTCAGATTTGAGATAGCGTTATTCATAGGAGAGCCGCTGTTGCTTTGTGGGGAAACTGCGAAAGATAAATGAATTTTAAGTATTAGCAGATCTTCCTCACAAACTTGGAGTAGTCTTTGCGTCTCATGTCAACAATTATTGTAAAGTCAGATTCCAGGTGACAATTTATCTAATAGGGGATCTCGGAATTAGATAACCAGGCTTTCGGGGATAAGGAATATCATAATGTGCCTACTCCAGTGCTTCTCGAACTTTCTATACCTGCGACCCAATTTTCAATATTTTTCATCGCTCCCCCACATACAGTGACAATGCATTGAATCCAATAATAATGTACTTGGACGTAAAGCCACAATGCGACTTTAATTACACAAATTATTAAGATAAGTATTAAATTTTGTATATAATTTGATGACATGACCCTGGTAATTATTCAACTGGTTCTTAGCTTAGTACTGTTAAATTAATTAGGAAATACATTTAGAAGTGTGAATGTGCATTTTATTTTGGTTCCTTTCAGAAAATTAATAATTTGTTTAAAAAATATTCTCTTGTTTTCGATCTACTCGCGCCTCCCTTGTAGGGTCATCCTAGGGGGCGCACCCCTTCGCTTGAGAAACGCTGGCCTCCTCGGACGCCGTGACGAGATTTGCGTCCTGTCTTGAGTTGACGTTAGTAACAATCAATCCTAAAAGCTTGCCAGTCTCGGAAGGAACAAATATTACTTGAAGAAAGTGAAAAAAAAATATTTTTTTTTATTTATATAACTCCTGTGAAATAACAAATGAAACTTTAATTTGTTTTTACTCGCATTTGTGTCTCTTTCATACGTGACTTACAAGAAGGATTGGACGAGATTAGAGTTGCAATTCTACCCCTTAGTTCAATGGTGGTGGCATATTATATTGTGTCTATAACATTCCTAAAAACATTTACTTCAACAAGTGCCACGCTGGGATGTGCACAAATGAATACTTGAACTATGCAAAGAAATCAAATAGATTAATATGGCAAGTAGAATAAAATAGGAATCAGTTGTTTTTTCATTTAAAAGATCAACATTCACAATTGTTACCTAAAGAATTCTCTGTTTTTAGTTGTATTTAGATAAAAAAAAACGAGTACACACATTTTTCGATGTAATTGCTTCAGAAATGGTGTGGTCGCTTGGTTTTATCGTTGTTGTTTGCCTGTTAGTAATTGCAACAATTCTCCCCCCCCCCCAAAGTTAGAACCAAAGAACTTTTGTGACGCTTTCTAGTTACTTTTAATCGTCAATAATAAAAATGTTGTGTTCGGAAGAAATTTTTTTCGTTTAGTATGAATTAAATTTTTTAAATCCTAATTCCTTTTTCTTCCTTTCTTTGAGACTCCCAGGCGATCTTTTTTAAAATCGATTTCTATTTGCGAATATTTTGTCTCTCTTGTGCATTGCCAGGGCTATTCAGGACGAACTACCACTAATAGTGAAGAAGATTCCTGCTTTAATCCCTTCCACGTGGTAGCCTGGTCGAGGGAACCGACTCGTGTCTAGAGTTCGAGCCGAGTGCCGCTCAAAACCCGCCGGGTAGAGCACGTTAAATCTGCCGAGCTTTAAGTCCTGATGGTGTGGTAAGTTTGGAGAAAGAGGGAAAGGGGGATTCCAGCTCAGATGTCGTCCTCGTCACTTTCACTTGACCGAGGCTCAGAATGACGACGTTCGTCGCCAATTACCCTCATGTTCCTTTATGACGACACGTTACTCTCTCATCTGCCCTAAGAATTTTTCAAGGTCGTTTTTGAGGAGGAGGTAACAAATCTGCAGCCAATAGAAAGGAATATTTTAACGTGGATTTTCCGCTCAGGCTCTTTGTTCGTCCTTTGTCTCAAACACTCGTCATTCTTTCTGCAAATATGAGTTGTAATGGAGTTAATAAATCTTCGCAAGGAGAAAGATTTATCTGGAGTCATCGATAATTCTCCTTCGGCGTGGTGCCCACATTGTTTGCTTACCTTTTAAATGAAACAGAGAATAGCTCATTACAAAATAGTTACATATAATAGTCCTATTATATGTGTAGCCTTATTAAATTGGTTAGTTTAATGAGACTCTTTGTATACACGGGTTAAAATGGGCGATCGGAAAAGATTCTGGTGATCCATGCACAGTTACGGACGGGAGCGAGGGTCATCCATTATCAACGTGAATTTGAGTGATTAATCCAACAGTGCTGTGCGTTTTAATACCGCTCCATTCTTTCTGCGTGAATAATGGATAAGCGAGCCAGACAGTTTCCGTGTTTACAACGGGAAAAGCACGCGCAAGACAGAGTCCACGCCCAACGACGTCCCCAGCACTCTGTGCAGTTACTTCCCCATTCACTTTTAATGGACATCCTAAACGACTCTTTCAGTGAATTTCTCTTGTGTGTGTAGCATTAACGCATCCAGGCCTTCGGGTTAACTATACAATTGTTAAAAAATAAGAATGTTCTAGATGCGAGTTTATCGAAAATAAGAACCATTCTCATTGCATCTGCGAATATTAATCGTTGTATAAAATGAATAGAACTCTCTGTAACAATTAAAAAAGACTACTATTAGTCACAGACACGAACTCGGGCGTTATTTCTGTGGTGTCATGGGTTCTATACCAACTGTCAATTGGAGGGTCAATTGTTTAATCTCTTGGAACTTAAAAAGTTCTCTTATATTATGACCATTATTGCTCATGAATGTTTTAATTTCTTCCCTTAATTTCCAAAATCGCAATAAGCCGTTTCCGCGACTTCCGAATTTTGGTGTAATAAATTAGATCGCCCTATTCAGATTCCAGTTCCCTAAGATATTCTTGAAATTGGCGATGCTTCAATGGATTATTCTTAATTTAATTAATTCAACCGTCTATAGTCCAAATGTCTAAAATAATATCGACAGTTAGAAGCTTCAATGGTGTCGCAAAAGTCTTCAAATGGGCCGTGGGTTGGCCATGCATGGCTTAGTCATTGCTACAGATAACAATACTTCTATTTTTGCTATAAATAGTAATTATCTCATTACAAAATAAATTTGCTTTGATGACCTTTATTTGATGAAGGGGTCTGTAGAAAAACTGCATGTTTCCTCATTTCCTGTTAAATAGCAATTTTATCTAGAAAACTTTAGAACGCTGGATTCCTTATTTTTGTAACTCTCGTATCGGGGATTTTAAAAACCACCGACCAAACTGTTATAATTAGATATGTACAGTTTAAATTATTCACATAACTGAATTTATGAGAAGCATCTGTCACTTTTTCTGTCGATATCTAGTGTGAATGACCTCTACTGAAGGACCTATACTTCCTGTATATGCGGCCGTTGTAATTCAAATAATGCTAATGTGCAGACTACCCAGCTAATCCCAGATTAACGGATTCCCACAGTAAAAGTGTGGCCGCGGTAGCCGAGTGGTATAGGTATCGGACCGTGGCTTGCTTTGTCACGAGTTCGAGCCCAGTACCACTAAAGACCCTTTGTGTAGGGCAGCGACGCACGTTAAATCTGTCGAGAGCTGAAATGTCATCCCGTTGGTGTGGTGTGGTAGTTAGGAGAGGGGGATGCCAGCTCAGGTGTCGTCCACGTCACTTGACCATGGTTCAAAATTACGTGGTCTGTCGCCAAAACCCCTCGTGTAGCTGAACAGTGCGACGTTAAAATTCAATCAATCCCACAGTAAAAGTGCAGAATCAAGAGTTTCCAGCCTTTTAACTAGATAGTCTTTACATAGCGGTGTGTGGTCACATTAGCCTAGTGGTCAAGGTAACGGAGTCGTGGCCTGTGTGTCCAGCCTAGTGCCGCTGAAGACCCGCCGTGTAGAAGTGCGATGCACGTTAAATCTGTCAAGAGCTCGATTGATTGATTGAATATTAACGTCTCAGTGTTCAGCTACACGAGGGCTTTTGGCGACGGACCACGTAATTTTGAACCATGGTCAAGTGACGTGGACGACACCTAAGCTGGCACCCCCCTCTCCTAACTACCACACCACACCAACGATCAAGAGCTCGAAAGTCTTCCATTGGTGTGGTGTGGTAGTTCGGAGGAAAGGGTGCCAGCTCAGGTGTCGTCACTTGACAAAGGTTCAAAATGACGAGGTTCGTCGCCCAAAGCCCTCGAGTAGCTGAGCAGAACGACGTTAATATTCTCTCCCTCCCTAACTTATATGTGTACAAATAAGCAAACATTGTTGGATATCGCTTAAAGTATTTCCTCTTGGTAGCATTTCGAGTAATAAATAACTGCTTTACAACCAATTGCAATATTTTCCCTGATTCTCAATACTCCTTGTCAATGAAGAACAACTTAATGCATAAATCTTAAGAGAGTCAAATGTTTACTTTTAGAAGCAATTAAATCAAATCGTTTCAGTAGAATAATTATAAAGAAGAAAAATTTAGTGGATATAATTATTTTTTTAAATTATTCATGTGGCTAGAAATGTGGGAAGAGTTGCAATCGTCTATGCAAAGAGTCATTGTTTATCGACCTGTGCCTTAGTTAATGTGCAGGTTAACTGATTTTTGCACTTTATAGCGGTAACATCTATATAGTATATATATAAGACGCATTTGTTGTCTGTCTGTTCCCTCATAACTCAAGATCCAGACAACAAAATAACGAGAAATTTAGTACACGTGCACAAAATTACACGAGGAAGGTTCTTAAATAGGTTTGGCGTTCCTAATTCTTTCCGAATTTTTTAAAATTTAATTTTTAAGTGATTTTCTAGTGTTATGACGTCATATCATGTCACGTTTCTCAGTAAGTGGACAATTTACACTTTACATGCAGTTTTTCAAGATTAATACATATTTTTACTGTAGCTATGTTAATCGGTTGGAATATTTATTCAATTTTTCTATTCTTTGATATTTAATTAGGATTATTTTTCGAATAAATCATTTTTTTAAGGTTCAACTAAAATTTCATTTTGTTGTTTTGGCAACATTAGTATTATCGCGGGATGTTTATGTGTGTGATTTTGCTTAAAAATTACAACTTACAATTTCAGTATTTTTTCGGAGAATTTCTTTCTTTAAAATGCGAAGGTTATAATTTAGACAAACTAAAACTTCTTATTGTTAATGGTATTTCAGTTCTTATTACTGTGATTAACATAAGTATAGTATTTCCGTACTGTGATTAACATAAATATAGTATTTCCGTTTTCGTTATCTGTTTTAGATAGTATGACATTAATAATATTTTGCAATTTTATGTGTCTTTATTTTAACCTTTAAGGGTTATACTATTGGCTTCCGTGCATAAAATTGCCTTGCAGAAAATCAAACTTAGGTAATTATACTCCCCAAGTAAAAGCAGTGTTGGTAGTAATTACATATCAAACTGGAATAGGCATCAGAGAATGAGCAAAACAGACAAATGGCTTAAATACCTGTTGAGGAAGCAGGTAATCATAAGATAAATTATTTTTGGTACTTATGTACTATCCTAACAATCGCCAATGTTCAAAATAACTTGCTAAGTTGGCAACCCCGATTTCGCATGTCATATATATGCTGAATTTTGAGTCATGTGCTTCGTTTCATATAATGTTGCCAATAGGTTGCGGTTATATGTAAGTACATTATTTTTTCAAATTATGCTTTTGCATTGATAAAGTTAGTTCAGTTCTTTTTATGTCAGTTAATGTTAGTATTGTACTTCATTTTTCAATTTATTTTTATACTCGGGATATGTATACTTTGGATAATTTTTTTATTTAGTATTTACGCATTGCACAATCACCACCGTTCAAGACAACTCGCCACTTTGGCAATCCCAACTTTGTATGCGTTGAATTGGCAATCATGTGCTTCATTTTGTACAATGTCACCAGTAGGTTGTGATAATACATAATACCTTTAATTCTGTACATTACTATAACATTAGACGGGCCTCAACATACCAATTTGGCGTGATTTCAAAATCATGCCAAAAATGAGTATGTTGAGGAAGCAGGTAGTCGTAAGATAAATTATTTTTGTTACTTATGTACTATCCTAACAATCTCCAACGTTCAAAATAACTTGCCAAGTTTGCAACCCCGATTTCGCATGTCATATATTTGCTGAATTGTGAGTGATGTGCTTCGTTTCAGATAACGTCGCCAATAGGTTGAGGTTATATGTAAGTACCATATTTTTTCAAATTATGCTTTTGCATTGATAGAGTTATTTCAGTTCTTTTTATGTCAGTTAATGTTAGCATTGTACTTCATTTTTCAATTTATTTTTATGCTCGGGATATATATACTTTGGATAATTTTTTTATTTAGTACTTACGTATTATTGCACAGTCGCCAACGTTCAAGACAACTCGCCACTTTGGCAATCCCAACTTTGTATGCGTTGAATTGGCAAACATGTACTTCATTTTGTATAATGTCACCAATAGGTTCCGATAATACATAAGTACCTTTAATTCTGTACATTACTATAACATAAGACTGGCCACAACACTAATTTGACATGATTTTAAAATCATGCCCAAAATGAGTAGCCTACCAATATGAAATTATTATGAGTATTATCTTAGCCTGTTTTATCTTTCCCTCCACTAATCCTTAATTAATTCAATATATAATTTTTTTATATATATATTTTAGTACTTACATTTTTTTTTGGCGATTTTGTACTGCAAATATTTTTTCACACATTGCGATGTCTTTGGCAAAATTAATGAGTGGTATTTTCCTTAAATATGTTTTTTATCTGTTTTTGACAATTTTTAAAATTTTGTTTGATCTCTGTCTTAAAGGCAAATAGCAAACTAAATATTTTACAGTATATATATTATGTTTGTACGAAAATGTTTATACTGATTTAGTCAAAATATTGAGCCTTCTTTTATTTTTAATATCTTTTTAAGATTTAATTTTATGTTATAACTAGCTATACCTAGCTAAATGTTGCTGTGGCTCAGTCAGCTTTAAAAGACTGGTACACCATAAAATATGCCATGAAGCTTACAAAAGTAATACACAAGAATTCAAACAAATCTATATCTATATATACATATGACGCATTTGTCTGTCTGTTTCCTTATAACTCAAGATCCAGACAACCAAATAACGTGAAATTTGGTACACATTCACAAAATTACATGGGGAAGGTTCTTAAACAGGTTTCGTTCCCTCCCAACCTCACTCTGGCCTCCTCCAGCCAAAAAGAGTGCTCCATGTGCATGTTCTGAGTCATGGGTTCATTTTAGAGAAAACTTTATTAAACAAAAAAGCAGTATATATATATATATAATATATATATATATATATATATATATATATATATATAAAGTAATTTGCAACACTTTGTTGTATTTACTTTACTGCAAGCTAATACTGCAACACATATCACATTACTTACTACATTGCATTCCATTCCTTCATTCATAGGAATGCATTGTCATTTTTTTGCTGCAGTCATGCCTCTGAGAAAAAGGGCGAGAGTATAGACTTGCAGACACCATGTTTTTCTCATGGGCAGTTGTATGTGGCCTGCTCTAGAGTGGGCAGAGAGGAAAATCTTTTTGTACACACTCCAAATGGAACTGCCAAAAATGTTGTCCATCACATTGCTTTAAGATAAATGTTCCCTTTTATTGCATGCAAATAAACAGTTTTGTAAGCTTCTACAGAAAACCTTATTTTAAACCCGGGCAAAGCCGGGTACTTGCAGCTAGTATATTATATAACAAAGCCATATTATGGATTGTAGAACTCAGATATATATGAATTGTATGGTTAAAAATTTCTATAAATTCTGCTATGTGTGTGTGGTAAAATAAGGAACCTATATTTAAAAAAAAATAATACTAATTATAGCAAGATAAATGAATGGACCTTATCTTATAAGACCAATCAATAACTCCTACTGAACAAAGATGTGGAATCGAACAAAATCTTGAAGATTAAATTTCGAACAAAATGCATTTCGAAATTCAACAAGAATAATGCATATTTATTCGCAATTGAAATCCGTCTCAAACACTTTCGTCCAACTTAATGGTTCTTTTCTATTGGAAACAGTAAGAGAAGAAAAAAACATTCGAAAAAGTATTGCGTGAGGGAACGGCGATCCGATCGCGAATGCATTCCAAATAAGAATATCATTCTGCAAAATTTTGCGTATCGCGCGATACTTCCTTCTTTTCGAAAGTCCGTGATTTATTTCAAAAACAAAAGTTCCATTGATTAAAAGCTCTTTGTTTATCCCTCGAGTTCGATTCCTGACACACACAGAGCTGTTGATCTGTTAGAAATCTGTTTCCCATCAAACTAAAAGTAGAAAAAGTCTGGAAGGGCAGCTCTTTTTTCTTCCTTCGTGCAAAACAAGTATTTTTGTTCCCAAGTTAAATAGCGCTAAATTGATTTTTTCCTTCCTTTTGCGTGACATGATAAAGTTCAGTTATTGGTGCAGTTAATTTTCTGTCGTGCTGGAATTGAAAGGAAACATTTTTATCCGCCAATCGATCCCTTTTACGCTGCGATCAAAATGATTGAACAGAATTCATCAGAGAGCAATCCAATGTTTCATGACAACGACTTCGATTTGTATAATATTATAAAGCTTGTAAATCTAACATTTAATTACCTCCATACATTTGTTACATTTTCAGAATTATTCAAATCTTGCAACAGAACTTATAATGCACCTTTTATCGACTTTTGTAACTTTCCCGCTTGTATCTTTCTTTGTGACATATGCCGGTGTATTTCAGGCTGTTTTCGGCACGAGAGCGTGAACTGGACGCGGAGCACATTTTCGGAGAGAAAAAAATGCCTCAATTTTTATAAAAATTCTGTGACACTGTAACTCATGCATTTGTTTATAATGTAGTGTTCTAAAATTTCAAAATATTTCTTAAATAATTAGTTTTTTCGTTTAACATGTAAAGGGATAGCTCATTTAGCATTAGGGTAGAGGAGAAACACATTTTATAAAAGAAAACATGTGCCAACTCGAATAAAACAGTAGTGTGATAAAATAAGTGATTCTCTACAGGATAGTGAGGTCGAAATGCAATATTAGTGTTCGAGTTCTTTTACATGTGAAAAAATAGTCCGAACTGTGTGTGGGTCCCTATTCTCTAACATTAGCCAAAGACAGCCTTAATAAAAACGAACTAAAAAAGCGTTTCCGGTCTATAGAAGCTTTCAAGGAGTTCAAAAGACATTAATATTCGGGTATTTCAGCGGTTCACAAGATGAAGTGAAGGGTTCAAGATAAAATACTATTAACAAAACAATGTAATGAAATAAATAAATGTTATATAGAAGATTTCGGCTTAGAAGATACGGGAATTTTCTGGAATCTTCTTTAGTTAATGGGAACAGAATATTCTTTCCTCAGAAAATTCTCAGGGGGAGTGAGAGTTACAGTAACGTGTGTTGCACTATAAAGCAACACGAGGGCAGTTAGGGATGGACTTTGGTCAAGTGACGAGGTCGACACCTGTGCTTGCACCCCTTCCTCTCCTGACTTTCACACCACGCCAATGGGAGGACATTGAGCCTCGACGGATTTTAGGTGCATCGACCCCCTTCTCTTCAGTGACTCCAGAACTGGAATCAGTGACACTGCGGTCACGTGCTCGTGACCATGAACACCGTGGCCACAGAAAAATGATCGGAGAAAAAAAGTATGATTTAAGCAGCAAATAACTAGAAAGAAATCCAATAGCGAACCTTTATGGATCAGCGTGCCATTTTTTTTTCTAATGAAATGTTTCATGACCTCGAATACTAACAACACAAAACTCTTTATTTGCTACGAAAAAATACGTTTTTGTACTTTATAATTGTAAATGTGTTTTAGTTATACGTGTAATTCGAATTAATGTAAACATTAGTGTGACTTCTGTTGTTGCAAATTGTGTGGATCACAAATAACTTATATTAGGATTGTAACATGTTACTTTTTTAGTAGAATGCATGCTGAATTATCGTCATTCATCAAACGGCTTTTAAGCAATTAATTATTTTGGCTGTGGTTCACTTTTTTGGCAGGAGGATTTGTAATTTGTTTCAAAAGTCCGTTTTACTGACGATGTTCTGCATATCATTATTTCAGAACATAAAACACTCACTACTTTTTTTGTCATTTTTATTAATCTAATCTAATATATATTATAAATGCGAAAGTTTGTGAGGATGTTTGTGGGTCTTTCACGCAAAAACAACTGAATGGATTTTAATGAAACTTTACAGTAATATAGCTTATACATCAGAATAACACACAGGCTATAATTTATAGCATAGGCTATAATTTATAAAAATATTGTATGAAGTGTCCAAAATATAACGATATTTGTCAAGTAAGTAGGAAAAAATTTTGTCATCTGCTATCAATTCTGGCGTGCGCTGCAAAAAAGCCCACGTCAGCATATATCTATCTTTTGTTTGTGAAAACCCGTTTTTGTTTTGGCTACGCAAGGTGCTCGCTTCTAATTAGTTCCTCTGATCAGCATAATGCCTATTTTTTTATTTCAGAATAAAACTAGGTTTTGAAGGGAGAGGTTGTTATAAATCTCTATTTTTTATGATTTTATTATGCATATTTGGTAATAAGAAATTGATCTTTTTTCCAAATAAATGCTTTTATCAGTTCTGATACTTAAAGTAAATAAACTTTCTCTTTCACACTGCATCATTTGGACAAATTTTCAAAATTTGTTTGTGGTTAGTAGTTAATTATAACGCTATAATTTTAATTGAATAGGCAGATATAATTATTTTTATACTTAAAAACGCAATAACTACTGTACTGTATTTTTTGGAGTGTGAGAGTGAGTGAATAGTAATGTCGCACTGTCCAGCTACACGAGGGTTTTTGGCAACGGAACACGTAATTTTGAACCATGGTCAAGTGACGTGGACGACACCTGAGCTGGCACCCTCTTCTCCTAACTACCACACCGCACCAACTTAGAAGGAATATTCTACCAATACATAGCAGGAATATTCTTTGAAATCCACTCTTCCAAGATATATGGCAGCACGGGTTCTATGATGAGTATTTTAGCGGAAAAAATAGTTTGTCAAACTTTAAATGTCTTATGTTTTTGCATGTTAAGGCTGTTTTCGGCTAATGTTAAGGAATAGGACTCAAATGATGAATATGTTTTCATATTTAAAAGTACTCAGACATTAATATTCTGGCTTCACTATCCTGTAGAGAATCACTGATTTTATCGCATTTTTATACCAGTTGACACATTTTTCTTTTATAAAATGTGTTTCGCATTTTTTCTTCTATACTATAATGATAAATGAGCTATCCCTTTGCATGTTAAATGGAAAAACTAATTATTTATGAAATATTCTAAAATTTTAAAAACACTATAATATAAGCAAATGCATGAGTTACAATGTCACAAATTTTTATAAAAATTGAAGCATTTTTTCTGTCCAAAAATGTGCTCCGCGCTAAGGTCACGCCCTTGTACATATGTCGGAAACAGCCTTAAGAAGACTTGGTACCCTAAAAATCATAAACCTATCGTTTTTTTTTTATTTTCATTTAATCTTATTCTTTGCATTATTATCTTTCGATTGATATATCACTTGTGCATGTCGGAAAGTTAGAAGTTGAATAAACCTTCATTTGAAAACAAATTAGGCAATTCAGCCACACCTCCTTTTTAGAAAAAAAAGCTAAAAAATGCGTTATGATAAAAAAATCTATTTTAGAAATTGAAATAATAACTATAAAAAAGAATGTGTAGTATTAAAAGCAGAATATTTCCGAGGCAATACAATAATGTAATTTTTCTTCTTTGTGAAATGTGTGCATGTAAAATTTTTAAATTAAGGCATTTTATATTAATAATTTTATAATTTCAGTTCTTATTCGTGATATATTTTTCCTACAAATGTAATACTTTAATATTATAAGAAGAAAAACAGCTAAAATTTCTGTCGTGACAGAAAAAAGATTTTTTTTAAAGTTTTTCTTGAGTTTTCTTGTGCAATTAGTACTCTCTAAAAGTTGATCATTTATAAAAATGTGTGGGTTGAAAACATATGAAAATGCAATTATTTTAAAGAAAAACGTATAAGTAATATCTTAAAGTGGTATTTTAAGTTTAATTAAGCTTATAATAATTATTTTTTCAGAATTATAAACTTTAAAGTGGTTTTTCTCAGTTTGTGTTTTTCGAAACCTTAGTGCATTCAAATGCTACTCCTTCGACAATTATTTACCAATCGCTTCAATTTTTCTCCTGCGTGTTAAAAATAAAGCATGTAATAAAATTAGGGATCCGTTTTGCTATAAACGGAATACTTTTTTTTAAAAAAAATAAAATGTAAGACATGTTGGCTTTTTCGTTGATTTTTAGCCTGTATATCAACATTTTATTTTTTTTCTCCAAAACGAATGAAGTTATTCTAAAATCGATCCCTAAAGTTAAGAACATCCATAAGAATATTATAAAAAAATTTCAGGTCAATAAATTAATTTTTACAAAAGGAGTAGGATTTTAAAATTTTCCCAATTTTCTTCAAAAAATTTAAATTTTTAAAATTGTGTGAATAATATATGAAAATTTTCATCTTATAATATTTTCTTGAATAGAAACAATGTATAAAATGATAAAATATAATTTTTAAATACGTAAATAAAGAAGTTTGCTCAAAGGGTGCCAAGTCCCCTTAATGAAGACCTTAGAAAATAATTTGACTACTTATTTTAAGTGAATGGTATATATAGTATAACAATTTTACAGTGGAATATCTTTAATTAATTTATTAGCTCTAACGGATTAAATTTCCCAAAGTGGAGTATTATATTTATGTATATCCCTTAATTTTAAATGTAGTGATCCAAAAAAAATATTGTATTAAAAAAACTGCAGTAAATCATAATGCGGCTGGATAAAGTATTAACGTGCATTGCTTCCCTACACGGCGGGTCTTACAAAGCTCTAATAAAGCTCGAGTTATGAAAGTAGCTAGGCATTTGTGTGTGTGTGTGTGTGTGCGTGCTAGCTTGACTCTATCCTTAACATTTCGCTATGTTTTTTTATTGAATCGTCATTATAATTTATATATATAAGAAACGGCGCTGTTTGCGAATATTACACAATTTTAACATAAAATAAATACTACAAAAAGTAATATTAATGTATTATACTTTCAGATAAAAATTATTTACACTATTTTAAGCGTTTGTTACACAAAACTTTTAACAATGTGTTACTTTTGCTGAGCAGAGATCAGCTTAGGAAGGTATTTTCAAAAATCGACCCTCAGTAGTGTTACGGGGAGTTATAAATAAAAAAAAAATCCTTTTTATCAGCTATTAGATCTACATACTTAAAATTTAACAAAGATGTTTTATTTCTCTTTTTTTGGCTTGGCAGAGCTACGCAAAAAGCTTTTTTTGTTTAGTTTGCAATTCACGTAAAATTAACTCATTAAAATCTTCTTTATCCTTCAATCTGTGTTGTTTAATTTTTCAGTTCACCCGTGCGAAGAACGGGTATACCAGTTAGTACTGCCATATTTCTAGATTCACCCAATTTGAAATTCTCTACGTTTACTATCTTGCACTTTTTGTTCTTTTACTTATGTTAAATAACAATTAAAAGTCGTAAATATAATAAAAATAGCATGTAAAACAAAGTTGTGTGAATGAAATTGACTATTTTATGCTTAAACTTTGCATCCTAAGCAATTGTAAGCCAGGAGTTAACTTAGGCAAGACAAAAACGAACGACCCGCAGCCTTGCGTCCGACCACTTCGTCACTCCTCACACAGCACTTTGTTGTTTTGAAATAAAATGCCAACCCTTGCGTGCTATCAATGACACGCGAGCCACTGTCCTGTAGCGATTGGTATCGTTGCTCATTGTGTGCTCCAGCGAACTGTGCTTCCAACAAGCAGAGGGAGACCCACACAGGAGTCAGCAGTGGTTCAGGTGGAAGCCTCTTTGAAACATAAACTATTTCTTTTCAGTCCATTTCATTTTTTAAACTTATATTTTCCAATCTTCAACTTCTAGTGGGGAAGTAATAAATGTATATAGGTGTATAGGGTGGTGAACTTTGATGGATCAGCGTGCCATTTTTTCGACTGAAGTGTTTAATGAGGTAGAGACGTGCCGTCAAATAATTTTGAGAATATTGGGGGAATAATAAAACTAAATACTAACAAATCAAAACTCTTTATTTACTATGAAAAAATACATTTTGACCTGTATAGTATAAAATGTTTTAATTAAACGTGCAAAATTCAAATTAAGTTACATTAGTGTGACTTGTGTTGTAGCAGATTAGATGATAAATAACTTACATTTGGATTACGTTAGATGTTACTTTTTACAGAATACATGCTGAATTGGACTCATCTACCAAATGGTTTCGAAGAAAGTCTTTAATATTATTCATTTCTGAAAAAAAGGACTCGTTAGTGTTGAAAATAGGGTTAAAGTAGCATGATCCAGTTTTTTCACACAGTTAAATGTGTCTGGAATCGCATTCCAGGTATCCAAAGTTTTTTACGGGCATTTTGTTTATTAATCTTTCTCTTTCAATCCATTCCAACTTTTCCTTGATTCAATAAATTTTTGAATTCATTTTGAACACAACAGAAGTCAAACAGTTGCTTTTCAAAAATTCTTTAATTTCCAACCAATTGAATTGGAACACGTTCAGTTTATCAAATGAGGTAATATCAGGGTGTATAATAAACTTGAGTGTTTCCGTTTGAACTGAGAAAACATCGCTTCCTTCAATGAAAAAAAAATCAATTACAGAAATAAATTCCTCAATAACCTTTTCTTTGTCTAATTTCTCTCGCACATCTAAACGTTTCCTATTTTTCTCAAGTTTGAGAAGTCATTGGATAGTTTCTTGTAACAAACGCACTAAATGTGCTCCCCGCCGGCGTTCGTGCGTTACTCTCCATTGTGAACTTGGTTAATTTGAACTGAAATGCAAACCGAATGAATCGGTGGCGTGCCCAAAACAGCGTGCCATTGGTTCGCTATCACAGAGGGATCATGAAGGGCACTCAATGAAGCTGGAGAATTCTGGTTTCACTTTTCTCTAAAAAGTGGATTTATTCTGAAAAAGTTTTCTTTTCCAAAGTGTCAATATTTCCGTCGGTTTATTATTTCTAATGGCAGATTATGAACATCCCTCTGCATTCACCGGAAGCAGCTTCTGAGTGCGGCGCCCTATTGGCGGAAACCCTTTGGTCGCCCCCCTAAAGGGAGCCACCGGATGCGAACCTGTACTAGGATTTAATTTCGACTAGAGCACCCTCCTAGGGATCTTTTACATGCTGCATAACCTTACGACATGGCCGCTGTCGATTTCCTGCATTATCAAAGTCCATCGACTTGGGCAGGGTTCGAAACCGCAACCTTGGGTACAGAAGAACAGCAAAAAACCAACCACGCGGAGAAAATATTTGCAATAAGGTCTGAAACAACGCTTGTTTTATTTTCTTACATATTTTTTGTCTCATTATCGTGTTAAAAAATTAAAAATTTTAAATATTATTAAGAAACATTATCGTATTTTTCTTTTGATACTATTTCTGAGTAAGAGTAATATTTTCGTATGCAAGTATACACATTTGTCTCGATAGCGAAAACAGAAATAAAAAAAATTACTTATTTTTCGCACATAAAAACTTAACCCATAGATGTTTGTTATTTTTATTTCATGAAAATATACTGCTTGATTTGATTTCATTAATGGCTGCGGTAGCCGAGGGGTATAGGTATCGGATTGGGGCTGGCTTTGTCATGAGTTCGAGCCTAGTACCACTAAAGACCCGCTGTGTAGGGCAGCGAAGCACGGTAAATCTGGCGACCGCTGAAACGTCCTCCCGTTGGTGTGGTAGTTAGGAGAGGGTTGCCAGCTCAGGGGTCGTCCACGTCACTTGACTATGGTTCAGAATTACGCAGTCCGTCGCCAAAAGCCGCAGTGTAGCTGAACAGTGCGACGTTAATCTTCACTCACTCATTCATTCATTGGTTTCTTATTAACTTTCCACTCTAAAGGAGCGTGAGCTTACGGACCATGTAAATATCGGTCAGGTAACGAGGATGACACAAGTAGTTTGGGGGGATCAATTTCGCATCCGATATATTTTATTCATCAGTTATTGTTTACTTTTATGAGTCGTGTTATATATCTGCTTTGCTCAAGATTATCTCAGAAAATGGTCGCCTGAACTTTAATTTCGCCTTATCTCAAAAAGTACATCATAGATTCAGTTTTTGTTTGCTTTAGTTTGTGATGCATAAAGAATGCGGTTAGAGCAGTGTTTCTCAAACTTTCAATACTGGCGACCCAATTTTCAATCATAATTTTTGTCTCGCCCCCCTGTACAACAATAATGTATTTACTGCAATAATAATGCACTTTGAGAGATAGACGCTAAAGTTACAATACGAACTGAATTATAAACCGTACAAATTAATACGATAAGTATATTAAATTTTGTATATGTAACTTTAAAGTAGTATATATTTTAAGAATTTTTTTACTTAAAATATATATTACTTACTTATTATTGTGTTATTTTTCTTTTTCTAATTTTTAAATTGGAACAGACGCAAAATGATATATTTAATTTAAGATTTATTTCCTTCAGCATCCATTTCTCAAAGTACAAATGTCATTAGAAAAATAGTCTAGTCTATGTTGCTCTCTATCATATCCATCACATCTGGCATTATCGGGTACGTTTGCGTGAGTCTGGGCAACCTATCGGACGTCTGCGCAAAACATGTAAAAATCCTTTTCCTCATACAATTCCAATCAGTTTTGGTCGACTTGATACTTCTATAGTTACCAAATCTTGCTTGAATGTACATTTTTTTAAATTTCCACGTTAATTGTAATTCACTGTAATTAAGTATTTACGACAGTAGATTAAAACAATATCATACATACATTTTTAAGTCGTAAGCAAACATTCGACCATAATAAAGAATCAACAAGTACACAGACGAACGAGCATGGTTCCGAAAATAAAATCAAGGCGATCTTCTCAAAAATACTTAAATTTTGGATTTACCACTACTGAAGTAAATGATGAAAAAAAAGCCCCAGCTCGATATGTGTTAAAACTTACAAATCTGTAACAACATGTGAAAGTTGTTTTTAAAACATGTAAAATCATTTAGCTATGTTGGCAAAGAATTTTAAAAAGTATTTTCTGGATGAGGACAGCTTGGTAGCAAGTTATGAGTGGATTAGGGATTTATTTCAAGATACTCCAGAAGGGCTCTCAACTTCCGAAGAAGAAATTTACATAGATTTCACATCCAGTGAAAAATTAAAAGGCAATTTTGTAATAAATCGCTCTTTGAATTTGGGGTAGAGGTGGATGAGGAATTATCTGTACTGAAAACAAAAACACTTCGTATACTATTACCATTTTCAACATCCTACTTTTTTCAAACCGAATTTTCTGCAGTGGATGCCTTGAAGACAAAATATAGATCTCAGCTAAATATAGAAAAATAACTCTGAGTGTCAATTTCTGATATTAAACCTTCCTTTGAAAAACTTTCCTCTGCAAGACAAGCCCGTGGAAGTCCCTAATAATTATTAAACTTGTTCTTAATTTAGTAATAAGATTGATTGATTGAATATTAACGTCACACTGTTTAGATGCACGAGGGCTTTTGACGACGGACCTCGTAATTTTGAACCATGGTCAAGTGACGTGCATGACACCTGAGCTGGCACCCCTCTCTCCTAACTACCACACCACACCAACGGGAAAACATTTCAACTCTCAACAGATTTTACGTGCATCGCTGCCCTACACGGCGGGTCTTAGTGGTACTGGGCTCGAACTCGTGACAAGGCAAGCCACGATCCGATACCTATACCACTCAGCTACCGCGGCAAAATTCAGTAATAAGAAATTATTTATAAAATACCTTCTTCAGTACTGATACATCAAACGTATACTGGCTGAAACACCGACTCTTCGCACGAGTTCATTTTTTAAAAAAATAAAACATTATTCTTGATATAATAGCTGAACTGTAAGGAGAGTAAAACTGTGTGCACACACGACAATGTATACAAAAATGTAAAATGATTTTTTTTAGATAAATGCTATAATTGTAAATAATTGTTTAAAAGAAATGTAATTTTAAACCTCACGTAATTAGCATTTAGAATTAATGTTAAATTATGAAAAAGAATATAAAATTCCGATGAAGAATAATTGTTACTTTTTAACATTTAAAGCGAGAAGACTTCAAAATGTTTTAACCCGGGAGCAGGCGCGCACTCGATACTAGCGCTGATGGTAGTGAGGGGGGACTCAGTCACCCCAATCATTTGTTTAGAATTATTTTTACTGTACACGATACAAATCGGAATTCTAGTGAATATTTTAAAATTTATAGAAAGTATACTTACCTTCTTTCAAGGACTATTCAATTCTTTGATGATTTGAGAAGAAATCCAATAAAACTGAACTAAAATGATTCAAAAGTACAAGACCATAATAAAGGACGCAAATCAGACACTTTTCAATTATCCTACAGAAATGTTAAACCAATCAATTCTTTTCCAAATATCGCGCAAAACTCAATTATTTACAATTTCCCTAAGCGAAAAGCAAACGCATAAAAGATGGGAGGGAACTAATATTGATAATAACCATACCATAAGATTGAAGGTCAATCAAATGATTAGCAAACGTATTATGCAGCCTGGCTGAAAAGTGAATCATGACTTCCTTTTCTTTTTCTACAACTAATGTACAGTATTTCAATAATAATTACAGTGGTGAATTGTTTATCTTAGAATTTTTCTCAGGGTCTGGGTTTCGTTTTTTCTTTTAATGAGCAATATTTGATGTTTAAACGTAATAAAAAAAGTCTCTCATTGAGGAAATACAGCAAATAAAACAAAATGTTTTTTTCTTCTTTAATTTGGTTTTGGGATCAAAGATAGCTATTTGATGACGGAAAAAAGCCAGATAATAAACATAAATTATGTCAGTGTTGTTGTGTGTATTTTTTTTTTATTATGGAAGAAAGCATTTTGTTTTACTTCTCTTTCCGGTTATTTTTTTTAAAAAAATCTTTAAATTTTCGATACGCTCGCGCCCCCTGTAGGGTCATCGCGCCCCCAGGGGGCGCGCCGCACACTTTGAGAAACACTGGGTTAGAGGGAAAAATTGTTTTGTTTTAGTTTAAAGTGGAAATTATATATAGAAAGTAAAGTTCTTACAATAAATAATTCAGCTTATTTTTATATCAAGGAAGCTTGTAGTCATTTCAAAAAGATGAGTTTTTTTCAGTTTTGCATAAAAAAAGGGGAATAGTATCTTTGCTTTGAAATTTAGGTTAATATTCTTTTCTTTTTTACGGTCTTTGAAATATTTAATCTTTGTTATTTTCATATGTAATATGTCGTTGCAAAATAAGTGGATTTATGAATGAAAGCACATTTCCTTGTACTTTGCCAAAAATACGAACAAAAGAAAAGAATTTTACACACCATTCACACTCGGTACATTTAAACGAACGACTGAAGTTTTATCATCTAGATATATATTATAAATGCGAAAGTTTCTGAGGATGTTTGGGCGACTTTCACGCAAAAACAACTGAATGGATTTTAATGAAACTTTACAGTAATATAGCTTATACATCAGAACAACACATAGGCTATAATTTATAAACATATTGTGAGAAGTGTCCAAAATATAACGATATTTTTTTCAAGTAAGTAGGAAAAAATTCTGCCATCTGCTAGCAGTTCTGGCGTGCGCTGCAAAAAGGCCCACGTCAGCATATATCTATCTTTGTTTTGTGAAAGAACCCTTTTTGTATTGGCTACACAAGACGCTCGCTTCTAATTAATTCCTCTGATCAGCATAATCCCTAATATTTTTTTTATTTCAGAATAAAACTAAGTTTTGAAGGGAGAGATTGTTATAAATCTCTCTTTATTTAAATGTTTTTAATGATTTTATTATGCACATTTGGTAGTAAGAAATTGATCTTTTTTCAAAACAAATACTTTTATTGCTTCTGGTACTTACAGTACATAAACTTTGTCTTTCACACTAAATCATTTGGACACATTTACATAGTTTGTTTGTGGTTAGTAGTTAATTATAACGCTATAATTTTAATTGAATAGGCGGATATTGCATTTTTAAGTATAAAAATAATTTTTATTTTTAAACTATTTTTTGGAGTGAGTGAATATTAACGTCGCACTGTTCAGCTACACGAGGGCTTTTGGCAACGGACTACGTAATTTTGAACCATGGTCGACATCTGAGCTGGTATCCCTTCTCCTAACTACCCCACCACACCAACTTAGATGGAACATTCTACCAATACTTAGCAGGAATATTCTTTGAAATCCACTCTTCCAAGATATATGGCTGCACGGGTTCTATGATGAGTATTTTAGCGGGGAAGGCGAACAGTTTTGCAGCAGATATGCGTTTTCAGCGGATTCCAAGGATTATTATTTTTGTATCGGAAAAATAGTTTATTTCAAAATTTAAGTGTCTTAATTTTTTGTATGTTAGTGAAGACCTTAGAAGACGATTTGACTATTTATTTTAAGTGAACGGTGTATATAATTAATTTTACATAGGAATATCTTTAATTAATTTATTATCTCTAACGGATTAAATTTACCAAAGTGGATTATTTCGTTCATGTATATCCCTTAATTTTCAATGTAGTGATCCAAAAAAAATATTGTATTAAAAAAACTGCAGTAAATCATAATGCGGCTGGATAAAGTATTAACGTGCATTGCTTCCCTACACGGCGGGTCTTACAAAGCTCTAATAAAGCTCGAGTTATGAAAGTAGCTAGGCATTTGCCAGCTTGACTCTATCGTTAACATTTCGCTATGTTTTTCATTGAATCGTCATTATAATTTAAGAAACGGCACTGCTGGCGAATATTAGAATTTTAACATAAAATAAATACTACAAAAAGTAATTCTAATGTATTATACTTTCAGATAAAAATTATTTACACTATTTTAGCGTTCGTTACACAAAACTTTTAACAATGTGTTACTTTTGCTGAGCAGAGATCAGCTTAGGAAGGTATTTCAAAAATCGACCCTCAGTAGTGTTACGGGGAATTATAAATAAAAAATAATCCTTTTTATCAGCTATTAGGTCTACGGTCTACATACTTAAAATTTAACAAAGGTGTTTTTTTTTTTTTTTTTTTTTTAGATGAGATATGCAAAAAGCTTCTTTTTTTAAAAAAAAATTTGCAATTCACGTAAAATTAACTCATTAAAAACTAATCGGTGTTTAACTTTTCAGTTCACCCGTGCGAAGAACGGGTATACCAGCTAGTTATATATATACTTGGAAGTTTTAGTTTTTCCCCTTGAATTTTAATCGTGCTCTTGACGAAGTAGGTAAATATTTAGTGCTGCCATCTAGTACGAATAAGAGAAAATGGAGACTACTTTAGTTTTGCCCAAAACCAATCAATAGCAACGAAAAAAAAAAAAGATTTCTAGGGGGATTGTTTTTCAACAACGAATAATTTTCATTAAATTAGTCATGTTTTCTTTACAAAATTTCAAACCTTGAATTAAGTTCTTGTAATAATTGAAATTAAATAATATCGGGAATATTTTTTTCCTGATTTATTATTGAAAAAAGGGTATATTGAATTTAAGCACATATTATCGCTTTGTTAAAGCGTTATTTTTTTCCAGTGGTTTAAATTATAAGCATGCGTAAAAAAAAATGAATGTTCAAACCTAACTGAAAGGTTCTTTATAAGCAGGAAAATAATCTTTTGAACATATCTAAAAAAAGAAGCAAAATAAAAATGCATTATTTAATTTGTTCAGTTTAGTTGTTTGCTCATCTTTCCTTGATTTAGCATGTTCGTTGTGTTTTTGGTTTTCATAGTTTATTTGGAAAGGATTTGTACTTCGTGTTGTCTTTCTTGAATATTTCAAAAATTTTCCTGTTAGCAGGACAATTGATTATTAAATTTTATTTTTTTATGTTTTCGAACTATATTGTTTCCTGCAAATATTTTCAAAATTGAAAAATGCAAAGAAGAGTGAGACGGGAGGAAATGCTAGGATCGATTCTCAAAAAAGGCAGAGGATCGTAGAATGAATTCTTCAATGCTATTTCAAATTATTTTAAGAAAGCTTATATATATATATTCGCTATATAAGCTTATTTTAAGAAAGCACTATGTCAGTGACGTAACGTACACCCACGCAGTGCATGCTTTTGAAATCCTCTGTAAGATCCGGCATGGAGCCCCAAACCTGACTTAGCAGGGGCCCTAACATTCTCCGTTACGCCACTGCACTCTATGTACGGGGTTTTATGTTAAACTAACTCAAAATAAACATTACCTATTTTTCAAATGGAGGCATTCATTTGATTTCGTTAACTATTTCAGTGGAATGGGAGGGAACGTTATTATAAATTATGTAGCGCTGGCAACGTTTTCTACGCGCAGATTTGGGAAACCCTGATCTTGCAAACCTTTGAGGAATCCTAAATATGGGATCTTTTTATAAATTTAAGACCCCATACATTGCATTTTAAATATATTCAGAAATTGCAGTAGAAATATACTTTTATTTTATTAAATGTTTTATTATTATTATATTGCATCTTACTTGTCCATCGGAAATTAGAGCGTTCTTTAAGTTATTTTTCCAGCTGAAAGATTGCATAAAGTCCTCGTGCATTCAGTGATGGTTTTCTCACAGCAGTTGAATAGATTCTGTGAGTATATGCATCTGCTGTTATTAGTGCTAGGTTTTGTGAAGGTGAAAATCTACAACGCACGTGGTGATGCTGTGAACTTAAATTAACTACCCCTCTTTATAATAACTTTATTTTTGCCTTTACTAAACCTAAGCTACCTCACATCGCATCACAAACTCTTCTTTCATTCGCAGACTCCCCCACACACTTATGAGGATACAATTGCACAACAGCCCTTTTGAATCAGCGCCACCAATTTCCTAAGCAAGTAGTCAAGGAACAATAAAAAAATAGCTTAGTGCATGAATCCATAGCTTTATTAATTTCAAGTTTTACAAATGAGGTCAGATCGTCAACTGTAGTTAAAACTTGAATAAATGCAATTTTTATTTTTATACTTTTTATGTAAAGTCTATATAAGGAATTTCTCTTTATTAAATATTGGCAATGCGATTTTAGCCTTCAGTTTTGCTTTTTTTTTCTCGAGGTAACTGACGCGAGTAAGTGAATGTTAACGTCTTACTGTTCAGCTACATGAGGGCTTTTGGTGAAGGACTACGTAATTTTGAACCATGGTCAAGTGACGTGGACGACACCTGAGCTGGCACCTCCTTCTCTTAGCTACCACACCAACGAGTGGACGTTGATCTCTCTATAGATTTAGTGAGCATCGCTGCCGTACACGGCGGGTCTTTAATGGTACTGGGCTCGAACTCATGACATGCCTGCTATGATACGATACCTTGACCATTGGGCTCCCACAGCCCGAGGTAACTGGCGCATTCTTTAATAAAATTTTAGAGATCAATATACTTTAAAAAGTATTTCTTTTTTAAAATTCTATTTTTATTTTATCAATGACTAAAAGTGGTTCAGTAAAATTTTAATAACTAACATAAAAAAATAAATATGCCTTTTGTACAAATCATTGGCAGTTTTATCAAAATTCTAAACTTAACTAAAGTTTTTTGCCTCAATACATTGTTCCCCTTCTTTCTGGATACACATGACATAGAAGAGAGTTTTTGCGCATCTTTATTCTTCAGCCTCGTGATTTTTCCATGGATACAACCCTCCTCGAGAAAGCAGTATAATAGAACATGACGAAGAAAAAAAATGTCACCTCTCAGGAAAATTTATTTCTTCCAGTCATATAACCGACCCGTGGCTTGTATTATCGCGCCCTTATTCAAATGCGTCCTCCATAAAGAACAATACATTCCGTAGCCGACGAGAGCCTTGGCCTTGAATTATGCATGAAGGCTCGTCGCCCTGGGGTAAGTGAAGAGTTTGGAGACACAAAGTACCGTTGGGGCCCCGGCTGTTTGTAATGAAGCCTCGTATGTTGGGGGAAATGGAAGCACGTTTGAATAGTGTGACGTGTTAAAAAATACCCAAAAAACTTTTTTAATGTTTGACTTTGGATATTGAGACCAAGAAGGAGAAGATCGTGTAATTCGACTTTAGCATGCATTCTAGATGTAAGAAGGGGAGAACTTCTACAAGTCTCTAACTAAAATTGAAGCATTTATTCATGCGCAGGAATCGAAGTCTGCAGTAAATTCTTATGAATGCTTTTTGAACGAGCCGAAATATGGATAAAATGTTTATGAAGGAGAGAGGCCATGTTTTTGAAGGAGAGGGATGTATTAAATTCGCACTGTAAAGAAACAGGAGGGGTATTGGAGACGAGCCTCGTCATTTTGAACTAGGGTAAAATGACGAGGAAGGCATCTGAGCTGGCACCCCATCCTAAATTCCACACCACACCATGGGAGGACTTTGAGCCTCGACAACTTTAACATGCATCGACCGCTTCTACACGGTGGGTCTTCAGCGGCACACGGCTCGATCTCATGACACGCTGGCTGCATGTCCGTGACCTTGACCACTGGGCTACCACGGCCGCCCCAAGGCCTTAAAAGACATCCTCTGAGAGGAGGAGGAGAAAAAGGAAGTTGTGAAGGGAAGAAAGACAAGCTCAGACGAAAGACATTGGCTGCGTACCTCGTCATTTTGAACAACAGTCAAGTGATGAGGACGCCACTGTATCGACTTCGCTTGGTATGAACGCCCCCTTCACGTCAAATTTTATAGCTCAGAGCTGGTGGCTAGGAGACAGTGCACATGGTTCTGGGGTCATTGTTTATTGTTTGGCCTCGGATCCGTGACGACACTCTGACTGAAATACATAATGGAAATAGGAGTGTGCCTGCACCCATTGGCAATATACGAAACCTGTCTAACAGATAACACTGTCGCCTAGGCAGATGATGAGAGAATGGCTCTAAGAAACAAAGACGGTGCGATGAACAAAATGTCCAGATGTCGAGCGGGAAATATGACACCAGTACATTCCAGACGGGCCAGAGAGTGTGATTGTGAGTCACGCACGAATAGGACGCTAATGAGGCCGAGGGTCGTGGGCAGACTTTTGTGGCCTGCAAATGATAAGTGACGAGGAGTGTGTTGTGGACTCACCCCTGGTGTTAAAAAGGGTCTTTTTTAGCAGAGAAAAGAGACAGAGACTAGAAGAGATTAGAGAACAGAGGGGGAGACTAGAGAGAGAGCAGAGACGAAACATGGAGATCAGAAAGGAGATGATGGAACCGAGATGAGAAGGAGATGAGATCAGGATTTTCCTGGAGAAGGGAAAGAAAATGAACGGCGGTGGCGTTGTAAAAGTTATCCAACCCACTTCATAGAAATATGGGGAAGTGTCCTTCGGGAAAAGCAGCGATGTGTAGTGATTGAAAATACACGTTAAAGAGACTGAATGCACCGGCTTGGCTATAAGAGACATTTCAAAATTGCATGAATATTTACTATTTTGTTGAGAAAATAAATTTTTCTTTTATTTCTACATTTGGCTGTGACGTGCCAGTCCACTACGTCGCACTGCCTAAACTGGTTCTCTATTCTCCAAGCTTCCACACCATGCCCAACTGAATTAGTCTGGAAAGATGTCCCACGCATCAGCCCTGTGGCTTGACTCATGTTCAGTAAGACCCTGACTCGAGGCATTTGCCTGACCGGCCACGAGTTCGTCACCACACTTTCATTCGATTGTAAATTAAAATGTTTTACACTTTTTTTCGAAGATTTTAAGGAAAATATTGTCTAATATATTTTATTTTACAAATTCCGTTTCTTCAATCTACAATCTGCTTTGTTGATAAATGAATCGAATTACTGTCAAATTTTCTTTGAATAACATTTCCCAATTTTCGAATAAGTTCACGGTAAGCACCGTCACCGGTTATGGTCACCGTATCATGGCCGGCTTATGAGTGTGAACCTTATGCCACTAAAGACCTGCCGTGTGGAGGGGCTGATGCACGTTAAATCTTTCGAAGCTCTGTCCGTTGGTTTATAGGGTTAATTAAAAGATGGAGTTTCCAACTCAAGTGTCATCCTCGTCACTTGACGGAGGCTTGTTGCAAATAGCCCTTAAGTGCTACTCGTGCTACATATATATAACTTACTTTCCTCCCCCCCTCCACTATTCAAATTGACTTAAGGTATCCAACTACCTTAAAATCATGTTTTCTTTTAAATCTTGACAAATGTTTTAGGATTTTATTTTACATATCCTCTTATTAGCTTTATAAAAATGCCAAATTTATTATTTTCGATTTATTAGAACAAAAACTACAAGTGTTTTAGTAAATACAGATGCGGTAGCTTTACATAAGATGTGAAACTTTAAAATGCGTTTTACTCGAAATGTGTTTTTTTTTTCGAAAAGTTCAAACGGGAACAGTGATTGCTCAAAAAGGTTTTAAAATAATTTGATGAAATTTTGGGTGTATGATCTGTATAACAGTAAAAGTACTTTGAACTTCAGATTTATTAATCACTGTTTTGTTACAAAATTTACTGTTCTTTATGTGAATATAATCAATGCTTTTTAAGGAATTTCATATAATAACTAAGATAAAGTGTGCTTTAGTTTTTATAAAAATTAAAATATCTTTTATCCTGAATGTCATTTCAAACATAAATAGCAACGAAATGCATCGAAATTGAACAAATGAAAATTTGTTCATTTACTGTTTGTTACAGAGCAAGCCCCATTTATGTAATATTTTGTCAGGTTTGACCCATTTTTTTCCTATTTTAGTAGTAATTATTTATTTTTCTCTTTTTAATTTTAGCCTTTTCTTAAAATGTACTAAATAAATCTAAAAACCACGAAAAAAATCTCCATATCTTCATTTTTTTAAAGAGTTGTCACAAATAGTCGGATATCTTAAGTCAGTATTCCGCACCCCCCGGCCCGTAGATCCAATACTACTGGTCTGCACATAACAAACATTAAATTATTTACATTTTATTTACTGCGGCATATTGTTCTTGGGCTACTTTTTATGAAAACCACTTTATATTAATTTTTGGTGTAACTATATTTTATTCTGAAGACACGTTAAATACAAGTGAAACAAAACTATTAAAGCAAAACAATTTAAAATACAAACAATCAATGTCCTCCCCTCAGCGGGCCGCGGTAAAATTATCCAACGCTGACCGGTCCGCGGCGATAAAAAGGTTGCATTAAGTGATTATAAACAAATAAATCCTCCATTTTTTTTTATGTATTTTATTTTTAAATTTTTATCCTGCGTAAAAAATATTTTAACAAGCAAATTTCCCAGTAGTAAAAGATCGAACCGTCTCTTCTGCATCTTTTAACCCTAGGTCTCCATTCCGTTTTGACTGACGTGTCCTACTTTCCTCTATCTGCAACCGCGCCATTCCGGTGTTATCAAAATAAAAAAATCCTTTTCAAATAAGCTTTGTTACGACTTATTCGCTGCGGCTAATAAGGAGGTCAGTTTTCTTCGTGTCCTTCCGAGCGATTTAACGAATTGACCGCTGTAAAAAGTCTCAAATATGATTTATCGATGGTCATTTCGGTAAAGACTTTTCGCTTTGATCCGAGGTAGAAAAAGTTATTAAAGATGGTTTAACGCGCCGATGGAAAGATATTTTGTTACAATTTTTTCTTCGATCGTCTCCTACAAAAAGTGGTTGATCGCCTCGTAATTCTTTAGTGGGTAAGATAGTGATAGACTTTAGAATAGAGCCTTTGCAGCTTGCTGTAGAATATTTTCCTAGAGTAACGGAAAAATATGTGCAATGTGGCTATCTGGTCATCAGTTAAAAAAAGAATCTAAAGGTATTCTTGCGCTCTGACATCAATGCATTTGAAACGGTAGAGATTTTCTGTAGTCTCCTACGACATAAATGGACATTGAGTGGAAGATTCTTCATCCGCGGGTTTTGGTCTCCGAATGTTCATAGCTGATGGTCCGCGTCGTTCCGTTCGATTCCTGATGCTGCTGAAAACCCATCTGTGGGGGAAGAGATTCAAAAATTAAATCATTGGATACTCTAAACCAGAGGTCGGTAACGTTTTTAATATAAAGAGTGAAATACTAAATTAAAAATTCATGGCGTGTGCCAACTATTTTTTGACTTAACAAATATATAAAAATATTCATATTTATAAAACATGTTCATTTATTAATTTTATAATTTATAAATTTAATTACAGAACAAGGTTATTATTAATCTTACATAAATACAGAAGAATGTTTGTAAGTATATTAAAGATGGTGGCAAGAGAGCAATGACATATTTTTTATATAAAATTATTTTAAAGGGATATTTGTGGGTTGCCATATCATCTGCAATTTTTTCATAATCTTTCATATACGACGAATTATCCGCTCTTAAACAGTTATCTAAATGTGCATCCGTAAGCTGTGATCGATATTTAGATTTTAAATATGTCATATTTGAAAAAAGGGCTTCACAAATATAGGTAGTTCCACAGTATGAAAATATTTTCAGAGCGCATTTTCTCAAAATAGGAAAACTTTCCTCAGTAACTAATTTCCAAATTGAGTTATCAACATAATGTGATTTTAAAACAATATCATTTTGCAAATTATTTCCATTTCTAAGATCTGCATGTTAGTAACATCGAAATAATTTGAAATTTTGGAAGGCAAATCAGGTTCATGAACATTGAATGGATTGGCGAAAAATGGAATTACTGATTCTAACGGTAGAAAATCTTTAAATCTCGACGAAAATTCGATTATTAATGTATCAATGGTTTTTATGTACGATGTAGTGTCAAATTCATCAGCAGTCAAAATTAAATTTTCAATTATTCGTTTGACATTTTGAAAGTGAGACGAGGAATTTTTCAACAAACGCGCTTTTAACAATTCCAACTTACATTTGAAAGAATTAAATGCGCTCAGCACTGTGGGAATTCTTCCCCTGCAGTTTTAAATTGAATTCATTAAATTTATCGTCAGATCTATCCAAGATCCAACAACCAATTTTTACTTTCCAATTCTTCGTAAACCTCGTTTCTCGAAGCAACAAATTCTTTTACTTGAGATAAAAGGTTAATGAAGCGTTCAAGAACTTTACCGCTAGTGAGCCACCTCACTTCAGTATGAAGAAGTCATTAAATTCAGTGTTTTCGTTCTCTAAAAATAATTTGAACAACCTGTGTTGTGTCACTTTAGCTTTAATCGAATTAATAATTGACATTGGTACGGTTAAAATTAACTGTTTTTGCAAATAGCATTTCTTGATGAATAAGACGCAATAAATTTAGGAAATAAAGGGCTTTTTCGACATAAACCAATAAAACCGTTTTCCTTGCTCGCGCACCCTCCGTAGTAACTGATAATTTTTGTTATTTTCAATTGCAAACTTTTTGAACAATGAAAATATGTCCTTTCCTTGGGTACGTGCTGTTAACGGAAGAATTTTCAAAAATTCTTCTTTTGTAGAGAATTCATCCAACACCATTTTAACCGATATTGCCAATTGTGCTGTATCGCCTGCATCAGTTGATTCATCCAGTTGTATTGAAAAAAATGCACAGGTCTCCACATCATTTGCTAATTTTTCTTCTAAATTGCTTGCTATTAATTCGATTCTTCTTGTTGCGGTTCTAGCTGATAATTATAACATGTTAATAGCTCCCAATATTTCCGTCTTGTTTTTGAAGTCGTCAAAAAGAGAATCAGCCGCTACTAGCATAGCTTTCATTATTTCCGCGTCAATAAAAGGTTTTTTCTTCTTTGCCAGTAAATGTGCAACTTTAATCGATGGTACGGTTGCTACTTTCGATTGTTTGGGTTTTGTAAAAATACTTTGTAATTGACGATTTTAAGTATAGCATTTTCCTTTTACGTGTAGTTCCGATTTCAATGTATACTCAGAATTAAATTTGCCATGTAAACTCTTAAAATGTCTGTCTATGTTACTTTTTTTAAGCAACGCTCTTATTGCATAGTAAACATACGCATTTACCGTTGTATTCGATGAAAAAAACTCTTCTTTCCACTCGGCATTGAAATAATGAGTACGCTTTCTTTTCGATGAGTCCGAAATAGGGACGGCAGAAACCTGCGACCCACTCTCTCGCTCTCTTGTGTACTGACGTGATTGCTCACTTCATTTCAGTCACCGTTGACGTACAGTAGATTCTAGGAATTTTAAAATTTACGTTTTGAATTTCTTGTCAAAATTAACAATAGTTTAAGGGCGCACTAAAATTTATTGAAGGGCGCCGCGTTGCCGACCTCTGCTCTAAACCAGCGATACTTAATCTGCGGGCCGCATGGGGTCTACCGAGCCTTTTTAATTGGCCCGGTCATAACTCATTGCTTTGAGAAGTTCTCGTATTTAAGACAGTGTATTAAAAATTTGGTGGGAAGCTCTTTCACAAGAAATCAAACAAATCAATTTTGCTTTTTTTCTGTCTCTGTCGTACAGCTGAGAATTGATAACCTTTTTCTATTTGTTACCATTAGAAATAACAGACAACAGTGGAGTAGTGACAATTTTATAGGTGAAATTAATTTTGAGCAATCTTTAATATCTTGCAAGTGAAAAATATTCGAACGATTTGGAGGTTGACTGTTTTGCAGTGAAAGACAAACATATATGAGTACTTGTTTGATTTGCCACGAAAATGCTGCATTTAAAAGATACCAAGAAACAGAAATTATTATAAATGTCACTTTTCTTCTTTCAAGAGGTGATAAATTGGCTTTATTGAATATTCTTTGCAACAAAAACAAAATATTTGTCAGTGGCAGTGCCACAGTAGTAACAAAGACATCCAAAGAAGTTTGTTATATTATTGGTAATCATATGAAACCGTTTACTGAAGCAAAAATTGTGAAGGAATGTTTTTAAAATTCATGATTAAAAAAAGCTAAACAGGAGTTATAATATTTTAATCAATTTTCCATGTATTAAATTGCTAATGTTCTAGGTCTTTAGCACCCCCCCAACCCCCTGTTGCGGCCCGCGTGAAACGACTGACACATGTATGCGGCCAAGCAGAAAAAAGGTTGAGTATTCCTACTCTAAACCATCAAATCGGAGTGGTGTGGAAGTTTTAAAGAGTGGAATGAGTGAGTGAGTGAATATTAACGTCACACTGTTCAGCTACACGAGGGCTTTTGGCGATGGACCACGTCATTTTGAACCATGGTCAAGTGACGTGGACGACACCTGAGCTGGCACCACTCTCCTAACTACCACACCACACCAACGGGAGGACGTGTGAGCTCTCGACTGATTTAATGTGCATTGCGTCTCTACATAGCGGATCTTTAGTGGTACTGGACTCGAACTCATGACAAGGCCAGCCACGATCCGCTACCTTGACCACTCGAATACCGCGGCTACTTTGAAGAATGGAATGCCTGCTCATTGTTTGCCCTCGTCACGTGTGAGGTTTAAATTGATGAGGTACGTTTCTTTCATGTTGTATTTTTCAAATATTCTCAAATATATTAATAAAAGCTCTTACCTGTCAGAATATGACCAAATCCCACTCAATCAGATGCACAAGACAGATTTGCATCACAAGGACAGGACCGAGAACAAGCAATTGCAGTGCTGCTGCAGCTACCGTATCAAAGTGCAGCGTTAATAAGCACCTACGATTTTATTTCATGTACAGAGAAAAGTTTCTAATTCACGCAAATGAGAAAAATAGCTTTTTATATCATCTTTATAGCCTATTGTAGTAAAGTATTTTTCAATGACTTATTTGTTTCCGATGTACAGTGAGCCACAAAATTGAGTATGCACCTTAGAAGTTCAGAGACTTTTTGCAATTACAAATTAAATATTGCTTTAGGATGATTGAAATTTTTACACCCTCTATACTTCAGTCTATGCTTTGCCGTACTCTACTAATAAAATTGTTACATTTATTTATTTTTTACGAAAAAAAATAAAATATCTGAGACGAGGGCAAAAACAACACCACAAAAATAAGTATACACTTTTATTAATTTCCTTGTAACGTACAAATTAACATTTTGTTGCATAACCTTTTGCTTGAATTACAGCTTGTAATCTTCAGGGCATAGATTCTAACAGTGTTTTAGTGGTTTTAACAGAAAGTTTAGCCCATTCTTCTCTCATAGCCTTCTTGAGAACTCCCTTGCTAGTGATTTCATGCTCATGTACAGCTTTCTCTAATTGCGACCACAAATTTTCTATGACGTTTAGGTCTGGAGACTGGGCTGGAGTATGTAATTGCTTCCTGCAATGGCAAGCAAGTATAACTGCACAATCTTCACTGTATGCTTGGGGTCGTTGTCCTGCTGGAATATGAAGCCTAACCCAAGCTCCAACTTACTGGCACTTTTTCCAAGTTCTCCTTTAAAATCCCCAAATATACATGTTTGTCCATAATACCATCAATAAAAGCAAGCTTTGCAACTCCTCCAGCCGACATACAACCCCAAACGAGGACAGATCCACCCCCGAACTTGACTGTCTTAATGGTGTTTTTAGGTGCCAGTGATTTCCCAGCTTCTCTCCATATTTTAAATCGTCCATCGCTTCCGTAAAGATTAAACTTACTTTCATCAGAAAATATATATTACAGTTTTCCAGAAAGAAATAGGCTTTAAACGATGTTCTTTGGCGAAAATCTCTCTCTTTTGTGTATTCACATACTTGATGAGTGGCTTTCGTATTGGTGTACGGCCAAGAAATCCATATTGGTGAAGGGTACGTCGAATTGTTTCATCTGAGATCTTCTCCCCGATTGTACAGGACATCGATAAATCTAGTTTTAGAGTTTTCTTTCTTTGCTGTGTGAATGATCTTCCTCTTCGCTGTAGTACTCAGTATTTCTTTACGTCCTCTTCCAGGAATATTGGCCACATATCCAGTTTTTTTTATACTTCTGTAGAATTTTCTGGACACAACCGTGAGTTACACCAATCAACGAAGCGATTTCTCGAAGAGATTTGCCCTTTTCCCACCATTTTATAACCAATAAACGTTCAGATTCAGTAGTTTATCTACGAGAGCTCATTTTACAATTTTTAATGAGAAAAAATACTACTTAAAAGCGTGGAAGTGCAATAGCACGTGTTATAAGCAGCAGCTACTTCTGAAACTCTTTAAAGAAAATTTGAAACTAAAAAAAGTGGTGGCAAAATTTACAAATATAAGAAGTGTATACTCAATTTTGTGGCATGGTTTTCTATCTTTTCTTCGAAGCGCTTAACTTTTTCGTAATAAATAAGTTAACTATAGAATTGTGTTATTATAAGATTTTAAAGCGGAGGTTAAAGTATCTAGGTTAAAAAATATCTATTTTAAATCAATATTTAATTTGTAATTGGAAGAAGTCTAAAAGTTTTAGAGGTGTATACTCAATTTTGTGGCTCACTGTACATTTGTAAAATATGCAACCATTTTTTTTGTATCAATCAATGCAGTAGGTTTCACCTACTGAAATACGTTAAAATAAATGTATGTTTTGCTTAAAATAATCAGATTCCGTAGATTGAATGCCTGCCGCGCTGTTTGCGCAGTCCCAATAAATTTACTCCAGTCTGATTGATCAGCTTGTAAATCGGTGGTAATGGCTCTCGACAGGCGGAATTAAAGTGGATTAAAAGGAAAGTGAAAGGAGCGCTCATATTTCATTGCACTCCAGAGGGTTTTCCCTGCTTCCCTGGACTTTTTACACTGTTTGCTTTCCTTTTAGCGGCCTGCTGCTGGCTGTCTACTGTTTAGTTACAGAGGGGTAAGGGACAAGTATTTATCGTTCCGAAATTAGAACACTCAAGTTACTGGTTTCTAAGTCATATATCCCTATAATATCATCGTCGAATTAAATTTAATTTGGAATGAAATGTATTGAAATTCTTGATAAGGCTTTTGGGACATTTAAAAATTTCTTCTTTAGTATTTTTTGTACGAGATGGGCTCCAAAAATCTCCTACGAAACTCTTCATGCCTAAGAGTATGATATTAGGAGCCAAACGGTTATGATCACGAATTCGTGAACGGAAAGTCGCGGGTTCGAAACCTACTGCCATTGAATACCCGCCATGCATAAGGGGGTGATGCACATTAAATCTGTCGAGGCTCAATGTCGACCCGTTGGTGTAGTGTTGTAATTTGGAAAGCCAGCTGAGGTGCCATCCTCGTTACATGATTGAGGTTCAAAAAACGAGGTCCGTCGCAACATCCTATACGTTGTTTCGTGGGGTGCTACTTTAATATAATTCTTGCTCACTCGTTAAAAAAATGTTGACCAAAATATAATATATATATATATACTAGAGGACCCGACAGACGTTGTCCTAAACACAAATCTTAAATTCAAAAATTCCAAATTTTTATGAATAAGCTTTGATAATCTGGACCATTTTGAGTAAAATTTGTATTAAAAAGTTATTACAATGTCTGACGTCATTACACACATGTGTACGGTTATCACAATTCAATCAATCGATAGCGTGTGAGTATGTGTATAATATGAGCGAAGTTAAATGTAACGGCTGTGTGAATAAAAACTTAAACTTGTTTTAATTAAAGGTGAAAATTAGAGACTCAAACTATTATATAAAAGGTATATTTATGAAATTGTACATAAAATGTATAGTTTTTTATGCATTCTTCAAAACACTTCAAACACTAATTACATCTGAATGTAATAATTTAATTAACACGCGATTTATTTCAACAAAATAATAACACGAAGAGACAAAATATTTTCCTGAAATGATCACAGCACCAACTGTCGGGACCAACTTGAATTATAATAAAATATTTTTGAATATTCGATACTGTGATCTTAGCGCAGTCTGCCGGATCCAATGTAAAACATTCCAAGATCAACAATTTATGAATAAAAAATTAATTAAATAAACATTTCTAAACCGAATTATAAATCTAAACCATTCTCGAGTCCACTGGAACAGATAAAAACTTTCATCAAAATCGGTCCAGCCGTTTAGGAGGAGTCAGTCACACATACACACGCACAGAAGAATTACATATATAAAGATTGTTTGAAAAGATTAATTAAAAACGCTAAAAAGCGTGAATCGCGCGTCTGCATTTTCGTAACAATAAAGACCGGGTTTGGCCAGTTTGGCTGAAAATCAATTTTCGACGCCAACTTACGTCTTTTCAATTCCTACTATTAGCTCACGATCTCTATACATATTTTATTTATTTGTTTGTTTATTTATTTATCTATCTTGGTGAAATTTTCAATCGTTAATAAAATGCATTTTAAAGCGCTCAGTTGAGCTGAAATGTAATTTACATGATTATTTTGGATGACAATACAATAATTTAATTATAATTAATAATAATTAATTGATTAGAACTAATTATTTAAAAAATTACAAATACAGCCACGTTGGCGACTTATGTCAAAATTTGAAAAGGTTTTTTTCTCACGTGTTAAATAAAGCATTCAGTTGAAAGGAAATTTTATGTACACGATTGTTTTGGATGACAATACGATACTTTAATGATAATTAATAAAAATTAATTACCACTTAATGTTGTGATTCTGTCATATGTATATACATATTTATATTAATTGCAACTATTTAATAAAAAGTAGCTAAAATAAATTTTTTCTTGGTTGATCTAAGTAGGAATTGATTAAAAAAATTTATATTACTTGTTTATATAACAATAGCGTTGTTACAACAATGCAGGTGAATGTTGAGTTGTATTTTTTGAATGTTTTTAATTAATATCTTTTTAACTAATTGCGATATCGGATCGAATTGTGAATCTAAACCATTCTCGAATTTACTTGAACCCACACAAAAAATTTCATCGAAATCGGTCCAGCCGTTTAGGAGGATTTTAGTGACAAACACACGCAAGAAGATTTTTATATATAAAGATATACACAAATTACTAATCAGCGGTGAAATAACCATAAAAATGGTTAAAAATTCTAAAACTCTTAAAATATAATTTGATTATTTTATTATCATATGAAAAAAACTTAATATAAACTTTTATACTACCGTAACATACCTCCACGTGGTTTAGTGTGTGTGATTCAGATATTTTTCCCATCCTGTTAAGAACTTTACAATCGTCAATGTGATCAATTGGATAAATGTCCTCCAAGATACAATATTAGAGTGTGCACTCTTTGTCAATTCACTCTTCTGCTATTTATCAATTCATTTTTATACTTTTTTGAGCATTTAGTTTTACGTTTAGTTTGGAGAAATAAGTCATATTTTTTGCAAAACACTCGGGTAGAGAAATGTTTTGTGAATGACCCTTAGTAACTGTTTTGCTGCCCTTTTTGGAAGAAATCCCCAAAGGTAATAAGAACCATTCTTTAAGTAAATAGTTTTCTCTAAAAAAAGACGTTAACGTTGTCTGTTTGTTGACGCACTTAACAATAGTTGATGCTTTCTCGAATGCTCTGCTTGAGCACAGTGAGTGTTACTTAAAAAGAGGAGCCTTTATCCTTATAAGATTGTTTTTACCGCTTCACTTGCTTTAAAAAAAAATCACAGAATGTGTCTTAATTTTATTCTTTTATATGTATCTTCAAAGCATTTCAGTTTTAAGCTATATTGAATGATTATTACAACGTAATTCGACCGCGTGTTCCGTATTCCTGTCAGCGTTTTTAGAATTCGAGCGGTTTTTTTCTATGCCACCCATAGAGTTGAGAAAGTACATCTAATTTTAAAATAAATCACATTTATTTTTAAAATGATCATTATAGATACAGAAATGTAACATAGGAAGCCAAATAAATGTTATAATATTACGCTTTTTGTTTTTTTCCCGCAACACAATAGTTTTTCACTCGGATTTTTACAATTACAATCCTTTATTAAAGAGGTAATTAATTTTTACATCAAGTTAAAAATATGTTTATCGATTTCAGATGTTCATGGAGAAAATAGTCTCTTTTTAATTCCTGCGATAATTGTTTTGATACGAAAGATACGAGGAGTCAATTACACAACCAGAAATAAATCCTACAAAAACTAATAAAGAATTTTGCCTGCTCAAGATTTGATAAAATCTAAACTACTTTAGTTCAATCAGTCATTTATAATTTGAAAAATAATATGTGCTAAAAATACAATTATACGATGTCTTCAGAATGACTAATCGATTTTTTTTAAATTTAAAAAATGTATGAGCTATCATTTGATATTAAACTACATCTCATTTTTTAAAGCTAAAAAATATTCTACTTCTGAATCAAGACATTTAAACACATTTTTTCCTTAGAAAACTTTCATCCTGGGTACAACCCAATAAAATTTGCAACACTTTTATTGTAAAATTAGACATCCATATTAAACGTTTGACTCTACACATTTTTCTTGACTTTTGCTCAGTTGAAATCAACCTCACGTAAAAAGATAATTCATCTTTTAACTGATCACTATTATCTCAAACTTTACTACTTTCTGAAAATTCGCGTAGTTTAAAAAAAGTTAGGATTAAATTCAAACAAAAATTATAATATAAATAACTTCTAGTCTTTTTCATTTCTGTTGGGGGATAATGACTTGGGATTTTATTTGCCCCATTAAAAGTTTTGTATGAATGTCTATTTTTAGAATACGAGATGATGTCTTGGTTTTTGTAATATGGAGTTTGGATCTTCATCTTCCGCTGGAGTTCTTTTTACTTGCCGTTGGAGTGGTTACGGACTCATGGAGGGTGTTTTTAGTTTTTGCAGTTGTAGGTTCGAGTCCTGGAGCCACTGAACACCCTGCTTGTGATATGACTGATGTATAATGAATTCGGGGGCTGTGGGTATCCTAGTGGTTATAGCCTCGGACTCAAGACCAGTAGGCCTAGGTTCGATGCCACCAAATACCCTCCGAGTACACACAGAGTACGTACTCGTTAAATGAGTGGGTCCGAAAGTCCTGTGGGCTGATTCACGAGCGCAGGAGACTGGAGAATGTTTCCCACCCCTTCAGTTCCATGTCTAAATTGTGGTGGTGTCGCCATCTATCATCCCTTCAGAAAATTTTGCCGAGCTAATTCGTATTGTCACGATGATTTTCGTGGGCCTCGTTCTGGCTACGTTAGATAGGTGGCATTAGCCACCACAGCATAATAAATTCGTCATTAGCATTCGTGGATTTGATACTTTTATAAACTTTGTAGGAGCATTAGAAATATTGACTAGTAATTTTAAACCTCGGCTAAGTGCCGAGGGCTCCAAACTTCTACACCACACCAATAAGGGTGGTGAGCTGATATTCGACTTATATAATTTCACTGATGATAGGACTCACCCAAACAACTTGATTTCACGACTGTGACCCCAGGTAATGTGGTTTTGAGGCTTATTTCTGTGATTGAAGGTACGTTTGATAAATATTATTTATTCAATATATTCATTTCAAATAATAACTCAATTTAAATTAATAATAAACACACTTTAATAATCTATAAATTACCAATTGTTACATTGGTTCATAGCTGGATCTAACGCCAGCTACTCGCACATAGAGGTTTGCATATCTTGTAAAAACACTGTTAAAAATACAGGTTATCACAGTTTTTCTGGCGTGGCTAATCATTGCCAAAGGTGAATGAGAACTGGGGTTTTAACATGGGGTCTGTCGCCATTATCATCGATTTACTTTGAAGGGAGGCGGAACAAATCATTTGACTAATGGGTTGATTATATTTCACTGTAAACTATGACATCACTACAATACAGGGTTGGGCCAACAGTAGGCCGCAAAAATTTCTTTCGTAATTCGCCGAGATAATCAGAAAATCAAATGGACGGAGTATGTGAATAAATATTAACGTCGCCCTATTCACCTACTCGAAGGCATTTGGTGATGCACCTCTTCATTTTGAACCACGATCAAGTGGCGAAGACGATACCTGAGCTGACACCTCCTTCTCCAAACTTTCACACCACACCAACGGGGGCGCTTAAGTCTCGACAGATTTAACATGCATCGAACCCTTTCACGGCGTGTCTTCAGCGGTTTTTTAGTGGCCGAGGTAGCCGAATGCTCGAGGTATCGGATCGTGGCTGGCTTTGTCACGAGTTCGAGCCCAGTACCATTAAAGGGGTACATTGTAGAGGAGCAATGCACGTTAAATCTGTCGAGAGCTGAAACGTCCTCCCGTTGGTGTGGTGTGGTAGTTAGGAGAAAGGGGTACCAGCTCAGGTGTCATCCACGTCACTTGGCCTTGGTTCAAAATGACGTGGTCCGTCGCCCAAAGCCCTCGTGTAACTGAGTAGTGCGACGTTAATATTCACTCACTCAGCGGTTTTTTGGCTCGAACTCATAACACATTAGACACAAGTCTGTAACCTTTCCCCACAGCCTCCCCCAAGAGACGGAAAATGTTCCCTATAGTTGGGGGAAACAATACTTTTCTTGCATGAAGATCAACGAGAGACAAATTGGCCGAAATGATGAAAACTGATTTCAAAAATAGTGTTGAAAACTGTTCGTCCTTTTCAGCTGATTCTCTCTCAAATTAAATGTGTTTGCAGCTATAGATATATAAAATAGATTGAGTAAGACTATCACCGTTTTATTTGACTTATATTTATTGATATTTATGTAATTTATAACCTGTTCTGAGGTGAAAAGTTAACTAATATTATATAGCAATTACTTTAAAAAGGGTGCGGCCCTCCGCTTTCACAATCGTGTTAAGACGGCTACCGCTGGAGTAAAATGCATCAGCACTTTCAAATGAATGGAATTCTTCTCAGAGTTTTATTGTCTGCCACCCAATTCTCGATAATAATTTGCAATGCCCCCCTCTCTATGCAATAGTAATGTATTAAATTCAATTAGAATGCACTTTGACTTTGAAGTACAATATGACTTTATTTATAAACCGAACAAATTATCAAGATAAGTATAAAATTGTGTGCATAATTTTATATATGACAAGTCCATAGGGCCACAAGTAATTATTAAACTTTAGTATTGATACATCGTCAAACACATGTGCAGTACTGATACATTTATAAGCATATTATAACTGTGTAAATATGTATTTCATTTTTCGATTATGCCAGAACGTATTTGCTTTGCTTCCTTTCAGTAAATTAATAATTTTTTAAAAATAATCTTTTATTTTTAACTTTTTGGTGTGAATTAGTTTTGAATTTATGTAGAAGGCCTCCATAAATTTACCACGCACCCTTAGAAACGTGGCCCGCAGTTTGAGAAACCCTGTATTAATGAATGAATTCACATGGCACTTGACTTTTATTCCCTCCAGACTCAAGTTATGCATTTCACAGGGTACGGAAAACAATAGAAATATATATTTTAAAAGAGTGTTAATATTCCATATCTTACACAAAAAAAGTCTTTTTTTATTTTTTTTTAAATTAGAAATTAGCTTTTAGTTTCTGGAAAATATATTTCGAAGCCCCATGCTAGGCACCGTCAAATGAATCCGTGCAGCAAATGACAGTGGCCCATCTTTGTTTATGCACAGCAGCAGATGCTATTTTTAGTTCCCAAAGAAGGATAATGTTAACATAAGGGGAACAAGTGGGATAAGTGCTCGAAGGTATTGTGGGAGGTCCTTATCTGGAACAGCTGGAAGGAGATAGACCAAGTGCTATGAATGACTTCCAAAGAAATTGGGCTGTTGTTTACATCAAGGATGTCTATGCGTTTCAAAATTACTTATATATGTAAAATTTTTCAAAAAGGTTCTTTCCTTAGTATTTATTAAATTTATCAAATAAAATACAGCCTCTAATGCTTAAGGTCATGGTAGTACTGGGGTTTAGATTATTACTTTCGTGTTAGGTCATACCAGTCGGGGACCAATCCTAAATGTGGTAGAGTTTTGTATGGTGGAATTTATAAGAAATGCAGTTACCATTCAAAAAGCATCCTCATTTTTATCGCTGTTAAAAATCGTAAAGTACGTTTAAAATTTGGTTTAGCTTCAATAGTGACAATATTTATAGACATATATATATATATATATATATATATATATATATATATAGCCTCATTATTTCCCTTGTTATTCTTTTAAAAAACAGCGAAAGGGAAATACCTGAAGTATAAAAGCAGCCGCAGAGAGCGTTTTTTGCCGAAAATGGGGGCTCAAAAAATACAAAAATTATGATAGAGAAATGATTGTCTTAAATATACTGCGTAGAAACATGTATTGGAATCTGTATTGTTGAAAAACGTGGAATCAATCCCTACATTAATTTTATGTCGGAGGATTCTTCTGAGACTTGGATAATAACTGTTTGTTCAAATGGGCGCGTAACTTAAATGCAATAGCAAACACACAATTGAAAATACACCTTACTTGAACTTGATAAATTTAACTTTCAATATAAATAAAACATTATAATAAGAAATGCCAAATTTTTTTTTTATTTTTACACATAAGAAAAGGCTTGATTTAAAGAAAAATTAAAGAACAATCTACGGAAAACGTCCAAAATGTCCCCGTTCAGAAGCATTTTAAATAAGCATTTGCAAATTTTTCTTTCAAAAATTAGTGGTCTTCGATTGATGAGTTTTTGATAACTCTGAACGATTTTCTGATTTTACAAGCTGATGAACGGTTTCCTTCTAGCCACTTGACTTTTTTTCCAGCTTGTCTAGTTACATTTCACGCAGTCTCATCGCTGACACTTTTGCTTATTATTTTAAAAGTTTGCACAAAATGTTTGACTACACCTGCTTTAGGATCCCTCTTGATTGCATTCGAAACTTTTCTTTTTGCCACGTCACTCAGAACACATTTTCTCTCTTACACATTTATTTTCAGTCACTCCATGATTTTTAAATTTCATAATGATTTTCTGCACCTAAATGGGACTTCTACCAACCATTTCAGCTATTTCACGATAAGATTTACCTTTTTAAAGTAATCTTAATGCGCTAATTTCTTTCCATCAATTCTGAATTCTCTTCAAGGAGCCATTTTCCAATGAAAAGTTTGTGTCTTTAAGTCCGTCTAACAAAGTTACTCACACAAATAGGATCGTTGAAAAGGTTTACGATAAAATTAAGCAAAATTGGAATAAAATGGCAACAGCAATCAAGAAAAAGTAATTAGTGGTTGTTAAACATATTTTTCATAAGTGTATTCTCACATTTTTGAGACAAAAATCTACGTATATTTATTTAAAGTGTTTCCGAAACTTTTCAATTTAAAATTTTTTCGTTTATTGTTTTTTTTTACTTTAAATTAAACCATTTGTGTGTTATATGTAAAAATATAAACGTGTTTTTACATCTCGACCATGTGCTATTTTTACTAAAAGTAGAATTTATCAAGTAAAAGTAAGTTGTATTCTTAATTGTTTGTGCCACTATATATAAGTAATAAAATTGAGATCTTCGACCTTAGTCAAATTTCATTCAAAATTGTGTATTGACACATAAAATGAAAAGCGGAACGTAGTAGCTCGTTTGAAAATCTGAAACATGTTTACAATGCCCTAAATATATTTGTCGTATTTTTAAAAGAATGTTTATTCATGGCATGATAATTCATCTGTAAAAGTACAGGACTTTTTTCATGTGTTCCCAATAAATAAAGAAAAAAGAATTCCAAAGAGTAGTGGAGCCACTTTTCTGATTTTACAACCTCGCAAGTGTGTTTTATGTCGCGAATTTTTAACTCAAAGAAAACATAAACGTTCGCAGAAAGAGTTCTTTTCTGCCCGCCCGTGTAAGTAGTAACCAATTTCAAAAGTTCCGACTTTTCTTTTGGGGTCCGCTCTTTGAACCCCCTTGCGTTCGTCTTTTTTACATCTTTGTCATAACTTAGATGCTGCTGCGTTGAAATTTTGGCGAAATGTCGGAGTTCACAAGAAGGTTCCCCCTTTTCCCTTTTTAATATTTTTTTAAAAATGTTTCTCTATTGAGACGCGAAATGTTAAACTACGTGTGTCTCACTAACTAACTCATTAAAGAATGTCAATATTCTTAAAAGGGAAGCGGGCGTGAAAAATAGCGAGTGTGAGAATTTTCGAGAATTTCTTGAAGAAAAACAAAGTTCTTTGAAGTTTTAATGGTTGCACAAAATAAGCCTTCGGTGTTATCTTTTGTTTTTCATCGTTCGGCCTTCACTTCTTTGTGATGGAGTGTGTTCTGAAGTAAAGTATGGAACGGTTGGAAAGCATTTCTTATAATGAAAATTGTTTTTTTTAAGTAATTTTGTTTACGCACTTATTGAGCGTGAGATGATATTATCATTGAGAATTTTTCATTCAATATTCTTCATCCATCGATTTTTGAGAGTTCTGAGGTACAGAAAATTATCTGAATTTGAAAGTACGCTTATGATTTTTCAGAACTCTGAAAATTAAATTGATTTCCATTGGCAAGTTCTAAGAACTTTTTATTGAATTGTAGGAGTTCATTCTCTCTGTTATATTTTGCAAACGCATTAATTGTTTGCTCGTGACGAAATTTTAAAATTTCAATGACTTAATGTGTTTTATTTGATTAGTACTTTCGTAATCAATCTTTTTAGTACAATTTTTTCCATGTTTGTTTTTCAAGCTACATTCATATCAACCAAATAGGCTTATTTAATAAAGAACTTAAGTTGATTGTGCTCTAAACTTCACTCAATGTATAAGTTTTTATAAACTTTTTTTCTGAATATTCATATCTTAGCACATTTTAGGTTGCATGTGTATCATTCATCGAAAAAATTTTTTTATTACATTTCTGTAGTGTACTTTTGTTGTAGCAAATGATCTATATTCTAAACATTCCAGCAGCTTCGGACTTGGCCACCAAAAAGATCTCTAGAATGTTTAACAATTTATTTTATTTTGGGTTAATTGCTGTGTAATTTACATAATAGCGAATACTAAAATGTATTTTAAAAATTCAAAATTTATTTAAAACAGTACTTCTTCAGCTGAAAAGATATTAGAATTTAATTGCGTTTTATACCGTGAGAGAGTATATTTTTAACGGTTTTGTTACTTAAAATGTCTAATATACACATATAAGAGGAATAAGATTGAGCAGAATACGAATTTGGAACGATGTTAGTCATAAAGTGTTGTTTTTTTAAGAAATCGTTTCATTTGCAACAAGCAGCGGCAGCGAAGGATTTGGGTCATGAAATCGTAGCTGGCGATTTTAAATCGTGGGTTCGAATCCTGATGTCTGTGTAGAGAGGCTCAAATTTCTTGCGTTGGTGTAGTTTGAATTTTGAATAGTTGTGTGTCATCCTCGTCACTTGACCATGATTCAAAATAACGAGCCTCATTCATGGCCAATTGCTTTGTTTTATGAGACGTTAATCAAAAACTTAAATTGAATCGTAAAGCAAACTATGTCATCGGCCTAATTATCAGAATTTGTAACCACAAAATATCGAAATTCTTTTAATGCCATCTAGTGGAGTATTTTGAAATCTAAAAAATTTTAATAAAATTAAATTCCTTAATCATTTTTACTACTAGATTCCCAATTGTATTGAAATAATTACCGTGCATAGTATAAATAAATAGTTTTTACTTGCTCCGGTAAAATTCATCCAAAAGGGGAGTTATGCATTCTGATAACTATGCCGACGATATGTAAATATGATACACCCAATGAAATTACAAAAAAATATTCTAAGCTCTAATATTTAATACTTTTTATTCTTCCATAAATATAAAAGTATTGAAAACATTTTTAGTTTTTGTATTTATATAATTAATATATTTAAGGAATATTAGATTTTTTTCACAGTAATAGTTTTGGGATTTGGTTCTTTTCTAAACCTGCTAATAAGGTAACATAATTAAAATTATAAAAAGTTTAAACAATTACTAAATTCAAGAAATAGTGTCATATTCTTAAAAATAAGTTTCATTTCTAGTTGCAGTCGGTTACTATTTAGATTTTGCTTATGTATATTATTATTAAAAAATATTTACACATTTTTAAGCGAACTTTTTATTTTTAATACGACGAAATCTCTAACACAAACCGAACTTTTTATAACGTTTTGAGTTATATTTATTTTAATTTGGAATATGTTTTAACCTCTAAAAATATAAAAGCCCTTGATCGCTGTCGCCTTATTGCAGTTTGCGTATCTAATCCTGATCCATGATCTCGAAGACAACGTCTGCGAACGTTTTATAATTCCGATCATTTCTTCAAACTTTAACTTGATCCGTGACTGACAAAGCAATAGAGTTCTCTTCTTGGCCTTCTGCCCAAAGCAAGATTAATAAGAAAGAATAACATATCTGTTGGGAGTTATATACTCGGGACCCCCTATAGAAGCCAAACATATATTTTTATTGAACTTTGCGCCTTTTATTGCATCCAAATAGAGTTGTAGAAATAAGTCGTTATCTATATACACTCAGAAACATTGAAAATAGCGACCTAAGAAGGAAGCTAAGTACAATCGCGAAATTTTGCAAATAATTACAGCGTAATATGATATGCAAATGATCCAAGTTTTGTAACAATACGAATGCTCATACACGCCGAGGTGGCGCTACAATCAGGAAGAGGGTGCTATATAAGCCAGCGCAAGTTCGAAGATTCATAAACGTGACGATTACCCGCCGACTGTAGGAAGACTTTGGTAAGCCAAACATGCCAGGTAAACGTGCTAGAAGACATTTCTCACAGTCAAGCGAATTTGAGAGACTTGATCATAGGGATGAAAACTGCAGGTTGGTCGACACGCCGTGTTGCTGGCTAGGTGGATCGTTCGGAGTGTGCCGTTAGAAATTGTTGGGAGCAGTGGACACGAGAAGGAACCCACGCGCAGAAAACCGGGTTTGGAGCGACCAGGAAGACCACGAGGAGAGAGGATCGATGTATCGTGCGGCAAGCACTTGTGGACCCCACATTGACTCGTTCAACGATACGAGCAGACGTAGGCGTAGCAATTGTTCCACAAACACATTCCAAACACCTTGCAGAAGCAAATCTTAAATCCAAGCGCCCTTTCCGTGCACTCCCTTTAACACCGGAACATCGGAAACTGCGTCTACAGTGGTGCCAAGCCAGATCAATGTGGAATGTCACAGATTGGTAAAAGGTTGTGTTTAGTGATGAATCCCGGTTTGTTTTGGGGACAGATGATAACCGTATACGGGTGCGGAGGCACCCTGGTGAGCGGTACAATCCCCCCACTGTTCTACGTCACACTGCCCGCAAAGCTGGTGTAATGGTCTGGGGGGCCATAGCCTATGATAGCCGGTCGACTTTAATTGTGATGCGTGGAACCTTAATGGGCCAACGTTACGTTGATGATATTCTTCGGCCCCATGTAGGACCTTTCCTAAATGGTCCTTCAGGGGCAAGTTTCCAGCAAGACAATGCTCGTCCGCATACAGCACGAGTTGTTCAAGACTTCCTACGTCATTTTCAGACTCTTCCATGGCCGGCCCACTCCCCCGATTTGTCACCTGTAGAGCACGTATGGGATCAGCTAAAACGGCTGATGCCATCGTGTCACTCTGTACATGATTTAGAGTTGACTGTTCAAGATTTGTGGGCCCATCTGCCTCAGGACAACATAAGGCGTCTAATCAACTCAATGCCGGACCGTGTGGCGGCATGTATTGCAGCTGAAGGTGGTCCAACGCGCTATTGAAGTTGCCCAGTATTTGTGTCGTTGCACACCCTGTATTCGTTTAATAGTCTTGTTTTTGAGATCAAGTGAATCTCTCATCTGTGTCATTATGTGTATTAAATTTCATTTCAATCCGATGCCTTCTTCTTGGGTCACTACTTTCAATGTTCCTGAGTGTATATTCTCACAATTTGAAGATACACTTCAATACTCAGCAGCAGGCCGTGGTAGCCGAGTGGTCAAGGTATCGGATCGTGGCTGACCTTGTCACGAGTTCGAGCCCAATACCATTAAGCTCCCACCGGGTACAGGTGCGATGAACACTAAATCTGTCTAGAGCTCAAACGTCTTCCCGTTGTTGTAATAGGAGATGGGGTGCCAGCTCAGGTGTCGTCCACGTCACTTGACCATGGTTCAAAATGACGGTGTCCTTCACCAAAAGCCCTTGTGTAGCTGAACATTGCGACGTTAATATTCATTCACTCACTTGAAACTCGGCAGTATTGAACTGTGCTTTAAAATATCTAAGAGATGTGAGTTACGAATTTTGTTATTGGTCTACTCGTTGTAAAACTTGAATGCTTTAAATATTTTGTTGTACTGTTATTATCTTGAGGCTTGAATTTTTGTATCTTGAGAGCTTGTGTGGCTTGTTTAGATGGCATTTTCATCAAACTGTAACTAAAAGGATTCAGAAAGGCATGATGGAGACACATTCATTAAAAATATTGATGGTTCTTTTTTAAATGACTCTTCACGCGAAAGGAAAACAACCCCAAATCATCTAAACCAGGGGTGGGCAAAAAGGTTTTATGTGGCCCACCAAGACAGTCGGAAAATCCGCTTTGAACCGAGATTTCTTTTTTGTACGCGATCAAAGATTTGTCTTTTATTTATCACGATTAGGAAAGCAAAGTATCTGGAACTGTTTTTATTAATAATCTGTCGAGCTTGGGATGAGGTGACTAGAAGATTTCAGGATTTTAAAAAATTTATACTTAATTCACTTTGCTCTGCTATCCCATTACTGCTGATAATGATACATTACCCGAGGAACTACAGTTTGAACTTATTGACTTGAAGTCAGATCACAGTGTGAAGAAAGTATTTAATGCTGACATTGACACTTATAGGACTTTTTTAACTGAAAAATTTTTATGAATAAAGAAATTTGAGATTCAGGGAAATTCCTGATGGCATCTAGGCAACTGTAAAGTTCTCACATAGTTTTATGATTTGGTCATGCATATCTGCTTATGGTAACGGTCACCTTCATATCATTGATGTAACACTGAATGTCAAAAAGTACATTGACTCCATTCTAGAACCCAAACTTGAATTTACCATCGGGAATCTATTTAACAACAATGGTTCTTTTTTTCTCCAGCTCCTTGCCACACAGTCAAGTAAACGAAAGATTATTGATTTATTGTCCTCTATCAAGAAACAGTCCTGATCGTAATCCGTTTGAAAACTTGTGGCACCGTTATCAAACTTTCCGAATGAGGTACCCATGAAATGAAAAATAACTAATTGAGGATATATTTGTTTCTTGGCATCATGTAATAACAAAGGAAGAGCTTAAAACGGTTTTCAGCTTAATGAAACATCGATGTTAAACTGTAATAAAAAATAAAGGCAGCCCCACTAAGCCCTTATAACTCACTGCTATCCTCAGTATGCAATGTATATCGATAGTTATTGCAGCATAAAATCGTTTGCCTTGCAAATATTTGAATTTTGCTCCTCGTATTGAATTTAGCATTAAATTTTCTTTCAAAGGATATAAAGTACTTTGCGTTTTGTGCAACGTGAAATGTTTTAAAAGTGTACAAAAATAACAATTTCAGCCTCCAGAGGGCGTGATAGAGAAAGGGCACCAAGTGAAGTCTAAGTGGCGTGACCACTTTTCTTCTAGTACCCTTTTGAGTTATGCGTTATACTTGAAAGTTAAGGATGACATTGGGAGCTATCGAAAATAATGATCTGGGATTGGAAGCGTTCTGTTTGGACCATCTGTTCGGAGAAGTAATTGGAGGTTTAATTTAATACTTGAAGATGTAATGGAAAATAAAAGTAAAGTGGTGTACGTGAAATTTAATTTTAGATATATATGTGTGTGTAAGGATAATTAAATCATATCTATATAATCCCGAACCTCTAGAAGATCTTTACACAAAGCATATTTGCTCTTCGGACAATTCTAGGAAGAACCTTTTCTTTCGCAACCTTTGCTGTGGACTCCCTAAAAAACGCAGTAACCCAAGTATTGCTTCGAGTAATTTTTTTTATCGGACACAGAACCTTTATGTCATATTGAACTACGGTAAGGTAAACAAGGGTGGCACCTGAGCTAGCCCTCCACACTGCCAAAAGGAGACGTTTCAACATCCACATGTTTAATGCGCTCCTTTAAATGGCTTGTCTTTCTTGCTAACTAAGATCCGATCCTATGGATCTTCAGGAATCCCATCCAACGCAACCAAGAGCACTCTTATTGCTACGAAGGGGGACAATAATATTAAACAATCCATCAACCAATTGTTAAAAGAGCAGCAATAACAATAATAAAAAAATTCTTTAATCCAATTTAAGGTATCCGACTACGTTCAGAAAAAGCGCATAAATGGATCATTTTCATGATATTTAGTGTCACTTACATTAGAATACATGTATAAAACTGTTTTAAGGACATTTTGACAAAAAAATTAGTTAAATATAATATTTTGGCAAAACATTAACTTAGAATATCCATTCTCAAAATGTTCTCCTTTTATAAAAAAAAAATTCTTTTAAAATAATGTTTTGCTTATATAAAGTAAAGACTTCTCTCTCTAAGGAGTTTGAGCTAGGATTTTTGAAAAATTCCCATTATTTTCAGAGTTAATACCCATTGAAATAATTATCGACGTTTTCTTAAAATTTCTTCCCTCTGTTATAGTAAAATATGGATAAATCCACTTCTAATTGATATACTTGAAAAATTCTAGTTGAGCCTCTGTACAGAGGTCTGATCTATATACAGGCAAAATATCATTATAATAGAAGCATTTTTCACAAAAGGAGAATATTTTGAAAATGGGTCATTCTACGTTCATTTTTTGTCAAACTATTGTACTTATATAATTTTTTATTGTAATAATATTCATAAAACAATTTTATATACATTTTCTACTCCAAGTCACACTAAATATCATAAATATTATCCATTGATACGCTTTTGCAAAATCACGGTTCCGAACGTAGTCGCGTACCTTAAGGTAGTGGATGAAAATTCTACAATTATTTTTCTCTTTCATTATACAAGCTGATTTTGGAAGAAAATATTTAAAACATTTTTAAAAATACGAAACCAGATAAGTGGGTTTCACTATTTGCTTAAAATTATGTTTGATTTAGTCTTAATTATGTGATTTGTTTATTACTTTTTACATATAAATTGAGGAAATTCATGTACAGAAAAATTTTAAAATCTTGATTGTGAATTTTAAAAAAATTGAAATCAAAAATTAGCCATGCATTTTAAAATGTTCGCTAAATTAAAACTTTAGTGAACTATTATATGTATTATATGTTAGTCTTAGTTAAAAAATCTACTTGAAGAATCTATCATTTAACTATATATGCTCTCAAAATAATGACTTACTTAACCGTTATTTTAAAATATATTTTTGCTGTCTAATTATACAAGAAATTTCTCATCATTTAATAATGTATCCTCTCTCTAATTTTGTACGAAAGAAATAAAATAATTAAGAGGAGGGTTTGGAAACCTCTTTCTATATATACTGACAATGTTAAATTGGCTGTTTTCCATGTACTTTTTCTCAAAATCGGCTATGCGTACATGTTTGAAATTTTTCATACAATTAAAGTTAACATTTTACATTTTGCTGATATGGGGTTTCAACTAGTTTTAAAATTTTTAATAATTTATGAAATATTTTATCAAAAGTTACAAAATTTGACCCCTTTTTTACACATAAAAAATTTGTAAAAAATAAAGTTTTCAGTTTTTTACAAAAAGCTCATTTTAGTACATATTAGAAATCATTATAAATATATCATAATAAATTTACGTACTTGTGAACATTAGTTTCTCAGAAAACATACATCGCACATCAAAATTTACATTTTGAGATAAATTGATTTTAATGTATACAGTGAGACTTCTAATCAGCTAGGAAATAAAAAAATAAAATGCTCAATTTACAGTAAAAGATACATGTTTTGGTTTATATCAGACATTCAACTTTTATGCAAATTTGAAGTACTTTGTTTACATTTTTCGCCATTCAAATGGGCGTAGCCCAGTTTCAATGATTATTTAAAAATAGGTTTTAAGGACTTCTAATTACCCTAGAGGTTAAAAAAGGTGTCTTTAGAAAGGTTACAATCTATACAATTTGAAAATGTAAAAATTTCAAGTCAAAAAATAAGATTTTCGCTTCCGAACAGCCCTTAAAATATGGTATTAATCAATATATCTGTTTTGACATGGAATAAAAATTAAATTGCGTCCCTCGGCATTTTCTAAAATTAAAATGATGTATTTATATCTTTAAAAAATTTTAATAAAAAGGATGATATATATATAAAGATATTATTTTATAGGTTTATATGTGGATTATAAATCAAGGGGGAAAACTCCAGGAACAATTCGTATCTATGATCGAGTTTTATTAAAGAAAACATATAAACACGTTAAATTGATTCCACAAAATTAATTTTCAAAAAAAAGTACTGACTGGATATTTTAACCCAGGACCCAAAAGATATGTTAATATCCTGTGAACTGTCTTCCATTTTCTGTGGAACACAAGATTTATAGGAGCAATAACAATAAATTTCGCCTTCGATAAAGTCTTGGATGGAGGTATTCCGGAAATCAAACGACTTTTTTAAAAAAGCGCTCTAAATGGGACAGCTCAGGTTGTCCATTCCTCTTTTATTGTGCTCACTATTTCTGTTGTCGAATTCAACTAAATTTTTATCATTTGGAATCCTTCTTATAGGACATAAGAAGAGAATAACATGTTATGTAACTAACGCTAACTTATTTTTAGCAGAAGAATGTCTCTGGGGAAATAATTTCGGGAGAAAAGAATACGACTTTTAAGGAAGAGTGTGGATAGCCGAGGGATGACCTGTGTGGCTCTAAATGACGAGATCTGTCGCCGAGAATACTCGGGTGGATTAAAAGTCAGTAATGCTAAGTGAGGTTTTGGTGTCTCGCTTGATCACAGTGAACAACTATGCAGTTATTCTGAAAGGTTTTTCTTCGCGATATTGGGACTTGAACTCATGACTCGACTAAGCTAAAGACCTAGCAAGGGTGTAGCTACCACCATAACAATTACACGGGACCTACAAGTCACAGAGGCCCCGACATCTGTAACTACAATCCCACTAACAGGTCTCCCACATCTAAAAAAGGGTCATGAAGGAATTTTGATACGGGACGCCCTCAGAGCTAGTTGCACCAGTGTGACCTAGATATGTGATATAATTTTATGTTTTGTACTTTAACCTAACGTAAATCAAATTGTTTATATAAATTTAAATATACCATGGTAAGATTTAAATTACGAATGAAATCGATTATCTATATAAAGCTAAATGTGAAATTATGCGGATGTTACAAGCGAGATTTCTTATGGTTTATAAATAGGTTCAATATTTATCCAATGCTGCACTCCAAGATATAGGGAATTTTGAATGTGCAAATATAATATTCTATGAGTTGTTAAAATATCGTGAACATCAAAGAACGTATTCGTATCGAATATAATTTTTTTCTTTTCCTTTCAACTGTACAAAATCTTGTGGACTGTCATTCATTCAACTGTAGTAACAACTCGGGCGTCATCCTCATCACTTGATCGTGATTTAAAACTACGCCACTAGTACTCCTCATGTTACTTTAAAATAACCCTCATGTTTACATTAAAAATAATGCACCTATAGAAACTGATTACTTTTATTAGGTTTTATTGAAGCAGTTGAACCAACATAATTAGAGCTTATTTATTCACATTATAGTTAGAGATCTAATAAAACAGTGACTTTCTGGGTAGAGGTTGAAATACCTGCAGAAGTTTCATCGTCAGCATTTGTAAGTGATTTCAAATTGCGAAGCTTGTAGAACTTAAAGCAAATGAATCTTAAGGTATTGAAATTTCACATGCTAATTGGGATGTTTAAATAATACCCTTTTAATTGCCTTAAAATTTTCTTGGATTTTTGCTTGACATCCATTTTTAACTATATGTTTAATTTTTTGATTTTTTTCCGTTTTAAATGGATAGATATGCAATGGGTGCCCTTCAGGACATTATACATTTAAAATGACATGTGTGCAGATCAATAACGTAGAGATTCCGCAAACACTCTGAACCGCAGCCTAATTTCCCAAGTCAATGCTTTCGGTAAACAACGACAGATGGCGGTAAATACGGGCTGCTTTCTCAAAGGCTTGGATTCGTGTATTCGATGCGGATAGACGCGCTCTTTTCTCTTTTTTGTACTTTGAAAATGTTTTCGGTTAACGACATTGTTCTATGCAGAAAATCTTTTCATAAGCCTCCATTTTTCGTTTGAAATCTATTGACATTATAATTTTACGACACTTTTCTTTTTGTGCCATTTCACTCTTTTCATCACGATGATTAGTTTTGAATGCAAATATTATGACTACGAAAAGTGAAAATGTGTTAAGCATTTGAGCAAAGTTTACGATCTTCCATGACTGAAAATTCTGCCTTTTTTTCCCTCCGTTTTCCACAAAACCTGACACTTGTAACTCCACTATTTCGAAAATAACATCAATCAACATGGGACGGAGCGAATGAAATAAAGAAGACGATCTGAATGTAATAGCAAATCGGTTACGGTTGCGTTCAGAAATTTCGAATTGTATGACATTTTCCTTTGAAATGTGCAAGCTGTATTTCAATATTTTTTTCTTAAATAAACAAGCGTTTTGTTTATGTGTGAATCTTTTTCATCTGTATAATTAATATTCATTTGGTTTTAAAAATATTTTTGAAGGGGTAACTTCTTTAGGCGCTGAAGAGTGAATGTAAATGAAGCGTCAGGTTTGGCTGCGTTACACCCAATTGGGTTGATTCCTCTTGTCTCGGTCCGTCGACCACGGGTGTGAGAGGGTTCAAGTAAGAATAAGACATTTCTTAATTAAAATAATCAGCAGCCACTCTAATATTTAAAGCCGAGAAGCAATCCAACTTATTAATCCAAATATAAGAATACTTATCTATATACTTAAGCTCTATATACTGAATACTTATGTGTAAATTAGAATACTTATCTACTCCCTTGCTTCAACACTTGCTAAGCCATAGGACTACCTTTTCGTTTCCTTCTGTAACTCATAACAGCGATGCTTTCTTCCTGTACTAAATTTTCAACCATCATTAAATTTCCCCTACTAAACGCGACGAGGACTTAAATAGAATTGACCAAATCCTCTCTACGGAAAGCGGTTTTCAACTAACATCACAGTTAAAAAGAGTATTTTACTAAGGTGACCAACTGTCCTTCCTCAAAAAATGTCCTCCTTTTTGTCTTCCTTTTCAATATTTTAAAACTGATCTGTATTCAGAGATGAACCAAACATTTTTCCAAAATGTCGAAGAATGGTCTGAAGCAAATATCACATAAAATAACAGTTTTCAATGGTATTTTTTGACTTTGTCGCTAGTAAATTGGGCAGATATAGAAAATTACGTTGAGTTTTGATCGAAAGAAATGCCTGACATTAAAATCGATGACGATTGTCTGTTTGAAGTAGAAAGAATGCTGAATGTATATGCAAATTCTAATAAATTAGAACAATCGGAAAATCAACATACTGAGAAACTGGTAAAAGACGGGTGAAATTACTTAAACCATTTCAAAAATAAACACATTCCCTATGAAAATGTAATTATTCTTGTTGAGTTTGCGTTGTGCTGCCCTGGAACTAATCTAGCAGTTGAAAGAGTTTTTTTAGAAGCACGAACAGAACCTGTGTCAAACTCCTCTCGGCAATCGTGCTCAGGGCTCAATTCTATTGAATTAACAACTTCTTGCTGCGTGCTTTTCTATAAAGTAAACAGTTCATGCACACTTTTTTCATACTCTTTATTTAAATATTACTGTCACTTGTACTCAACTCCATTGAATGAACGAGAGAAGAGGAGTGCGTGCGAAAATAATTGGAAAAAAAGATTACTCTTATGTAGCAGGTTGGAGATATAAAGAAACAAAACTTGGTATCTATTTTTTAATTCAGTAGAAAAAGCATTTAAGCACAAAAATGTATTAAAATCCGAAATTTTATTGAAGTGAGTTTGCGAGAAAATTGCTAATATATTTTGGTTTACATTAATGGTGACAGCTAGGAGATTACGAGAAAATAAAAGCCTTCATTGTGATAGAGTATAAACCCTTTCCTTTCGTTTGCTGAGAAAATTTAAAGTAAAGTAAACGGCTCTCAGGGCATACATTTTCCTAGCCTTACATAGTATACGGTGTTATATAAGCTATTTAAATGGTATTTACGTAATATCGTAACGGTATTGGCGACATTATATGAAAGGAAGCCTCCAATTCAGTGCGTACGACACATGGAAAATCAAGGTTGCCAACTGGGTGAGTTACTTTTCTTGCAATGTCGCGATAGTGCGTAAGTAACATATAACTTATATATAAATATAATATGTACATATATAATGTACATAGAATTATTTTTAATTCATTAGACTAATTAATATTTGTAAATCGTATAGACTCTTATATAAATATGTAAGAATGTGGAAGAGAATATATAAGGATATACAAGAATAAGAAATTATATGTGAAATCAACAAATTTTCACCGATGAATCATCACGAAAAAGAGAGCTACTTAACGCTCGCATGTGAAAAAGTCGTTAAAAAAAGTAGTTTTTTTTATTTTTATAAAATTTTAAAGATGGTGCTTTATTAACCAGCAGTTTAATACTATTGACTAGCACATGGATTATATTGTTTTGTCCAAAAAATTAGTTCCTATTATGTTTTTGTTTAATTCTTGAAAAATCAGATAATTTAGTTTAAATTAGGACTAAGAAATCTTAGTAAAATTGCAAAAGTTTGACTGAAACAACACGTATTCCAGTAAATAAAGGGTTTCCCTAGGTTCAAGTGATTATATATCTAACTTCATCCATGGAGTAGAGAGGCTGAAAGGCATTGAAAATCTTTTCGGGCTCAAAAAGTTGGCGTGTCGAGGAAGTTTAGAGAGTGGAATGCCCTCCGTTGCCAATTCTTCACATTCATGCTGTTTCGAAATTAGAAGATAATCAGCTATTAGGTCCCTATTCAGAATCAGACCATTGGAATGGTTTGAAGGCTATTTAGGAAGAAAAAAGGGAGGAAACAAATTCTAATTCAGTGGGACGAGTTGACTTTCGCATGCTTGCTCTACTCAGTAATAAAGCAAAACTCTGTGTTTGATTCTTTCTCTACCCAATTTTTGGTTTATTTCTTTTATTTTTGAAATATTTTCTGTTTTCGAACGCCACTTGGATACGCAGTTCATCAGCTACTTAGTGGTCGTCCCTTGTTTAGGATATTTCATGAGAGATAGTGGAAGCACACACAATTTGTGTTTTGGGACGTAGAAGGTGTAAAATACACATATATGAAAATTTCGATACGTTATTTCATTTTCCTTTAAGCATATGTATTTATAAAAAAAGCATGCTGAGGCACGAAAGTGTCTGAAGCGGTTAGTGAGTTCGATTCTTATCAGTGCTTGAAACAAGATCCTTTTGCTGCAGTAATTGATAACAATGATCTAACTACGCATTTTATCTTACTGTGGTGAATTTAATCCTGTGAAATGCTAACTTTTTACAGTTCCAAATTGGATTGAGAATTCCGTTGGAGAAAATATTAATATCCCAACTCATTGCGGATGAACTTTAAGAATATTAGGTCTTTAAACATTTAGTTTACAGCAGATATAATAGTGCAGTAATGCAAATAGAAAAAATGAAGTTGTTACCTGTTTAAAGGGGAGGGGATAAAACTTGTGTTATTTAATTTATTAGAAAATAATACTGTTTCTTTACCTTTAAAAGTTGATTGAAAAGTTAAAAAAGCAATAAAAGAACCCTCAAAAATTTTTAGCATTTATATACTTTATGGTTATTGCTTGATCTTATTCTTGAAATCAACTTCATCTAATTTGTTCGTTTACCTCTGTATGGGCAATAGTACTTTTTATGACTATAATCTAAAAGTTGAGTTTATTTTACAGTAGTTTTCTTATAAAATTTTCTTTGCAATGACTACTTTCTACAATAGTACATAACTGCATACATGCTTTTAAATTTAATCTTAGTTATGAGTTTCATACATGAAGTTGATACACATAAGTAGATTTTACTCCAAGTACACAGCCCACGGCTTCAAAATACGAGGTACCTTACCAAAAAATGGTATTACCCTCTCATCATAATTAATAAGAAAAAAGAGAATAACTAAGTTTCATAAAATTTAGAGATGCTATCAGAATTAATAGAAACAGCCCAGAGCCGTTCTAAAAGAAAGCTTCTCGCCTGTAGCTGAGGACATACTACCGGTGAGAAACAATTCAATTGTAAATTATATAACATATTTAATGAGGCAGGGAGGTGACAGAAATATGTGCTCTTCTCTAAATCGTCCTTTTATTTTTTACTCCAAGTAGTTTTCTTGATAAATATATTTATTTTGAAATTAATTATCTTAGCATTATATAAAATATTTGTATACCATGGGTTGGGTTTTATAAAATTTAAAATGTTGTCCATGCATTATTTTAAGAATTTCTTGAAATATGCTCACGCGTTGCTTTACGCTTTGTCATTTTCAAAAGATGTCGGATGTCAATTCCTCAATCTGCAGTTGGAGTAAAAACTGCGGGAAGCAAAGCGTTTGCAACCACAGTCAAGGCTAAATAAAGTAAGAAATATCTCTCTATACCTTTGCCTATTGTCTTTTGCTGTTTATAATCAAATATAAAAAAGCTTGGGAGAATTTTATAAATTTTAGTACAAGGTATATTGAAATCACATCAATTAATTATATGAGGATTAATGTTTTCAGAAAGATATGTAAGCGTCGTTCGATTTAACTGCTTGCTATGTTTAATTTCATAAGAGGAATAATATTTAGATATATTTGTTCCGAATACAAATTCATCAGAAATTTGGTGATATGAATGAGAAATAAATCCAGATAGATTGATTATTTTGTGTTTCTTGGGCGAGGGCAAAGCCTCCAGTGTGTCCTTTGGGATTAATCTCAATCCACTGGCATGCTCTACAGAACTGAATATGCGATGTGTTCTTGTATGAGCTCCAGTAGAACATGAACGAAGCCAAATAAAAGTTCTTGCGCCAGTCAAGGTTCGGCACTTTCAATTGAGATTGATTATCACGAACGTCCACAGGCAGCAGAATGGCATAAATCAAATGGAGTCGATTCTTAACAAGATTGTTTCTGAGAGAAGCTACATTGCGTTTGCTCTCTTGTAAACTTTTAATTCTTATTATATAGTGATGCAGTATCATACAAATTTATTTGCACAAAAAACAGTTGATCACAGATTTAGAAAAATCTTTCCAATGAGAAATTTATGGATTCGAAACGCTATAGAAATAAAATTTAAGTCCTACACTTTTGAATGTGTTTCAAAGCTTTTATCAACGTTGGATTATCGGATTTTCACTTAAATTCACCTACAAAAATGTTTTCCTTCAGTCATCGAGTGAAAGACATAGAATTCAACTTCCGGATGACATATCTGATGCGCTGTCGCCGTTTTCTTTCCTCCTTCTTTGACGGCTTTTGTTTGGCGACAATGCAGCTTCTTTGTCCACTTAATGGAGGAAGTGTATCAAAGAACCGGACACTCGGCAGTATACCCACTAGTACAGGCATCCTAACCTAGATTGATTTTCTGTGGTTGTGATAGATGTGTGAGGAATGCGAAATAAATTTCACATAATGTAATGAAAAATAATAAATATTTATGTGTAGTAACAAGGGAGGTAAAAAAAAAGATATTTTTTGAAGGATCGTGTAAAACACATAGAAAAATGTTTATATGATGTTACTTGTTGAAAGTAACGGAAATAGACGAACATTGAACCTTAAGGCTGTATTCGGTAAACGTACATGTTATGAGTTCGCGTCCAGTACCACTAGAGACCCGCCGTGTAGGGGAGTGATGCACGTTAAATCGGTCGAGAGATGAAAAGTCCTCCCGTTGGTGTGGTGGGTAGTTAGGAGAAGGAGGAGCCAGCTCAGGTGTCCCTTGACCATGGTTTAAAATGACGTGGTGCGTCGTCATAAGCCATCGTGTTACTGAACAGTGCGACGTTAATATTCACTCACTCACTCACTCACTCGGTAAACGTACAAGAGCTCTGACTAAACGCGAAGCCCATTTTTAGACAGAGAAATAGCCCAATTTCCATGGAAATTTGCACTCTGTTAGTAATATAGTATTTTTATAAATTGTGAAATATTCCATGAATATTCTCTTTTTCGTTTTAATACGTGATGGCAAAGCCCATTTAATATTACAGTATAGGAAAAAAAGCGAAACACATTTTATACCAGAAAGAATGAATCCACTCGGTTAAAAATGGAAAGTATGATAAATAATGCTGCTCTCTAAAGGATAGTGAAGCCGGAATACCATATTAATTTTTCGTTTATTTTATATTCGAAAAAATGTTCCAAATTCAAGTCCTATTCTTTAACATTAACCGAAGACAGCCTTAACACCGTCCTAAGTGTACATATAGCTACGTTTTGTCTTCCGTCGTTATATACCCGCCATGGAGAACAGACGATGCGCGTTAAATCTAAGGAGGCTCAGTGTCCTCCCTTTGGTGTGGTGGGATGTAAAGGTGCCAGCTCAGATGTCGTCCTCGTCACTTGATCATGGTACAAAGTTACGAGGTTCGTCATCCATATCCCTTACGCAGCTCTGTATTACTCCTCTGACTCACTCCGTCACTGTATTATGATTTCGATTGCGGAGGTTCTCAGTAATGTCTAGAGTGGAATGTGAAAAACAGAAGAAAGGATTTCTTTTCCTACATTTCCAACAGCCAATGGAATTTGAAGTGACTGCGCAAATGATTCTTCTGAAATAGTCAGTTAGCACTTTGGAATAAAAAATCTTATTACATATTACAGAATATTTTTTATTAGTTGCAATTTTAAGAAAAAAATTGCAGAATTCAACTAACTTTCTGGTTTAACAAAGAACAATAAAATGAGAATTGATTGGGTGAAATGTATGAGTGTTAGGTAGCTAAAAGAAAAATTAAAAAGTTTTATCGCTTCATTCGAATCGGAAGATTTTATCGAAATTTTACTTTTTATTTATCGATCGCTGGGAACTTTAAAATAGTTTTATGGAATAAACTTTTTTCAAATTGTTTCACCATTCACCATGCAAGTTGGGATTAGCTCATAAAGTGGTAGTCGTTTCTGAAACTATGCTCATAAAGAATATATAAAATGCGTTTGTGTTTCATTACATTCTAAGCATTTCATAAGGCTGGAAAAACATAAGATCTTTAATTGAAATATTTTAAATTCTTAAAGTCAGTGAAGTGTAAACACGGGGAAGCTCAACGTAGAGTTTAATTTCTCTTTGTGTGACATATATATATATATATATATATAGTCTTCTTTATAAATAACATTTATATTCAAAAAAGAAAAAAACAAGTTATAATAAACTATCGATTTAACAACTGTCGACAACAGGAAGATAAATGACAGAGCGACCATCTCCTTTATAAACCCGCGAACTTTTTTATTTCCAAATAAATAAATCAATTGTACTCTTTGTCTTTGGCGACAGTTTCAAGCTGAAAGATCTTTTTTTAAATAGAGTCGAAGCAAAACTGTTAAGTGAAGGACAGAGATTCGATGTGATTGGACGTCGGACTAACCGATTCACCCGGAATTACTGGAATGAGCTGAAGATTCTGCTTAACGCCTGTCAATAACAATTGCGAGAGGATTTTACAGAATTAAAAGCGACGCTGATTGCAACAGGAACTGTTCATTCTTGGAGAAAAAATGGCTTTATCTTGGAGATTTAGTTTTAAACCGGAATCTTTTTAGAGTTATTACAGATAATTTACATTGCTGTGCTTACAGTCGGCAGATTGTTTTCATTTCATCTCAAATTATATCGAGTTTAGTTCTAATTGCTCTGCACTAAGCTTTTTTTAACAAGATCTGAACATCTTTCGCCCTCGATAAAAATACCTATTTCATAACCCCTGTTATATTGGAAATAAGGGGACCGAGAACTTTGTAAAAAGAAACAATTCTTATGTAGATTGAAGAAACAAATAAATACATCCATTTACTACGTGTGTTATTACAGAACTTATTTAAAATATTTTTAATTTTTCGAAAATAAAAAAAAATAATATGATTGAGAATACGCAAACTCTTCAGTTAATGTGAGGGGAAGAAAGAACTACTGTACTTATGGACATGTTTGATCCCATGAAAGATATCGAGAAAAACATGAGTCCTTACTGAAAGCTCCAGAAATCTTAGTAAAATGTTCAAAACTATTTTTGTTATAGATATCTAAATAAAATATCATTCAAAAATTTATATTGTTAATAACTGATTGGGCAAAAAACGTATAAAAGTCTATAATATTCAGGAATAGGAAATTTTTCCTACATCTTGTTAAAAGAAATTTTTAAAAGTCATTTGGGAGTAAGAAAACACACACACAAAAGAGTTTAATTGTTCTTAAAAATAATTCTTAGTTTTTTTTTGCTACAGTTATTTTGTTTTTAAATACTTTTTTAACGTCACACAAGAATAATCTCTCCTTTGACTCTCTTCAGTGAGGTTATTAAGAAGAGAAATGAACCTCCGAGATAGGTACGAAGTTGTGTTTGTTCATTAATCGACATGTGGCATCCTAATTGAGTTCTTATTTTAAACATCTACAAAAATTAAATAACTTTTATCGTTGTATATTCTGAATTTATACTGATACATTTTCTTCTCTTTTGTCATCCAGTAAAGTACAAACAACAGGTATTTTTTCCTTTTTTTCTATTTTACTGTGGATTTCTTTATTTGTTGTTGTTACTAATGCCACCTGATCGACAAAGGCCAGATTAAGGCCCACGAAATTATATCGTGGCTAAGGGCTAGATTTTTACGCATGTCGTTAGCTTTAGCTTTCAGCACCATTCAGGTGACAGTACTATTTCGCTCGGTTTCACGCAATTTTTATGGACCCTAGGGATCGTCAAGGGTCTCCCACCTCTCTTCCTCTTCCACTAACCTCACGAGAGGTCATGCGGCTCCCCCATGTTCTTTGCTTCGATAATTACAACCTTGCCAACACCCACCTTGGAGAGGAAGTTTGCACGCTAAACCTGCCGGGCCTCAATGTCCTCCCGTTAGAGTGGTATGGTATTTAGGAGAGAAGGGGCCATCTCAGGAATCGTGCTCGTCACTTGACCGAGATTCTAATGGACGAGGTCCGTCCCCAATAGCCCTCGATAGAGAGAGAGAGAAAGAGTGCGACTTTAATATAAAAAAATCCCTCAATATTTCCACCCTCACTTTATCATTCTACATAATCGTTCCATATTGAAATGTATACGTGTAGAGACATAAACACGTAGGGGACCTGAAATATACTGAACCGAATTCCAACTTATTTCAAAGTCACTGGACCATACTGTGAAAAAAATTGTGTCATGTATTCAAGTAATGATGCCACTACAGACCGACCGTGTAGAAAGGGTTATTCCCGTAAATTGTGTCGAGGCTTAAAGTTCTCACGTTGGTGTAGTGGGAAAGTTAAGGTGCTGAGATGCAGAGCTTAGTGTCTTCCCCGTAATTCGATCCTGGCTCAAAGTTAGAGGGTCCGTTGCCAATAACCTCTTCTTCTTTCTACGTTATGTGACCTCAATAAACAATCAAGCCATATGGAATATGAACGTTCCAAAAGTTGTAACGAATGTCAAAAAGACGGACAATAGTGCGCCTTCTCCTGACACTTAGTCAGTCTGCCAGCTCGTTGAAGAAAGCAAATGCCAATGTCCCCATGCGAAAACCTCTCGTTATTTTGTATAGTATTAACTCTTTTTGATATGTCATTGGAACCATTTGAATGGGAATTATATTTTTGAACTTAAAGAGATGATATTAAAATTATCGGAGCTAATCGCCGTAGTACTTTTTGAGTGCAGGTTATAAATGGCGTCCAATATAAAGCTATAAATTTATTTATTTAACTTTGAACATCATTTGAATTTTATTATTACCTTCTACGTAATTATTAAATTGAATTTTACAATTTTCTTTAAACATCAAGCATGCAATTAAATCTTATCTCTGTATATTGAGTTTTCAAATATTTTTCCTATTTAAGTGATTATAATATTTTGAAATGATACTGATCTTTTTCTTTTTGAGATTAGGGATAAAGAAAGAAAGAGGATGATTTAAAACTTGCATTCAAAGTAATCTAAATGATAAATATAAGCCTTATTTTAATAAAAAAAGTCTGAAATATATTGAAATCTTTTTGTGCTCACTTAATTTAATTTTACATTTTTTTTGCTTTTAAGAGTGTGGACTATAAACTTATATATATATATATATATATATATATATATATATATATATATATATATATATATATATATATATATATATATATATATAATATAATATATCATTTTTTCAGTAAAATAACTTTAAAGTTTTAAAACAAATATTAAATAAGATTTATTTAATTTATAATTAATCCATGTCCTACTTTTCGTTTCCAGATTGGATACTGTTTGTTATTTTCCAATCTCTTCAGTTTAAACTACAAGAATTCCTTCAACAAACTATAGGCTGAATTATTTGACTTGGACTCCCAACTGAACCCGCGTCATTCGAGGCAAGTGACCCTCGATGAAAGGTGTTTAATAATTCGCTCATAATTTTGTAGGGAAGAAAAATTGCATTAACCTTCCACCATTTTCAAGAAATGTCTTCACTTTTCCGATTTCAGACTTTCTTCCCTTTCAGGAATTTGTATTATTTATTATCTGTGTCTTTCCCCCAAATGAAAAATATTAAACTTGTACCACCCTCTTCTTGGCGAAATGTTTACTACATTTCTCAGAAAATTACTATTTTTTATATTAGAACGTATACATTAATATTGTTCCTATAAAGTTTTGAGGGGAATTTTTTGAATTGAAATAATTAACTGAATATATGAATTTCGATGCGAATGTGGGCAATACAATATTACTCTCAAAAAAATTTTAAAATATTTAAATGTGAAAAAGGAGCATTTCATCTTTCAATAAACGAATAGTTAAGTTTGCAAAAAACATCGTTTTGTTTTTAAATTTAGAGTCATAAATAACATCTTATTGAAGTTCAAATATTTATATTATCACAAGCGAACCACAATCGGGAGCTATAAGAATTTGGTACGAAATAAAACAAGGGCGATATTACACCAAAAGTTCTATGAAGTAAATGTTTTATTTGTTTCCTATCAAAAGGAGGATATGTGTGTCATCTAAAATATGCATTTCCATCTCTATGTTATAGCTTGAACATTCTTTTTTCTTTAATGGGCTGCGTACTGGTATTTTTTACCTTTGCAGACCTAGTTCATGCCCCAGGAGCTGGTATCACTTTTTATTTCGGCACCCTACAGGCGATACCAATTGCCGCAAGTCATTTTGACGCCCAGAGGGAGGCACCTGAGCTCTGACGATGCGAAATTGAACTTTGGAATTTAATTTTGCCGAGGGTACCCAAGCTAAACAAGAATCACAAGGGATTTTTTACATGCCGCATAGTCATACAACATGACCACTGTCTATTTTTTTGCATCAGGAAAATCCATCGACAAGGGCCGGGGTCGAACCCGTAACCTTGGGCAACAAACCAACTACGCCACCCAGTCGGCAGCTTGAAAATTCTATAATCATCCCTATTATCAGGGCTTCTAACGTAATTTCTTTTTATTTCTCCGCGTGGCTATAATATAAGCTCTTCGCGAATTCTTCGTTGGCACTCAATGACTTCAATGCAGATTTTAAATAAAAGGTTAATATTATAGTATATATCATGAAATTGTATGATTTCAAATGGATATATCTCGTTTAAACCATTTTGACTAATTTATAAAAGCGAATTAGAATATTAATACGATAAAAAATACAAAATATTAAGGAAATATCGTTTAGTTTTATCAAAAATTAAAATGGTACTATTTAGTAGAGTCGTTGAAAATATTTCACACCTTAGGAACTAAACAACATTTCACTGCGCTTTTTTTATACCTTTTGTAACAAAATACATGATAAAAAATTTGATTACATAAAAATAGATGAATTCAACTATTTTTAGATGAGTTTATAGTGTATTTTATAACAATGAATAATACTGGCGAAATTATTGAACATGATAAAAAAAAAGAATTTAAAGTAATTTATTTAATATTGTTATGGAAATTTTAGACCCTACCTCTCTGCGTAAAGGCCGTTTGTGGGACAAGAGTGGTTACTAATTCAGTAATGAACCTTGATGATAAATTTAGACAGTGAAAGTTGACGCATCGCAAAATTTTCCAATGAAAATAAACGCCTCAGGAAAACTTGAGAATGATTTAGGACGGTTATCTGACGAGAAAACCTTAAAAATGCCTAGAAGGTTATTCCCGATCTGTATTAGGAAAACTTAAGAATTGGAGTCAAACATTCGTCCACCACTGCGAGTTTTATTTGCCATGTACGAAATTGAGATTACTGATTGCTGTGTTCAACATTTGTGTGGTTACGTATACGAGATGTGACACAAAAAATAAACGAGACTGGTCCAATAAATCATTGTACGTACAGAATCAGTTCTCCGTGACAGTATTACCTTCACAGTAGCTCCCTTCAGCACTCGCACACTTCTGCATTCGGTGCTGTTAACAGTTCTGGAATAAGGCTTTTGGAAGTTTCCATTTTTAACGGAACCTCTTCGACTGAGGTAAAATGGGTTCCCTTTCAGCAAGTATTAACTGCTGGAAATTTAAAAAAATTCTTAGGGGGCCAAATCAGGTGAATAAGGAGGATGTTCCATCATAGTAATGCTTTTGCTGATCGGACACTTCTGGACAGATGAGGCCCTGGGAGCTAAGGCACCGAAGCGATCCATCCCTCTCCACACCATTCTCGCCTATTTCCCTCCCCCCCAAAGCACTTCAGCGTAGTGGTGTTGGTTAACCATCCGAACACTGTCGTGACATATGACAAATGTTTTGACCTATAATCGCTGTCCTTTGCCACTCCTCCTCTTCTCCCCAGAAAACCTCTTCTACCCTTCAAACACGAGACAAAGTTTCATCTCCATAAGCATCGGTTAGTATTTGAAATGTTTTTGTGGCTGATTTCTTAAGTTTCACATTACACTTGACGTTGATTCGACATTTTCCCGGAAGAATGCAGTTGCACACGTTCACTCAATGACGCAATACTCCCAACTTGCGTGATCGATTGAGATGAAACTGGCCTCCTCTGTCCGCATGGATAGCGGAGGTATGTGAGATGACGTCACTGAAACAGTTGTTGCCAACTCCACTCTTTTTTTCAAGCGACACACTTAGTCTCGTTATGTTTGTGTCACACCTTGCATGTGGTATTTGTTTCCTGTTGGATGCAAAGGTGTACTTTAATTACGAGTTATTTCGGTGAAATGACCAAGACAACACACGAAAGAAAATGTCATTTTATTGCTTGGACCTTCCTTTGCATTTTAAAAACAACCCACCACGTAACGGTAGATTGCGCGAACCCTCGTGTCCCTCTGTCTTAAGCATTGTAAATAGTTTCATCTGCCACGATCAAGGGAAGATTTTATCAGAATTCCTGTTGCTATGCCAGTGAACCAGGGAAAGGTTGCATTAAGACTGTCTTCGGCTAATGTTAATGAATACGACCCAAATTGGGGCAAAAAATTCATATATAAAAGTACTTGAACATTAATATTATATTCTTGCTTCACTATCTTGTAGATAATCACTTATTTTATCATACTGCGTATTTTTATCCGAGTTGGCAAATTTTTTTCTTTTATAAAATGTGTTTCGCCTTTTTTCTTTTATATCGTAATGCTAAATGAGCTCTCTCTTTACATGTTAAAAGGAAAGATTAATTATTTATAAAATATTTTGAAATTTTAAAAACACTATATTATAAACAAATGCATGAGTTACAGTGTCACAAAATTTTTATAAAAATTGATGCATTTTTTATGTTTGAAATTGTGCTCCGCTTTAATTTCACGCTCTCGCACATTGACGAAAACAGCCTTAAGGCTGCTGATTGCTCTTTTAGGTAATTTATTTCAAATTTCTCATTAAATCTAAAATTACTTTCAATATAAAATAAGAATTCTCTAACGGGATAAAAAACAGTTGTTCTTGTTCGCGCTTTTCTTGAGACGAATTATTTAGCAAATCATCCCTAGAATTGAGAAATTTTTTTGTAGGTAGAGGTCTTGTGTAAAAGACGTCTTAAGTTCCTTAAAGTCCCTTCTAAAATTTTTAAGTCGCACTGAATTTATCTTTATTTTTGGTTTGTTTGGATGAAATTCCATATACGATTTTAAATGGTTTCATTTAGAACGTGTAAATTTTTTTAAAAAAAAATGTGATATTTTAATACAAACTTTATAAGATTTATGTCCAGTTGTAGGATTATTTTTTATGGTTAAAGAACAAAGGCTTTTCATTTATTTCGTTTATCTGGCCTCAAAGAATTACGCGTAAGCTAAGTTATTACTGATACGAAAATATTGTCCCCCATGTAAACAAGGATTAGTTTATTGTGGAAAATCAAAATACAATAGTTAAAATAAATTTCGAGGATAGTAAGAGCTACAATCTTCCAAAGGTAGCAACGTATAAAAGTGGCAATTTTTTTTACGAGATCTTAAGAGTAATAAAATTTGTCTATTGTATTTGTTTTTAAATTCATGTAATCAAATTAGGTTCCTAATGCTTTGAATTTTTCAGCTAGATATGCGTTTGTGCAAATTATTGCAATTTAAAATTTGTTCGCTAGATTTATTATAATTCTGGTGGGAAAAAATATTCATAAATTTAACATTTTGTTAAAAACTGAAAACATTGAAAGCATTTTGTTCAATTGTCATGTATGAAGTATACATTTACGCGAAGAAATTGTAATGGGAAAAATTGAATTTTCTTTCGCCTCCTGAACTCTTTTCGTTTCTTATTATTTATTGCCCTACTACCCATAGAATAGATCTCAAAACATCTTCTAATCAGAATTCCGGATCGATTTTTCCTGACCTTCTCTCTGTCGTCATTCATTCGATGACGTCACACGAGAATTTAATGTGGGATCCACTCCTTCCTTTTCTAAATAAATGCGTTCGAGTGTTACGGAGCGCAATTTACCGCAAGTAATTGAATTATTAGTTTTCGGATGCAACTCCTTTACTGATAAAGAGGTCAAGCACGGAACTGAAAAATGCATTCCTAATGTTTACTTGTTTGCTAATTTTGAATCCTGTGTGATATTTCTGAGGAGAAAAGTTGGACGTGAATGTACTTTTTTTTAACGTTATCAGTAAAGCTTAGAGAAATTGCGTTATCTGTTTACTTTTTTCTAATCGGCTTTCGGAAATGTATCTTTATTTAGTGAGGTGGGTCATTTCCTTCTTCACATCTTTTGATTGTCGTTCACTGTTGAGTGGATCCATTTATTCGAATTTTATTTTTTTCGTGTTACATGATTGTGGATCCAATCGACAAAATATGTCCCGTTTTGTTTCATCGATCTTCTGCAACGTTAGTTAAAACAAAAATTACCTTAAAGCATTGGAGGAATTTAAATAAATTTCCCATCAGACCTAAATATTTTAGCTGTTGCTGTGTTATCTTTTATTTATACTACCCACAATGGCTGAACGTAGAAAACGCCTCAACACCTAAAACAGTAAAAAGTGATTTTCAACTCGTAAGGATTCTTGATAGCCTCATCATTCTATAATAGAGAACAAAATTATAAATCAAAACATATTAAAAAAAATTTAAACGGAAAAATAAACTAATAGATCAATGTAATTGAATATAATTAACACACGCAACAGTTTATCACACAACGTCCTTAAACTTCTTTTCAACCTACGAAGTGTTGTTTAGTCCTCTGATTATCATCGAGAACAAACTGCGGAGAATATTCTTCTGCGGGAGGAGCGACAGCTGTGAGATGTTTAGAATCGGACGCGTTCAAGCTGCGGGTTAGTCCTATGACATTTGCAATGGAGTAACACATAAAAGTTTTCTGATGCCTAGTCATACGTTTTGAGTACTGGGGCTGCTAAAAGCCATCCAGTAGAGAAGTAGATGCTTGCCTAAGAGCTCTACAAGTTTAAGAGAGGGAGGGCCCTCTCAGCTCTTCGCTTGACATAGGCTTAAATTTATCAAGTTTGTCGCCAATAGTTCCTCACTTCCACTCTACATCAAATGAGCATTGGAGTATTGTCACACACACATCTAGGGTTCCTTATTTTAAACTTCAGAGAGCTGAGAATTCGATGGACAGATTTTATTATTATCAAAAGAGCAATCTTCTGCAATGCGAATACTTTTAGTATTATTTTTTTTGTCAAGGGTCAAGACACTACGTGCAGACAACAACATTCAAATTGTAGTTTTAGCGCATCTTCGACAACCTATAGTATTCGTCCAAGTATTTCTCAAATCAATTGTTTACCTTCTCTTATATTCCTCTGTGTTCATGGTCAAGAAATCGTTTGTTGAATAGCAGGTGCGAGTCCTGGTGCCACTGCAGATTCTCTGCGAAGAGAGGCAGGCACACTTTATATCTGTCGTGGCTTGAAATCCTCCCGTTGGAGTGGTATTGAAAGACAAGTTTCGGAGCTCAAATATCGTCCTCGTCACTTAATAGAGATTCAAAATTATATATACGACCCAATCCGTCACCAGTTACCCTCGTGTTGCTTTCAAGTACGCATGAATAAACACTTATCACTCACATAAATCTCTTCCTTCCTCGATCACTCAACTGTTACCAGATTCGAAATGTCGATTAAAATATTGCTAGCTGGGAAGCCTCAGATCATTACAGATATTTAATTCCAGTTAATAAAATGCAGCATCCCTTATTGTTCTACGTTGGGTTATCCTAGATAGAATCTAGACTCGAATCCGTAACCTCGACGAGAATAATACTAGCCTCGTAGAAATTGATCAAGACAATCGACTCTATAGTCACATTTCCAGTTCATAGCTTTGAAATAAGCGGATTTGATATAAAACTGACTAATAATTGTATTAGAAAAATAAAAAACTGATTTATAATAAAAAAATTCATTTTTAAAAAATAATTTCAAGAATTTTTTAATACTTTTTGTGTTACATAAGAAATTTTAATTTCAAGAAAATTGATCGGAACATCAAATCAAGTTTACAGAGGATATTCATTTTTTAACCTCCTCCATTTTCAACTTTCCACTAATGCTTAAAACTCCATAGAGGTTATTGAGTTAGATTTGCAAGTCAAATGGATTTCTGAATTGATAATTGGTACTTTGATAATTATGTAAATGTCTTAATATTTTTCAATTAATTTACTGATGGAAGAATAATTCAATTTTGCATAGTGATAAAAAGTAATACAAGCTCTGAAAAGGACCAGGGGCTGCGGTAGTCCAGGGGTCAAGAATAACAGACTAGTGGCTGGCGGGTCATGATTTCGAATCTAGTGCAGCTCTCAAAAACCGCGATGCAGAGGGAACCCCTGCACGTTAAATCTGTCGACGATCTTTCCTTTGGTGAAGGGGAAAGTTAGGGAGAGGGGGAGGCTCTGCCGAAGTGTCACCCTTGTCACTCAACCAGGTTCACAATTTTCAGGTTCATCGCCAATATCCCACGTGCAATATTATAGGGGACATTAATATAACTCTCTCAAAAAATAACCATAAAATATTAAACATTACATATCGTATATTTCCATGGTTTTATTATTATTATTGCTAATTTTTCATATCTAAATTTAAAAGAAAGTCTTCGGAAATTTTTTTCTCTCCAAGTGATTGGCGGTGTAGAAGTAATTTCCTCCCAAAAGAGACAGTTCTGGAAACTTCAATGCCCTCCTTATTAAACTTTCAGCGGTTCCCTTACTGGAAGAAGTGAGCAAAACACCTTTACAATATGTCATTCATTTTTTAGGTCCTTTTTATTAGCTGGCAGGTGCACAATTTCTCAGCGCTCTCCCCTCGCCCACAAAAAGTTCTGAATTACTAATGAAGAGAAACAGCATTTTTTTCTTATCGTATCAGACTTTTCCCCCTCAGTTTTATTTTTGTATTTAATTATTATTTCTTTTGAGGGGGCAGTCGTGGAAGAGATGAGACTCTTTTGAGGTATGAATTTTGTATGAGTCGACCGCTGTCTCTGAGAGAATGTGTCATTTTTTAGATGGTTTGTACGGGAGGGGAGAGAGAGGAAATGGCTGTATTAGTCCATGATGATAGAAGTGTATTTATTCAATTGGTAAAAAATGTCGTTGTTCAATTTCGAGCTACAATTTAAAGAAAATACACGTGGGTTTTTTTTTTCTTTTTAAAAGACAATTTTTGGATAGCTATTATATATCTTCTTTCTACATTTTCTTTGAGATAAATTTATCTAAAACGTTTTGTATGAAAAATAGGAAAAATAACAGTGAATGTGTATTCCAGTGTATACATTGAAACTTAGAGTGAATATAGCATCTGCATTAGTTTGCGTAATATTAATTTGAATTTTTTGGAAAATAAATTCATAAACTCTTCATAGCCCTTTAAATTGTCTTCGTTAACACGTTACATCTGTTAAAGCTCAGAGTCCTTACGTCGACGTGTAGCGGAAGTTTTGAAACTAAAGTGCCAGCTCAAATATCTTTCTTGACTAAGGTTTCAAATGAAGAAATCCATCGCCCTCGTGCTTCTGAGGGAGATGCCAGGACCGGTAGTGCCATTCGAACGCGGCTGAAGATTACGATGCGGGTTGCCATCCTTCTTCGTGCATCGATGTTAGTCAACAACGAATCAATTTGAGTAGACAATTTATTTATGTAATTGCCTCTGAAAGCCGAAATAAATCTCTCTCTCTTTCTTTTCTTTTAGTGTATACAGGATTCTGAGAAGCTTATTTCTTCACCTATTACTTTTCGATATCTCTGTGACTCATTTTACGCACTTGCTTAAGAAAGGTATACACCATGAAGAATTCGAAGCACCTCCTTCGATTCCTGTTCAATTGATGACAATTTTCGTCGTTTTCTAGCAGAAATTTCATTATGTGTAAACTAAAATCAATTCTAAACTAAGTGCGAAAAGGATCATGTTTTGGCAAAAGCAGAAACATTCATATTACTTCAAGAGGAATATAAGCTGAGTAATTTTCTTCATTTGACTTAACAGATGACACTAATCTAATATGTAGTTGAATAGATATATTATTATTACGTTGAAACTTTACGAAAGCTGTTGGCAACGGACCTCGTAGTTTTGATCCTTGGTCTAGTAGAGAAGACGGCAGCTCAGCTGTCCCCCTGGATTCCCGTCACGCCATCGAGAAGATTTAGAGAGCTTCGACAGATGGAACGTGCACTAGCTCCTCTACACGGAAGGTCTTCAGTAGCGCCAGTACTCGAATCCAGAACTCGACGTGAGCAACGCTAGCCTCCATGACACTCGGCTACTGCAGCCACATATGTTTGAATAGAAATGTATATGTGCTCCTTGATGTACAAATACTTCGACCAAAACAGCATATATATATGAGCTATATTTACAAAAAAAACCTATATTTTAGGGTACCAACTTGTTAACAAGTTCTCTTTCATTATTTATTTCGTTTATTGAAGTGGGGGAAAACTAAATTGTTCTTTAAATGAAAAAAACATCCATTACAATTTTTAAAATGATCTCAATTATAATACTTCGCGCTCTGTGAGTTGGTTAAAAATGTTCTTCGCGTTCAATTAAATATTTAAAAATGACAACTTAATTTTCAGAAAATGTTTTTAATTCCCTGGGATTTGAGTGTCTGATTTTCTTTTAGAATGGTCCCATTTTGTTTTTCTAATTGAAAAAAAAATGTATTTCAACTAGCCAAGCAGTTTAGAAAATATATAGTCTTGTGTGTGTAAACCAAAGCATTACAAAAACATTTGTTAACTATGATGGTTGCGTTCAAAAGCCAATCTTTCCTAACAGCCTAAATACGCTTATTAGAATGTTTAGAATGAACGCATTAATTACGTCTTGATAAATATAATGCAAAGAATAAAAAAAAAACTCATTCTTGAGAAGAGTCTGTTTTAAAGGAGAGTAACGGATTTAGTGTTTGTTTTTTTTAAGTTAAGTGATTTTCACATTTATCGAGTACAGAGGAAATATAAAGGAAAAGAAGAAAACAAATTCAATATAAGAAATAAAGTAATGAATGGATGCAAATATTTATGGAAAATTAGTTTCATGAGCGTGTGTATCTAACAAGGTTAATTCTAGGAGAAAAAAAAAAGGTTTTGGTTGTGTGGAAACACATTAAAGTTTCACTTAAATATTCAACGATTCTAAAAAGGATGTGATACTTTTACATTTTTGTATTAATTCTAATTATGTAACTTCTGTGTTAAGTAAGTCAGTACTGTGTGTATGCGTACTTCAGCCTCTGATTCGTTTCATTTAAACTAAGAAATATTTTTCTTCATTACAAGTTAATTATTATTATTCTAAAATGTATAAAAGGATCACAAGCATTATTTTAATTATAAGTTGACGATCCTCAGTAATGTGAATAATATTTCTTAAGGGAATTTCTAAGGTTAAATAAGATGTTTTAAAAAATATTTCAGAACATTCTAACACTTTAACCGTTTCTTCATTGCTGTATTTTTTTTTCTTAGTTTCTTCGTTGCAACTAGTGTTTATTAGTAATTTGCCTTTCCAATATAACGTCCCTAAGACCTTGTAACAGGTCTTCATGTACACTTCTCTGTAAAAATATTTACACTACTTGGTGAGGTTTGTGGCAGTGAAGCTTAACAACACTCTATAAACAGCTTTTGTTTTCTTCTCGACATTTATTTCGATTATAAATATTTTAATTAATAATTGGTTTCTAATTCCCTTCCTCTATTTTAATGAACTTTTAATGCTTATTCAAGAGGCATTTTAAATTGCATGTAAGATTAAAAAAATATTAGAATTGCTGTAAAAAAATTCAGGGACTTGAAAATAAACATATTGAAAAAGGAAATAAATTATTTGATTTTCTGATTACAATAAACCCCTTAATGCACACTTATTTAAAAATAAAAGGCAAAAAAAAAAAAAAAATAACAAAAGATATTTTAGAACCTTTTTTTAATATTAGAAAAATTACAAATTTTATCAAAATTTTTATTTTGATCAACATTGTAGATGTCCGAGCCGAAAATTGCAATTGCATCGACTTTTATTATCTTTCTTTTCGAATAACCGTTTCGAAAAAAAACTATGCTTTTATCAGTAAAAATATTTATTTATACTTTATCAGCAAAAAAATAATAATAGTATTTATTTTTAAAAAATTCGAAATTTTCTTTCGTTTGATATATAACCCACTATTGCAGTGAATTCCTTTTCCCTCCCTCTTGGCACAGCGCAGAGCTTTCTTTTGGATGTGGGCGGACCAAAACTGGGAAAAGGATGTTCCGTTAGTCGTAGAATTCCACAAGATTTGGGTTCATTAGATTTTTTTTACATCTGTATCGCTATGATAACTCTGGGCATAAGTCTTTCTACTCATTTGTATTTTTGTTACCAAATATAGGGTTGCAAATTCTTATCCCTGTAATTAATGAAATTAACAGAAACTTTCATCATCCTGCAGATAAGGTCTAGGCTTTGATAACAAGGTTCCATGTGAAGGGAATCCAATTCTCAGAAATATTTCCTCCTCGAACTCGATTTTATACTTTAAAGTAAAGTAACATTTACATTTTCTTACAGAAAAATGTTTTAAAATACATTTATTAAAAGTATATCCCCCCTTGAGGATTGGTTGCAAACGTGTGGTTTTGGAAAATGGCGTGTCCGTCCTCGTCACTTAACGATGTCCGTCACCAGTAACTTTCTTAAAGTGGTCAGTTTGGGAGATATATAGTGTACAGTAATAGCTCCTCGGCGATTTTAACTGTTATTTCAATAATTTTTATAAAACATTTTTGCAATTTTCTCCGTATAGGTTCCGTGGTTAAAATTACGTCGAAAACTATGTCACTCTTAAAGATGTCAATATTTTCAATTTGGAAATAAATAAATTTATTTAAAAAAAACAATGGAAAGCTCGTTAGGTGTGACAGATTGCCTTGTTTTCCTTGACTTGTGTGGGAGTATATTTAGAAAAAAAAAGAGGAATAAACACACCTGGAATTATTCTTCTCTTTCTGCTAGAATCGAAGATTCGAAAAATTCGACTTCTGTGTTAAACATAAATAATTCTGTGTGTGATGACCCCCCTGGGTCTCACCTTGAACACCAAGATTAATTTGAGGCAAAGAGCCATTTTGAATAATAATAATAATATTTGTTTATTATTATAATTTTCTCCAAAAAAATCTCTGATAACATATAATAATATTATGTTACGTCACTTAAAGGGATTTGCCTTTATATTAAATTAAATTACTAAGAATGCAATTAATTAATAATTAAGCACAAGATCAAGTAAGGTCTACCGAAATAGGAGATCCGAGAAATACACGCGCGCGTACTCGAATTCTTAACTTTCATTAACTTTAACTAAGTAGCTCAAACTGACGCTTACTTTAAGCGTACGTGAATTCTATTTACCGCTGGCTTATATCAGCTTTCTGGTACGTCTCGCAGCACGACGTCTTCACGAATCTAATCTTCTAAAAATGCGTTTAAAGTAGCTGGCTCAATAGCCTTCCATCGTCTCCTTGCTATCTCGCAACGCTCGACTTAAATGCCTTATCTAATTTAAATATCCCGTTCCTCTTATTGGAGTTGATTGGAAATAAACGCGAATTTATATTCCCCAAAATGACGCCTAAGAAGATTAGTGGAAAGGTTCCGTACAGATTCGTCACATGTGTTAAATATAATATTTTTTTCATGGAAGTAACGTAGAAAAGAGGAAATTTTTTTCCTTTAAAATGTTTCGAGGTCTTTTTTCTTTTCTAAGTTTTCTTTTTAAGAGTTCAATGTTAATTTTTTCATTTTTGTTTTTCGGAATTTCTTCTCACATTTTCCGTTATTTTCTAGCGATCGGAAAAGAATAAAAATTGGAACATATGGATAATAAGTATTTTTACACAAATGCATTATTCCAGTAAATAAAAGACTTCAATTTTTCAACTTATGACTCTCGATGTTTCCCTCGCCTGGAGTGTTCTTTAAAGTTATTGCACCTTTTCACTCTCACCTACTTACAAAGATTCATTAACTTTGCTCTAACTATCAACTCGAGGGATATTTATGAAGAATCTCGTCATTTTGAACCACAGGTGACATGAATGGGAACCCCTTCTCTAAACTACTACATCACATCAATGTGGGTACTTTGAGCAACAACAGATTTCCTCATCAGTCTTTCTACAATGTGGGACTTGTATGGACTAGAGTTCGAACTCATGACGCGCTGGCCACGAGTTCGGTACCATGAACACTGGGCTACCGCGGCTATCACTTACTAGCTAAAGAAACGTGGTATGTCGATAAGTTTGATTAATAAAGCGAATTGAAGTGAGGAGCATATTAACAAGTTGAATGGTTGATTGTGAAAAGTATATGAAAATTTGTCAACAATTCGCTAGGCTATTTCAACTATGATTCTTTTTTATCCAGTGTTCCGCAAGAAGGATTCTGGCGCTTATTAACTTCAAGATTTTGAGTGTCTATGATCCAGATGGCATGCACCTCTCTCTTGGTTCTGTCAGTAATTCATTCTGTTACGCTTTCTTTGATTCATTGGGTCTAAGTCACGTGAGGGCTTCCCACCATAAATTAAAATATTTGATTGATCAGTAAATTGAAATTCTTGTGTTTATGATTTGCTATGGATGTGTGATGCCGCTTCGAACTCGATTGGAAAGGGCTCAAGGTCGACTAACTGTTCGATCTTTAACAAATCGAATTCAACTACTATTTTTCATATCAAACTTAAATTTTTGCTTGTAAAAAACAGCTGTTATAATTCGATATCGTTTGCACTAGAGAAGGATGAATTTGTAGATCCCCCCCTCTTTACCTATTTTCCGAAATTTGAACTTGGTTTGTAAGAATAATTTATTTTAAACTTCGATTCTCGCACTTTGCATAATTTAAGAGATTCGTTACATACAGGATTGGATGCCAATCCTGTATGTAATACAAAACATGTTGCAAGTAATTTTTAAAACATATCCTTTGGATTACATACTTCAGGTTAGTTAAAAATTTGAAGGGAAAATAGAATCTGAAATAAAAGTTTGCGGCGGAGTAAAAAAGAAATTTCGAAGCAAAGAGAATGCAGCTAATAAGCGTTTCTCTACTTATACAATATGATAATCAGAAACATAACAGAGTGCATTTCGTAACAAAAAAACAAATTTATGCAAGCAACAAATTTAATAAAAACTGCACTGGGATAAAAGAAAAGAGAAGGAAAATTGTTTTGCGGGGAGGAGTTATTAACTCCTAATTTAGATTATTATAAGAGTTATTTCCTGCATTGTTTTCGACATTAATATTCAGTTTCTACTCTCGACATTTCTTTTCTCTATTTCTCGTTTTAGTGAAAAAGTACCTTTTTTGCGTTAGCTTACTTAGCTACAAAACTATTACGGAACTATTATAAAACTATTACGGAATTGCTGTTCGCAGCAATGTCGGTAACTTAAATGCCATGCAGCAAAATGTAATTGCTGCGTTATATCACTGTGCATCAAGTGATAAGAAACCGATGCATGGTCAATGCCCAATAGGGAAAAAAGCTGGTGTTATTTTTAGCGGGGGGCAAATGGAACAAAATGTTCCACAAAATATGCTGGTTTATCAAATGATGTTTTAAGTAAAATTAAACCAGTATATTTAGAACTATGCGACAAACAGATATCAAGTAAGTGCTTGCATTGACGCACGCAAAATGCCAACGCGTGTTTTAATGGAATAATTTGGCAAAAAGTACCGAAGGAAGTATTTGTTTCGCTCAAAACAATTAAATTTAGGTTGTATAATGCTATTATACACTTCAATGAAGAATTAAATGGGTGTCTAAAAGTTTTTAATAAAATGAAAAAAAAAACCCTGGCGTGTTTACCTTACGGGGATATAAACATTTAGATAAATGCCAAATCCGTCAATCAATTCATAATGCAGACCCCAAAACAAAGAAAAATAGGAAAATTTTAAGAGCATTTAAAAAGAAAAAAAGTAGTGTTTTAAAAGTCAAAGATGAGGAGAATTATAAATCTGGTGCATTTTAATAAGAAAGTAAGTGTTTATATCTTGTAATCAGAATAGTTTAATGTTATTTTTGTCGTTTTCTCAAAATGAGTTTTTTTACCATTTTTTCTTAGCGCAAAACACAATATCTCAGAAAGTTATGCTTGAATGAAATAAAAATTTTATATGTGTGTTTTTTAAATACTTATACAGGGAATAGACTATTCTTAAGATTTTGTGTTGAGTAGAGATTTGTTTATATAGCAATAAAGTAAAAATTACAATAGCTTTTAAGAAAATTTCAACGTATAGAAGTTCGAAACACAATAACTTCCCACGTAATAGTCATATTACCAAAATAAGAGTCTATTCCTTAGATATGGTTGTATGCTATATTATTCAATTTACAAAATGTCAATATATTAATTTTATTTTCATTTATCATGTTTTGCGTAAAATCTTATTTTTGCTTATTTTTTTATAAAATACTCCTTTGACAACAAAAATGTGCACTAATAAAACTTTTCTTGGGTGTTTTTCTAATTTTAGTGACCCATAAGGTCACATAAAATATGCATTTAATGGCAAAATTCAGGTTAATTCAAAAAACTTTCTTCAAAAGTGTATAAACATTTAGATAGATGCAAAATCATTGAATCGATTCATAACGCAGACCCCAAAACAAAGAAACACAGAAAAATTTTAAAAGCACTTAAAAAGAAAAAAAATAGTGTTTTAGAAGTTAAAGAGGAAAAGGATTATAAATCTGGTGTATTTTAATAAGAAAGTAAGTGTTTTTCTTGTAATCAGATGAGTTTAATGTTATTTTTGTCGTTTTCTCAAAATGAGTTTTTTCACATTTTTTCTTACCGCAAAACACAATATCTCAAAAAATTATGCTTGAATGAAATAAAAATTTTATATGTATGTCTTTTAAATACTTATACAGGGAATAGACCTTTCTTAAGAGTTTGTGTTGAGTAGAAATTTTTTTATATAGCAATAAAATGAAAATTAAAATAGCTTTTAATGAAAATGTCAACGTATAGAAGCTCGAAACACAATAACTTCCCACGTAATAGTTATATTACCAAAGTAAGAGTCTATTCCCTAGATAAGGTGTATGCTATATTATTCAATTTACAAAATGTCAATATATTTATTTTATTTTCAGTTATCATGTTTTGCGTAGTCTTATTTTTGCTTATTTTTTATAAAATACCCCTTTGACACTAAAAATGTACACTAACAAAACTTTTCTTGGGTATTTTTCTAATTTTAGAGACCCATAAGGTCATAAAATATGCATTTACAGGCAAAATTCAGGTTAATTGAAAAAATTTTCTTCGAAGGTGTTCTGTTACCTTAAAAAGGTAATTTCATTCTAAAGCAGAGTTCGACTCTTCGCTAAGTGAGATTTGGTAGCGTAACCCAAATACTGAGAGTTTCTCTTTTTTTCGCACGATTTTATCAGCGCTCAATTGCTATTCCTTCCCAATGGGTCGCTCGTAACAATCGATCGCTATTAACACAAATTGCACAACTTAAATGTTTAATTTGAAACCCATTAGAAATGTTTTCCTTTCGATTCTTTCTTTTTTTTTGCTTTTTCTTGTCTTTTTGCTAATTGAAGTTTCCTTGGTAACTCTATCGATAGAACTCGTGCAGGAATAAATGTATTTGACGCTTAAATTGTTCTTTTTAAAAGAATTGAGGAAATTTAAAGCCCTTTAATATTGGTTTTGTATCGCTTGTAGATTCTCGTGTTAAATTATATTTGCTTTTTCAAAGCCTAATCAGCTGTCTGCGTAACCATTTTTCAAGTAATTATTTTTAAGTTTATGTCACATGCACCGTTTGGGTCGCTATTTAATAGAGAACATTAATATCGATTTTACTTTTCTTAATCAAAGTTTTCTAAAATACTTATACCTTTGGAACAATTGACCTAATCCAATCTTGATGAAATATACAACTTTAGTATCTGGTACAATTAACAGGTACAATTTTCTTTAAACTATTGGGCTGTGAGACTATTCAGAAAGTTTTCAATTCACTTTACCAGCATGCACTGACACTTCCTGGTACTTTCAGATAAACCCTTTCTCCAGATCTAATGAAGTAAGGTTGGCGCGGTTCCTTCCCAGGGCTTGCGGGTTCGAGTCACGATGCCACTAAAGACCTACCGTGCAGGGGGGAGTAATGAACGTTAAATCTGCTGAACTCAAGGTCCTCCGATTAGCATGGCGTAGTAGTTAGGAGGGGAGAGTCCCAGCTCAAGTGTCCTCATTGTCCCTTGACAGAGGTTCAAAATGACGAGATTTGTCGCCGATTGCGACAAATTAGCTCATGATTATAAATCATTTAGCCATGAATTATTGTCATAAATTAGCCCATGGTATTGGTAGAGAAAAACTGCGTAAGAACCGCTGTAAGATGAAAATAATTTTGCATAATGATTCTACGGTTTCTTACTTATCAATGGATTTTAATGTTTATATTCTTAAGGATTTATCACCACTGAATTTTAAAATAAATAATTTAATTTTAAAGTTAAATATACAATGCTGGCCACCGTAAATGCAACACCAAGAAAGACAAGAGATAGCACAACAAAATTTATTTTGTAGATAACATGTAGACCAAGTATCAAATGATTAAATTTATAGACTTCTTTGAAGTGTGGTTCCTGCCAGAATCATTAGCCACACATCATAGCCGTCATTGTTGGAGATCACCGCTGCCAAACGCCTCGGCATTGATTCAAAGAGACTTTAGATGTGTTCTTGGGGTACAGCAGAGACCAAGTAGATTCCACACGTTGCCAAAGTTGATCTGGCGTGGCAGTTGGAAGTGTAATCGGGGTCAATCGTTGAGCAACCATGGACCACATGTTTTCTATCGGCGAAAGATCCGGATAGCGAACCGGGCAGGGAAGCAATTCAATCTCATGATTGACGAAGAACCTGTGTACAATGCGTTCCACGTGTGGTCGCGCATTATCCTGTTGAAATACGGCTGTGGCCAAGCCCTGAAGGTAAGGAAAGACAACTGGCTCCAACACCTCGGAGATGTAGCTCTGGCTGTTTAAAGTACCGACAATGCGCACTAGAGGAGAGCTAGAGTGATATCCAATACCATCCTGTACCATAATACCCGGCAGGACCAGTGTGGCGGTGAATAACGCAGCTGTTCAACATCCTCTCTCCACGGTGTCTCCAGACTCGAATCCGACCATCGTGGTGTTGCAGACAAATGCGTGACTAGTCAGTAAAGACAATTTCATTCCTTTCTGCCGCCCACATCCTTCTTTCAGCGCACCATTGACGGTGGAGACGTCTGTGGTTCTGCGTCAAGGGTAGACCAAGCAATGGACGTCTTGTGTATAGACCATTCTGCTGTAAACGGAGTCGAATGGTACGCGCAGACAATGAATGATGCTTTACAGACTGAATGTGCTGTGCTGCGGTTCGTGATGTGACTGAGCGATCCATCACTGCCATGCGCACAATTTGCCTGTCCTCACGTAAAGTGGTGTACTGAGGTGGAAGCGATCGGCCACGTCGGTCCGTCGTACCCTCCTGCACCCAACGGTCACATATCGTCATTTTATTTGTTTGGTTTCGTCCAACACGACGACTGATTTACCTGAAAGATAGACCACAATCTCGGTAGGCCATTATCCTTCCTCTGTCGAACTCGGTTACTTGATCAAAGCTGATCGCTGTTTTCTACGAGACATAACTGATCGTTTTTTTGTAGCGCTTTGAGGTGGCGAATGATGTGTGTCTGCGCTGAAATTCTAATCATTTGCATATCTCACCTCTGCTAATGCATGTTGTAAATTTTATATTATTTGCATGCTTCTTTCAGGGTGTTGCATTTACGGTGGCCAGCAGTGTATATGGAATGAATATTTCAAACCGAAAAAAAAAAACGAATGAAATTACATGTTATGAATGCTAATTTAAAATATGCTAATATTTTTTTTTAAAAAATACATTCCCATGCTTTTAGGACATCATTGCAGCTCTTGTGTATTCTTTGACACATATATTTTGTTCATTTGAAAACATTAAAATTGAATATATTTTGAAATTATTTTAAACAAGTTCAGAAAATTATTTCGTGATTTAAATTATCATTGCATTTTTTCACTCATATGTTTCTGATATAAACTGATACAGAATGGTTTTTTTTAAAGCATAAAATGTGTGTGTGTGATGGACTCTTTTGAAAAGTTTATTTGTTCTCATGAAACATCTTTCTCTTTTTTTCAGAATCATTTTTTTCCAGTTAATAGAATTTTTCTTTAAATTAGTATATTCCAAAATTTTTTTGAAAAATGTTAATTATTGAGTAAAGTTGTGTCAATTTATTTTTTTCTTTCAATATTTCCTTTAAAATTCTATTAAAAGTCATTGAATGGTGGGATTAAATATATTTATTTAAATAATTCCATTAGGTATAAAAACAAAAAAATAATGTTGATTCCAATGAAATATACCGTTGAAAATAGAAACTCGAAATCTCGTTATGTTTTGTAATTACTTTTACTTTTATTATATTTTGCCTGAAAACCTATATTAGAAAATATTTTTACTTGTTGCAAGTTTTATGCTATATAAACCAGTAATAGCGAAAGTTGGTATTTTTCTAAGCAATTTTGTTTCAAAGCACGTTTCAAAGCTTTTTCTTTCTTCATATTCTTTTTTGTTGTTCTTGTTCACACTACTTTATCTCCAAAGCTTATTTATGGCTATTTTCCAAATAAAATCGATCATATAAAAATCTGAAACCTGTATTTTTTTGTTTAGTTTAAATTCTTAAGTTCAGCTTTCAACTTCAAATATTTTACAACCACAATAAGAAAACTTTTAGATAAAATATGTTGCGCTCAAAATTCTTCCTTGCATTTCACAAAAATTATCCTTTTCGAGAGATGAAGAAAAGAAATAACTCGACAGGATATTATTGACTCTTCCATGTTAAATAAACTGGTTATATTTTATGGTATGATCTCTTTTTATATTTACTTAAATTGTTTATTGAGATTTTTAATTTTCTGAATAATATTTAGCAAATTGTTTTCAATTTATTTCGTAGAACATTTCGTTAAAACATCAGCTTCTCTTTCGTTTCTTAAATAGTTCAAATTCTTTTTATCATTTTCAGAAATAATTCAGAATAAAATGCAATAAAAATATTTAAAATGTAGTATATTTAGGAGATGTTGATATTAATTCTGTGAAAGAAGACGTGATGACTTTTCTTGATGCTTTTTTAAATTTTTGAAAATTTAATTATAAATCAAATAAGCATACTTTAATAGTTTTATACGTGCAATATAAATTGGTATTAGCTTCATTGTTTGCTCATGTAAATTTTTTATAACCAATTTCTGCAGAAACTCTCATAGCTATTGGCATTTGCAGAAAAAATATTTAAACCTCTAAGGAAATGTTCGCATATAAAAAAGGAACATTAAAATTGAGTATTTCTATACTTTTGTTTCAAAATCTGCAGGGTCTCGAATTCTGTCTGTGAGAAGCCATTTAGCAGAAACAAAGAAAATGAATCTTTTCATAATCTAAATAACTAATGTCCTAGACCTAAGTTTTAAAATTTAAATATCGGATACTCTATGAAAAAAAGAATGGATTCATCTTAAAAGTGTTTACTCTTTTTGTATTCTATTTTTAAAATGTTCTAGTGACTGAAAGCTTTAAATTTCCTCATGAACCATTCATTCATTGCGAGCAAACATTCTGATTAGCTGGAGATCCATCCATGGACCGAAAGCTTCCAATCATTTATCATTCAAACCTGCCCCCAAACGGAGAGCCTCCTCTAAAGAGTCAAGAATCCCCAGAGTTCGGTTCTCGAGTAGATTAAGTGGCGAAAACAAAGTATTTCGTTTCACATTCAATGGAGGATAAAAGTTGGATGAAGTGTTCTCCATTCAATCTCTCTTCAAATTGTATGAAAAGAGGAATTTTCTATTGGATAAAATAAAGTTCTTTGTACGAGTTGATTTACACTCATTTAATTCACACACGTCCCTTTAAAAAGGGTAGGGAAGAGATGAGGAAGTATATTTAGATTATTCAAATTACCTTAACATTAGCCACAACAAAATTTTATTCATTTGTTTATTTTATTAATTTGAAAACACGAATCCGCGCAAAAGATTCGTTAACAGTCATCCTTCAGTTGCCGAAAAATTGTTAAAAGAAGAGGGCTTGAAGGAAAAAAATAGATCCATTGGATGAGTTCACATCACACTGTAAGGCAACTCGAAGGCTATTGGGAACATACCTCGTCATTTTGAACCGCAGTCAAGCGACGAGGATGATGCCCCTCTCCAAACTACAACACCAGGCCAATGTGCCACGAAAAATTTAACGCGCATCGGCCCCTTCTGAGTCTTCAGAAGCAGTAGGGCTCGACCTCATAACATGCAGGCTACGAGTTCTTAACCGCGACCATTAGGCTACCGTTCCCGCTTTAAAAAGTTATGAAATAAATGACCGTAGTGCTAGTTATAAAAGAACTTTTCTTTAAATAACAGGTAATTTTTTCCTTCCTGAAGAATGTCCGCTGTCATCATGGACCCGAATCTTGGCTGGCATTGTTCCTGTAGAATCAGCAACTATACGACGGCTCCCAGTGAAGACCTCCCGTGTAGCACAGCTGATGCATGTTAACTCTAAGGTGGCTCACTGTTCTCTTTTTGGTGTGGTGCGGACGTTTGCCAAACCAGGTGTCCTCCTGCTCACTTGACCGAGTCTTACAATGAGGAGGCCCTAGTGTTGCTTCTAAGACAATTCAACTCATTCTTAACAAAGTCCCTTTCAACTGTGACCGGGCTTTATCGCGCCTTCTAACTAATCCTCTTGGGGAATCTTTAAGGGCCAGAATGGCATTTCAATCCAACCTTCTCAAGAAGAAAACGCGATATGCAGATTAGGGAATAGATATATAAGGGAGCTTTAGCATTCGAAAGTTAATCGGCTGGAGGCCGGAAAGTAATATAGGAGATGTATAGAAGTCATATAGAAGTCGGCTAGAAGCCGGAAAGTTGAATAGAAGCTGTATCAAGTCGGATAATAATATATATAGAAGATTTATATTAAAAGAATAGAATACAAGAGGAAGCCATAAAGCTTGGTTGCTGCTCGCCGTGTGATATCGGTAAGAGATTGATTGTTAAAGTTTAATCATAGAACGGACTCTAGCTTATTAAGGAATTCACAGTAGATAAAGTTTCGAAGGTTAATTTATCATAAAGATAGTGATTAGGATTTTAACTTAGTATTGATAATTACGTCGTATCATTCCTGATTTGATTTTCCTAGTAAGACTTGTGTTACATTGATTAATATAGATTTTGAGACAATAATAAATTTTATTTATTATGGAGAGTTCGAGTGGTCAATCATTTATTCCTACAAATCTAGGTCACGTGGATAAAGAAATGATACCCCAGGGCAGAGAGTCATCACACGACGTTCAGTCAGAGCATGTAAGTTGTGCATGTTATCTCATACACCAAGGTGAAAGGGAGGAGATCTTGACCGGCATTTTTCAATAGAATCTGGGTTTCAAGTTTTAATTTGCTTAAAGACTCATCACATAGTGGAGCTAATGCACTCCACGTTTATCTTCGAAAGTCCTCATGTCAGCGTAGAGGGAAAATGGGAGAGTAGACTTCCATTCAGACGTTGTCCTCGCCCATTGCCAGTCAATCTTGTGTTGCTTCTAAGTACGACACTTTAATAATAAGTCATTCTAGCATTCAACGTAGTTCACAAATTCTTCATCACCAGTTATAATTGTGTTGAGTCATTCTCATATTTATAAATGAAATACTTTTTTCGGAATTCTGTTACCTTCATTTCAGGAAATAAGTATGTAATCTTTAGAGAATACGCAAAGAGTAATTTCACGCTCGTAATAAATATTTGTTTTACATTAATCTACGAACGTAGAACAAACGACATTTTTTAGTAATGATTGCTAGAAAGAGACCCATTATTCTTCGAGTAACAGTTTCCGAAACATATCTTTTAAGAAATTAATTCTTTTAATCCTTTGGCAAATTGACGTTCCGCGGCATTTGCTCCTTCTTTCTTCCTCGTTAATATTCCAAGTGTGACCATTGAACTCAAACCGTGCTCTACGTTAATACTGATGAATAGGCTCTGGAATTGCATGGTGGGTTATATTTTATTTTCATCTTCCATCTCATTTCAAAAACCGTGGGTTATAGAGATTTAATTTGTCCAAATATATGAATGGTGTTTACTAAAGGTTAATGTTTGGACAGAATACACCTTGTTTTCCACTGAAAAGTAACAAATGCGTAAAAAATTGACGTATCTATTCCATTTAAAGTGTCACAGTGTTCGAATACACACCCCTATTTATACATAATTTCTTTATTTGAGATTCATTTAAAAAGTGTAGGGGAACCCATAAATTTACATTTCTGTGAAAAAAAATGATTACAAAAATCTATTGTATGGGTGCGTGAGAGAAAACTCTATATTCTTAACTATTCTAATTCGTGATTTAAATTTAGATCAGAACTTAATTTTATTTATGTTCATAAATTTTATTTCAAAATTTAGAAAATATGATATAATTTTCACCGAGTAGTTTGCAATGCACGATTAATGTTTTTTCTAACATTAATTGATGAACGTGAAAACAATGCTTTTATCAATTTTTTCTGTTCGATATATCGAGTAAGTTCTGTAAATAATTTTCTGTTTGTATGTAGAATACGGTTGTTGTGAAATCTCTGGTTTTACTTTTTGGTGGATACGTATACACAGAATTATTTTCTCTCTATATATATTCCAAGTATCTTGAGAAAATTCTTGTTTAATTTATTTTAATCCTGAACTCTCGCAGTTTTTTTATTTACCGTTTAACGAGGATACATGATTAATTGCTACCTTAATCCTCCAATGTGCAGCGCCACCACACTTTTGTGGTGAGCTGCCGCAGTGCCTTTCGCTCCACACATCCACTTGCAAGTATAGAAGTATGTGTATTTTAAACCATGCTAGAATTTTCGTAGATTCGGGTCAGCTGAGGGCTTTTTTGGATTGAAAAAGGTCTCCCTTGTCCGCTTCCATTTCACATTTCCATATTTTTGCTGCTATATATTCTCCATATTATATGTCTACTTAAAAATTAGAAGTTTCAAATTATAGTCCGCAAAAAAGTACCTGCAGTATTCCTGAAACCGTTTGGACACTGTTAACATTAAAAATGAACCTTAAACTCCCTTCATGTATTTGTTACGTTTTACGTATATAGTTAAATATTTTTAAAGCATACTACTGTGATAATTAAATAACCATAGTAGTCTTCAAAATTAAAGGCAATGTACAAATACCTTTTAATCCCCTTCCCTATCAATGCCTACGAGATTTTCATCTTTCGTTGCATCGAGATTTTCAGAGCTGCGGCTCATTAGGTGTCACTATTTTTTCCCAAAGTGAAAATGCGTTCCCATCAATGCATTTTTCTCTTTAAGAAGCAGCTAAAAATCGTACAGTGCGAGATCTCATGAATAAGGTGGATGTTCGAGCACAATACTGCGTCTGTCCACCAAGAACTTGTTTTACACAGAACGCAATGTGCACTGTTGTCTTGGTAGCTCTCCAAATCTTGCCTTTTCTTCCACACTCTTTCCATAAACTTTCTCGGAATCTCTATGTAGTACTGCTGTTATGCCGTTTGGCTTTGAGATACCTATTCAGTCATGATAAAGCCATTAATATCGAACGAAAGCTATGATCATCGCCTGTTTTTGATGACACAGATCGACAAGACCGTTCATTATTTTCAGCAACATACCAATCTTCCAAAAATCATTTGTGCCATTCAAAAATTTAACTATGTGATGTGCAATTATCTCCAAACACTTATTTAACAATTTAAAACATTCAGTTGAAATTCTTTTTAATTTCACGAGAAGTTTCAAATGGATGCGCAGCTGGATTTTAACAATCATCATGATTGCGAAAATTCGACACAACCTCTTTCTCAAACAAGGATAAAAAACAAACTGGACTCGATAGAGGGAACACGCCTCCAGCACCGGAAAGATCAATGCCAACTACCATTCTTTCACACCAAACCTAATGGCATGCTCAGTCCGGGAATTGAACTGTATTATCAAATAAATACGTTTATTTTTATTTTTCAATTTACTTCATGCATATATTAGAAACATCTGAGATGTTATTTACAAACCACTTACAGAAAAAATTAGTTTATTCACGTATCGATAAAAAAAAAAAAGACTCCGTCATTTTTCTTTCTTGAAATCCATTTTGCCTGATGCGCTTGCTTATTTCCATTGAAATGATTATTAATTCTTTTTTTTAGAGTGAGATTTTAATAGGAAGTATAGACAGTAATAATCTTAAAAGAATAAATTTTTTTTCTATTTTCTGTTAAGGAAATAGAAACTCCATTTCTTCCAAAGGAATCGTTAAACAATTACTGTAAAAAACAAAATGTCCTGGCCTTTTTCTTAATACGTCACCGTTTTATTATCACAGGAGTAAATTTAATTTTTACGCGTCATCACATATAGCTCATTCTGGTATTATAAAAAAATTTTACTTAGAATATCTTATCTATACAAACGCGCACTCTCCTTTTATTGCTCCTATTCAACGCTCGTTGTGCTGAAGTAGAGAGGAAACAGGAACTGAGGAAAGAGTTTTTCCCGAACTCTATAGAAATTCCTTCTAACTAAAAAATGTCATATCGCGCGTTCTTGCCATTCCCTGGCTCTAATGGTCGTCCTTGGTTGTCATGGCTGTGCACGAAGCCCACTTCACTTCATTTGGAGGTTTCTTCCTTTGCTTTTCGGTGTATCGGATTTTTGTTTTGTTAGTTTTCCACGCGCTTTATCGCGTAGACATAGTGAAGATAGAGTATCGATTCGCATTCGTGCAACGTAAATGGTGATCTTCATAAAATAAATGCGAAAAGAGTCAGTGCACACACAAAGGCTGTGTAATTAATCCATCTGGGGAGATATCAAAGCAGTTTCTGATCGAAAATATGTTGGCCAACTTTGACATCCCGTTTTCTATACGATGTTTTTTCGAAAATTATAATTTTTCAAGGGTGTTAATGTAAAATCTGCAGATGCCAGAGCATTTTTATCATTGCATTAAGAATTTATTTGTATATATAAAGAGAATTTTTTTTTAATACATTTCAATAATGCGCGCATTTTTTAAAAATATAATGTTAATGTTTCCAAGAGAATAGGATTTTTTATCACAAACATTTAATTATTTTTTCTTCCTCTCTTTTTATTCAAAACTTAGGCTAAAACTTAATTTTTTGTAGATATTTCGTGAAATCAAGAAAACGTTTCGTCACTTCTTTTTCTAAAAAAATATACGCATGCTTCCAAATAGAAAACATAAGTTAATTGTGCAGTCCGGGTGATAGTAATGTCAAAGTAAAAGATATTTTCAAACTTTTTTATTCAATCTACATATTTCGCATGAATAAAGTTTCAAAAGAGGAATAAGTCGTTTTAACCTTTACATTTATTAATGTTTTTTCAATTCCTACACTATTAGCTCACAATCTCTATATATTTATTCATCTTGGTGGAATTTTCAATTGTTAATAAAATACATTTAAAAGAGCTCAAATGAGCTGAAATTTTATATACAAAATTATTATGGATGACAGCATAATAATTTAATTATAATTAATAAAAATTAATGAATTAAAACTATTTAAAAAATTACAAATACAGCCCCGTTGGCATCCTTTTTGGCGACTTAGCGACCCTTTTGGCGTCAAAACTTGAAAAGGTTTTTTTCTCACGTTTTAAAGCATTCAGTTGAAGTGAAATTTTATAGACACGATTGTTTTGGATGACAATATGATACTCTAATGATAATGAATAAAAGTTAATCACCATTTAATGTTGCAATTCTGTCCTATGTATATACATATTTATATTAGTTGTAACTATTTAATAAATAGTAGCTAAAATAAAATTTTTCTTTGTTTATCTAAGTAGGAACTAACATAAAAAAAAATTTTATATTACTTGTTTAATGTTCAATTTAGATAGAACTTTCACTGTACTTAACGACGCGTGTTTATCACAAGAAATAGAAAAAGTTTTTGGGCCTTTTAATATTGCAAAATCAAATTCATGCTCCTGTAGTAGCACGGGGATATTTCTAGAATCTATTTCATAGAATTTCTCGCTTTGATTAAAAATAAGTCTTTACTTTCCAGAAATTTGCAACACACTGCTTGAAAAATAAATAATATAAATATCAAGAAACTAGAGAATACTCAAAATGAATAAATTTTGTGTGCTTAATAAAAAATTACCTATATATAAAGAGGAATGGTACAAAATTAATTTTCTCATTTATTTCTCTCAGATTTTTATTGAGCACAAACAAAAAGTATTCATATTTAAAAAAATATTATGAAATATATATTTTATTCAGTGAAATTTGTTCTTAAAATGAAGTTTCCTTGACTGAATTATCACTGGAATAAAAAACAGTATAAGAAAAAATTTTGTTTATTTATACGAGAAGAGTTTTTTTCTGTGTGTCTTAAATTCTACCTACAGAAAAAAATATCTATATTTAAATCTATATTTATTGAAAATGTGAAGGGGAAAAAGTAGTTTTAGATGAAATTTTTAAGATATTTCAAGTCATAGTTTTAAGAATAAAACATGATTTGAGAATTTTCAAGTCAGAATAAATCAATCCTGAAATATCAGGCTATGGACATATATTGACTAAAATAAAAGATTTAGGAATATTCTGAAACTACAAATTTGAAGATATATTTCGAAACAATTTTTTTAAGGGAAAAAAAAGATTCAAAACCTTTGTGGTCGTAAACATTAAAAATAGGGTGTGGCCAATGTTTTTTGCACGCAAGTGTTCCACTGATTTTTTGAGATTCCTCTCAGATTTTCTTACTGGACAATAAGTCCAGTTCTTTTCCTGAAAACAGAAAGTAATTGTTTCGACCTTCGAAAAAATTTGTAGATACCTTTTTAGTCCCTACAATCAGGTTCAATTCAATGTCTTTCTATTTATCTTTTTCCATGAGTTGCATAGATTCGTTTTAAAGACATCCGCTATTTACACTCATGGACAAAAAATTAGCGCACCAAGAAATAATTGCGGGAACGTAACGAAACTTGGCATGAAGGTACATGTCGGGGAGATATGCAAATTATTAGAAATGCAGCGTGATTGCGTATTACGTATAGCCGGTAGAGAGCGTTCAACGTCGCTCTCCGTGGAGTATAAAACAGGTAACCAAAGCTTGTTTGAGTGTGCTGAATCGTTTACAAAGAAAGAGCTAACGTAGACATGCCATTACGCCGTTTACCAATACAATATGAGCAGCTGTCGCAGTTTGAGAGGGGGAGAACATCAACATGATGGAAGCTGGGTGGTCAGCTAGGGGAGTAGCTCGTCAATTAAGCCGCTCTGATTTTGTTGTGAGGAAGTGTTAGAAACAGTGGATACGAGAGATGTCATTTACATGAAGACCGAGCTCAGGACACACTCGACAGACCAGTCGTCCAGAAGTTCGCCACATCGTAAGAAATGTACGCGTACAGCCAACTGTTTCATCGTCCACAGTCCAGGCGCAGGTAGGACCTTCACTAAGGGCTCCTATGTCTTCTCGAACCATACGAAGGCGCCTGGCTGAAGGACATTTAGGACCTATTACGTGTAGTGGGGGCCCATTATGTGTAGTGCCCTTGACGCCCATCCATCGACACCTCCGTTTGGAATGATTCCCCGCACGAGGAAACTGAACTGCAGCGGCATGGAACCAGGTCGTCTTAAACGATGAATCCAGATTCAATCTCAGCAGTGATGACAATCGTGTTCGTTTGTGGAGACCCCGTGGTCAACGCTTCAATCCTGCCTTTGCTTCACACCGCTCCCACAGCTGGTGTGATGGTATGAAGAGCCATTGTCTACAATACACGGTCAGCCCTAGTATTGATCCGTGGCACCATGACATCCGAGTGGCATGTCCATGACATTTTGCAACCATATGTGTTGCCACTCATACAACGGCTCCCAGGAGCCATTTTTTAACAAGACAATGCTTGGCCTCACACGGCAAGGATGTGACAAGACTGTCTTTGCATTGTTACTACCTTTCCTTGGCCTACCTGATCCCCAAATTTATTTCCAATCCAGCATATCTGGAATCATTTGGAATGGCGAGTTGGGCATCCCACGAGTTTGAACGAACTAGAGGCAAGGTTACAGCAATATGGAACGAAATGTCTCAAGATATCATACAGAACTTTTATGTCTCAATGCCTAATCGTCTCACATCGTTCGCGCTAGAAGGGGTTCAACAGGGTATTAAATCCTCCTCTCATTTGCCTTTTTCTCTCTGAAATAAATTATCCTTTTTCATTCATTTTCTAATCATTAACTTATATCAAAGTAGTCATTACGTATGTAAAATTTCGTTTCACTTTGACGACTCTTTCTTGGTGCGCTAATTTTTTTTTGTCCATGAGTGTAGTTTGAAAAGAGCGATTCTTACCTTTCAATAACACCCGGGTTCAATATACACTTTATAACAATAAAACGAAGCACCAAGAAGGAAATGCCCGATTGTAATTAAATTTCATATGCAAGGACATTTGTACCGAACGGGCAAATGATTAAAATTTGGTGTCCAAAGAATGAATGGCGGGCGCTACAGCGCATCTGAACTTCTCACTCAGCAGATGTCTAATAAAGCGATTCTCAATCTGATGGTTAAAAATTCGATTGCATTGAGATTTAGTGTACAACAACTGAAAAAAATGCCTTGCCGCGCATTATTCGAGCTCATTATGAGCAGATGTCCATATTTGAAAGCAGTCTTATCGTTAGACTGAAAGAAGCAGGTTGAGCAGATGGAAAAATCGCTCGTCATATAGGTCGAAGTGATGCGGCCATTAGAAGATGCTGGAAAGAATAGGTGGACAGTGGCATATTTCAGCGTCATGATGTTAGCGGTCATCCCCAGCATATCGTGAGGTCAGATTGATTTCAAATCAGCTGTCACAGCACCTGATTTATCGTTTTGAACCATCAGACGTGCGACCCGCACACTAGTGTCCACCATGACCATTCACAGACGGCCGATAGAACGAAATTTAAGCTCGTACCGACCACTACGCCACTTGCCATTCACGCCTGCCCACTGTAGAGCCAGGGTACAGTGGTTCTTGGCTCTATCAGGTTGGCTGGGAACGTATAGTCTTTAGCGCCGATTCCCACTTCTAACTGGGTCCTAACGATCATCGAGGATGTGTCTGGATACGCCCAGGGCAGCGATCCGATCTTGCTTTCGCTATTTGACACCCTACAGACCTTTAACCAGGAGTTATGATCTGTATAGGGCCTGTAGTTACGTTTCTTCTGACCTTTGGTCGTCATTAGAGGCCCACTTACAGCACATCGGTAGGTCGACGACATTCTGAGAACTTTTTTGCTACCATTCCTTTTGCCTTATTTTCCTAGAATATAATGCCTACCAACATACTGCACGTGTTGCTATAGACTATCTTGCAGCTTATCAAACATTTCCTTGGCCAGTTAGATCACCAGATGTCTCTCCAATCGAGCATGTTTGGCATATGATGGGATGGCGACTGCATCTTCCAGAAAATGTTGATGACCATGCCCGACAATTGAAGCAAATTTGGCAAGAAACACCGCAAGAGACCATCAGAGTTCTTTATCACTTTATGCCACGTCGTGTGGCAGCTTGCTTGCATCAGACTAGAGGGGGTTCAACGCCTTATAGAGTTCGTCACTTTGTAACTATGCGACTCTGAAATAAATCATTCAATTTTTTTATTCCATACACATAATTTTCTACCCACCAATTTTTGTCTCTATCGGATTGTAGCGATTCCATACTGTATTAGGCCTAAGCTACCATTTTGATCAGCAAAGTGAGTTTAAACTATAACTCAAACCAATCTAACTTACTATCAGTAAGGTTTCCAGATGTACATTTTAAAGATACTGATTTAAAGAATCAATTCTGCATAATTAAAAAAATACTATTTAATATAAATCGAGTAACATTTAAACTAGCGTAACTAGTTACATCGGAAAACGAAAAGATAGAATTTCAAAAATATGTTGGTACGTAAATCCAAAAGTGTAATCCTAATAAAAGATATACACATTTTTCAGTCTCTTCCTATTGGCCGGGAAGAAACGTGACGCAAACAACTTTGAATAAAAATCGTTTTCAGATTCAACTGTGATGCCACAGTACTCCCCCTCCAGTCACACAGACGATGGCATTTGAAATCGCACGACTCGTCGGGAACGTCTTCCACTGCGAGTGATGACATCTTTCGGCGATTTTGATGTGGGAATCGGAGATGACGAAGTGGATTCACAGTCTGAAAAGGAATGTGCAGCTTTTAATCTGTCGATCGACACAGACACAGCCTTTCCGTTGATTTCCAGCTTGAACACCTTATCAGTTCTTGAGAGCACCTTAAAGGGACCAGCATAAGGAGGTTCGAGAACCTTCCATACACGATCGATCCGCAAGAACACATGAGACGCCTGCAACAGATCTTTGCTGATGAAAACTGGATTGGAGCTATGGTGTTTCACTGGAACTGGGCGAAATGAACGAACATGTTGCCGTAGACTCTGCAAGAACGACGTAGTCGAAGTAGTTGCAGGTGTGTTTACGAAAAATTCTCCGAGCAACTTCAGCGTAGTTCCATAAACCAGCTCCGCTGATGATGCTTCCAAATCCTGTTTAAAACTGGATCTGATGCCAAGCAATACCATAGGAAGGGAGCCCAACCAACTCTCTGGGAGATGCGTCATCAAGGCACTTTTGAGATGCCTATGAAAATGCTCCACTGCACCGTTACTCTGTGGGTGAAAAGATGTTGTGCGGATCTGCTCCACTCCTAAAAACTTTGAGAGAGAAGAAAAGAGATTACTCTGGAAATTCGTACCACGATCTGAAGTGATTCTTTCTGGTACTCCAAATCGAGCAATCCATCCAAGTAAAAATGTACGTGCTATGGTATCTGCCGTTTGATCCGGGATAGGAAATACCTCAGGCCATCTTGTAAATCTGTCTACACATGTCAATAAATATGACATTCCACGTACCGTACTAAGAGGTCCAACAACATCAATATGCACATTCGAAAAGCGTGCTGATGGTAGTGGAAAAGTGCCTACTGGTGACTTAGTGTGACGAGATACTTTTGATCTCTGGCACTGAGTACAGCTTTTGCACCATAATGCACAATCTTTATTCAAATTCTTCCAAACAAATCTAGCTGAAATTAGTTTTTGCGTAGCTTTAACTCCAGGATGCGATAGGTTATGAAGTTGATTGAAAATTTGACGACGAAATTGTTTTGTGACATATGGACGAACTGTGCCCATGGATACATCACAATAAAAAGGTTTGTCGGAGTGAGCAAAGTGCATGGGCCTGAGTTCCAGACCGGTAGCAGAACCCATCAATGATTGCAGTTCCAGATCAGAAGATTGATCTTCAGACAAACGACTATAGTCATTGGAATTCAGTAAGTCAATTTGAGAAATTCTAGAAAATGTAGCAGCTACAACATTATCACTCCCCGCAATGTAACGAATGTCAGTTGTAAATTGACTGATGAACTCAAGATATCTGATTTGACGTGGAGTACTGTTGTCATGTTTTCGCGTAAATGCAAATACGAGTGGTTTGTGAGATCAGTGTAAATTATAACCTCACACGTCCCTCAAGCATATGACGAAAGTGTTTTACAGATAAATAAATGGACAACAGCTCACGATCAAACGTACTGTATTTCTTTTCGGTAGCAGACACCTTTCGAGAAAAGAAACCAAGAGGTTCAACTGTAGTCTCAATATGCTGTTGAAGCACAGAGCCAACAGCAAAATCTGAAGCATCCGTCATTAATGACAACCGGGCGTCTTCTGCGGAAAAAGACAATGCAGTTGCATTAGTAATCAATTTCTTACAAGATTCAAAAGCAGATTTTGTTACATCATTCCATACAACAGGAGTATTATCTCTCTTGACCTTATTTTTCACAAGATCATGCAAACACGCCTGTTCTTCAGCAGCACCTTTTAAGAAACGATGATAAAAATTTAAAGTAGCTAAGAATCTTCGAAGCTCTTGAACAGTTTTAGGTAAAGGGAAATATTTCAAAAACTGGATTTTTTCAGGTAGAGGAGAAATACCATTTGAAGAAACCAGAAAACCTAAAAATTTTAGTTCAGATTGGCCAAATACACATTTCTGAGGATTTACTATGATTCCGTGCTCGCCAAGTTTGCTGAAGACGAGATCAAGGTCTCTTTTGTGACTCTCATGATCTGCAGAAGCGATGAGAAGATCATCCACATAAGCGTAGCAACAAGGAATGTCTCTAATGATGCTGTCAATGAATCTTTGCATAGTCTGAGCTGCATTTCGAAGACCAAACGTCATATACACGTATTCGAAAAGACCAATTGGGGTAATTACCGCAGTCTTAGGAATATCATTAGGACCACTGTGATCCTGTGATGCCACAGAATAATTCGTTCTTGGTGTGTGTTTTGTTATAGAGTGTATTTGGCAACATATTTTCCCTCGGTTATCATCACGTGTAGAGAGGCTGATACGTGTTAAATTTGTTCAGGCTATAAGTATTTACGTTGGCATGAAGTGGAAGTTAAGAAAATGGAGTGTCAGTCACTTGAGCGTGGCTGAAAATTGACCATCACTGACAACTCTCATGCTCTTCTATAAGATTCACCACTAATAAGTGATCCAACCCCATCAGGTGATAATATCAGCTTTTGGTTTTATCCGTTATTCTACAAGAAATAAATTTATTGAAAAGGGGAGCTCTTTCTTGCTACTTTCATTCGACGCTTACTTTCTAGACTCGACTTCTTGTTTATTTATCCTTAAGCAGTGGTTCCCAAACTGTTTTTCGGAGCTCTGGGTTTCCATGACACAAACGCATACACAGGAGTTCCACGAGTCCCAATGAAAAAATCAAGAAGAAATAAATATGTATTCAAAATGGATTCACACGTGCTCTATCAAGTTTATAAAATTACAAGTATCTATAGCTCGTCCTACTCATTAAAACTAAAGATTTTATTTATGTATAGTAACTTTATTATGCAACAATTTTTAAACTTTTATTATGTAAAAAATTACCATTTTTTTAAAACGCGTTTTATCTCTCATTTTCTCTCTCTATATATACTTCCTTCTAAATTGAGAATATTCTATTGTTTATTATCTCGAGTTCTACGAGATAATTTCTACTCGTTAGTTAACAAAATGCCTTGCAAAACTAAATAGAATTCTAATGGAAAATTCACCTTTTTGTATTTGTGGTAAAAACACCTATAATGAAGAAGAGACAACTTATCATCATATCAACCGATTTGATGTTACAATCAAAATTTAACATGAACCGTATCTAAATTTTAAGTTGAAATACACGGGTTTTCTCATACAACTTAAAAAAATTTAATGCTATTCAGAGCATTGTGTTTAAGGGAAATAAATTTCTCAACGTGAGTGGCTACAAAAACAAAGTATAAAAACAAATTGAACTCGTAATATGCGATGTATGCGATTGCATTTAACCTCAATAGATCTAGACTTGGACAGTTTGAGTAAAAAATACTACCATATATCCCAGACAATATATATAATGCATGGGACACTTGAATCTCAAATTAATATTATTAATGAGTAAATTATATTTAAAAAATTAAATTAAAATGTTTTATTAATAAATGCAAAACTTATTTTAATTGAATTTACATAAAGTGCCTCTAGGTGTTTCGCGCCAGGCTGACCTTATGACCGGAACATCTGCTCAGCGCCCAAGGTCACGAATACTGAGATGGGCACAGTAGGCCTCATGGGTTGTTGCGCCACTGAGTTTAGTTTTAGTAACTAATGTTGAGATAATGAAATAGCCAATTTGACGAAATCGTCAACTTGAAATGTTTTACTGTGTTAAATTCTTATCGAAAATTAATCTTAATTACATTTTAATCCTTCTTAAAGAAGTTTGTTTCCTAGCAACATTTTACATCGAAGATTCTCAACCTTCTTGCTCGAGTTCTCTAGTGACTCGTGGCTTTAAGTTTGTGCACGTGTTTATACAAGTGATATTTATTTATAAGTTACTAAAAAATAATAATTAAAAAAAATCACAATATCATATAAAAATGTAAATTAAAATCGTATGCATAAATTTTTAAAATTAACTTGAAAATTTGTATTTTTTTATTATTATTATTTTACGGAAGGGGTTCAGATGCACCACTGTTCGGCCTAAGAGCCGCCATTGCTTGTAAGAATTTACTGAAACATAGAGTTCATTTGAATAATATTTTGCTCGATAACACAAACAATAAATTTCACCACAGCGATACTTATAACTCTCTATAAAAAAAAACGACTACCTCTGACTTTTTTCCTAGATTTCTTGGTGCTTAAATAATGATTTTTCTAAACTTTTTCTACGGACATAATGTTTTCCCTTTAACTAAAGAAAGTTCCAGTAAATATGAAAGTATTTTAATCAAAGTTTTCTGAACTTTTTACGTCATTAATTTTCAAAATTATTCAAATATTTTATTACGAACCTATTCGTTCCTATTATGGACCTTCGAAACTTTGTTCTCTTGTGGATGCTCTCAATGCTTCTGCGGAGCCCAGTTCAATCTTAGTTTATCTAAAACCAATTTTACTCTCATTATCGTTTATTTCCATTGGAATGGGTGGATGTTCCCATCTGTCCGGCGCCCATGGATGTGAATTACGAGCACTTCCACTCGAGTTTATCGCCGCCAGCGATGATGAGGGCATGGAACATTACTAGCTTCCAAACGTAGCTCCCTTCATCAGCGGCTAGTAATTGAAGCTGGTCCCAGCGGTTGGGGAGACCTTTGAAATATGAATTCAACGTAACACTCCAACAGATGAGTATTGTATCCATTTCGCCAGGTACGATAAAATTAACGGGGAATTTTAAGTTGTTATCCCTGACACGTATTACAGATCCAGTTGGGTTTGAAGAGCTTGAGAGTTTAAGAGAGAGCTTCGAAATGGATTCTGAATATTCATATCCAATGCCTACCCAATTTCGAATTCTTTGTAGTTCAGTGGCCACTCTTTTAGAATAAGATTTTCTTTCAGAATCAGGAATGAGATTTTCTCTTGAGTTAATCCTCCTCCAGGGTATGTGAGTAATATTCATCTCTCATTCATTGAATGAATGAAGAAAGTTACTAAAAACTAGGATAAGTAAATAATTATTGTAAGTTTGACATACATCTCACAACACATTATACTGTAGTAGAATATAACTAAAGTTATAATCGTGGTTTTACACAAAATATTACATGGTCATGAACACGCGGCCGAAGTGTTACGGGCTCGAGTCCTAATACCAAAGAAGACACGTCGGTGCACGTTAAATTTGCCCAGGATCAGTATCCTCCCGTTGGTGTGATGTGGTAATTGGAAGAGGTAGTCGGGAGCGAAGAAGAGGACCCACCTTGTAAACCCAAGTTTGCGGGTTCGATCCCGACTGGACCCATTGGTGTGGTGTGGTAGTTAGGAGATGGGGGTGCCAGCTCAGATGTTGTCCACGTCGCTTGACCATGGTTCAAAATTACGTAGTCCGTCGACAAATGCCCTCGTGCAGCTCAACAGTACAGCGTTAATATTCACTCACTCACTCGATCCCGACTGGAGTCGATAGATTTTCTAAATATGAAACTCGTAGGCACGCATGTCATATGATTACATGGCATGTGAAAGACCCATTGAGTATCAATTTGGCTCTGGTACTCGCGGCAAAAAAAATCACTGCAATATTTAGATCTGACGAGAGTTTGAATTAAAATTTATTCAAGTGTCGAAATTTAATTGCAAAAGCTGCTACTAGACGGTGCTACCACTAAAATATTTCTAAATCTTGCAGAACTTGCCTTGAACGCCTTGGTTTGTATGCCAAAATGCAGACCCATTTGAAAAAAAAAAAGATGGGGTGTGCCATTTCAGGGGTCGTCTTCGTCACTTGACCGAGGTTCAAAACGACGAGTTCCGTCGCCAGATGTCCTCGTGTTGCTTTCCATTGCGGGGTTAATATTCACTCATTCACCCAAAACCTGAATCATTCAGAACTAAGAGCGAAATATCGACCTGCTCGTAACATGTCCTTGAGATCAAAAGCATTTGTATACCAAAAAAATTTGTTCGTTTATACCAGTAGTCTTCAAACTGTGTTCCATAGCACCTTGGGGTTCCACGAGTCACAAAAGCAAACGATAAAAGTATGGAAAAAGGATTCACGTTATGTATAAAAGTTTATATAACCACAAGTATCTAAAGTTCATCCCAGTCATTAAAATTATAAATTTTATTTCCACGTATTAACCTTATTTTCCAGTACTTTTTTAATTTTAAAGTAATACAAACATATTTAAACTTTTTTTTATATCCACTATTAGATTATGAGCATTCAATCATTTAATATCCCAGGTTTCACGAAATTATTTTATACTAGTCAGTACAATGTCTTGCAAAATTGAATATTTTTCTAGTGGAAAATGCTGCTGCTTTTTTTTTTTTTTCATTTTTTTTTTTGGGGGCTATGATGGAGAGGGAGCAACTTATTGGCATATCAACAGATTTGACAATAAAATCTAAATTTAAACGAGAACAGCTTCAAAGTTTTAGTTTGCAAATTCATGCCAAATACATAGGATCATTTCCGTAACTGTAACCATTGTCATTCAGAGTGAGTGAACATTAATGTCGCACTGCTCAGCTACACGAGGGGTTTTAGCGAAGGACCACGTCATTTCGAACCATAATCCAGGAGTGTTTGTGCTCCGGGGAAACCCCGGAATTCCGAGGATTTTGAACTTCGATACCCGGAAATTCCGGGGATCGTCGTTCAAAAGGAAGTAGGAATTATTTATTTTGATCTGGGTAATTTTGTTTGCTGGGTAAATATTTACATAAAATGTAGTAGTTTATATGTTTGAAAATTTATGGTTATTAATTTTTCAAAAAAAGTAATTCATTGAACTTTTATAATTAAGTCAATCAATACTTCATAATTGTAATTTTTCATTTCCCCCCCCCCCTCTCGAAGCTCCAAAATGTCGGTAGTAAGTCCGTAAAAGTTTCAGGGGATTTTTTGGGGTCCCACAAACACCCCTGATAATCAAGTGACGTGGACGACATCTGAGCTGGCACCCCCCCTCTCCTAACTACCACACTACACCAACGGAAGGACATTTTATCTCTCTGCCGATTTAACGTGCATCGCTGCTTTACACGGCGTGTCCTTAATTGTAATGGGCTTGAACTCCTGACAAGCCTGCCATGATCCGATACCTTGACCACTGGGCTACCGCATCCCTACATTGTCATTCAGTTCTTTGTATTTAATTAAAAATATTTCTTTTAACGTGAGTTGCGGGAAAAAATTAAACTCGGAACATGAGATAATGATGATAATTTCAACAGACCTAGACTTCGACAGTTTGTATCTCAGTTATTAAGTAGAATGCATGGATAAGTGACAACTGAATCACACATTAATATTAATGAATTTAATCTTCTAAATGGGCATGGAATGGGATTCCCAGAAAACACCTAAAGGTTCGAAAAGTTTGAAGACCATTGGTCTACATCAATTTTTAGGATGTCGAAAACAAAAATTAACCCTGGGTGCAACAGTGTTTTTTTATCATTAAATACAATATAGGCACCAAATATATATTTCGAATTCTTGAATACGAATATGATGAATGAAGCTGTGAGACTACATTTCAGTTTTTTAAAATCGAATTAAATATGAAATGAACAAATATATTTTAATAGTTTTCCACATATTTATTTCGACGCATTGCATTTTTTGCCTATGCAAAATTTTAAAATAAATTTCGATATAAATTTGCATAAAGGATTTTTGCATACGCAAAAATATTCAAAATACCATTTGAAATTTTGAACGAAAAAAAATAGAACTCATCCTTAAATAAATTTTTAAGCTTTAAATTTGAAAATGTATTTGGTTTTGTTTCAAAATCCAGAAAACATGTCTATGGTTCTGTGGGTTTTAGCTTGGTCTATACTAATCATTATCAATCGCACTTCACAAATAAATAAATGCACACAAGTAGCAAAGAAAATGTTTACGATCGATATCTAGGTGTATTTTGAAGAGAAAAAAAATACTTCACATTACTACAGGAAAAGTGGCATATTTTGTGAGAAACGAACTTTCCTACTTCGCAAAAAGTATTGTCTTTCCAACTTGTCGAAAGTTCACATTACTCCTCCATTCGATTGATAGACTTGCTTCTTTTTATAAGAATAAATAATTGCTTGCTTCATGGATGGACATAATGACGCATAAAACGATAGTAGACATTTTCATACATTTCATCAAAGTTTTGTAAATGAATGAGATAGTCCAGTCAAAAACACGGTAAATTCCATGTATTACACAGAAAGAGTAAACTGCGTATTCTTCCCCTCGTGTACTTCTTCCACACTAAATGAATTCTTACAAATTTGATCCATTGCTGGTCCTTTCACGTAATTTTTGATGCACCGTTAGGTTGTATCTCAATGAATAGCGATACTATTTTCGTAGGAAATACCGTATTGCAGATGAATTAATATTTTAGATTGAATCACCGTCTACCTCTCATTCATTCGAAAAGACTTGTAACATATTTTTTCCCAGCATTATTATGCATTCTGTCGATCATTGTAGTAATTTTCATTCATAATTCCTGTAGGTGTAATATTGATGATGTACATATACAACTCTTGCTCGATCGTATTCTTATGCAAGTCCATTATTTAAATATTCAATACATGGGAGCGACTGTTATGAGGCCTTTTTATGGTATCGTAAGTAGTAATATTTTGTTAAATGATTTAGCATAGGCTGCGCAAGAATATTTTCTCTAGACATTTACAATCCAATCTTCATATTGTGGCGGTGGTAGCCGAGTGGTATAGGTATCGGATCGTGGCTTGCCTTGTCACGAGTTCGAGCCCAGTACCACTAAAGACCCAACGTGTAGGGCAGCATTGCACGTTAAATCTGCCGCGAGCTGAAACGTCCTCCCGTTGGCGTGGTGTAGTAGTTAGGAGAGGGGGTTCCAGCTCAGATGTCGTCCACGTCACTTGACCATGGTTCAAAATTACGTGGTCCGTCGCCAGAAACCCTCGTGCAGCTGAACAGTGCGACGTTAATATTCAATTAATCAATCAATCAACCTCAACTCTATATTGCAAATTTTTCTGTAGAGTGGGCTTTTTTCTAGGAACCAAGAACATTTCACGATTTTTTTCGTAAAACAACCTCCGAATAACGAAGTACATTTTCTATATAGTGAACTTTTTTCTTGTGATTAATTTGTTTTTTCTCTCTATTTTAGATGATTTTTGGACATTTCAAGTTATTCTCTCTTTTAACGCATTTTATGGTGATCATAAATTTTGAACTAGCTTTATTAAGTGCCTATCTCGCCGAGAGCAATACAATTTTGGGAGTTTCATCCAAGAAGTACAGCCTTTAACTTCCATTATCCAGTTCACGGGAAACATCTTCGATAAATAATGTTATAAAATAATGTATGTTTAAAATTACTTGTATGCTTTAAATTATAAAATGTCCTCAAAATTCATTAATTTTAATATAAAATTATTTTCTTAATGTTGAAAATACAGCGTATTCCTCGGTGTTCTTTTTTCTTGTTTTTATTGCAGATTTTCGTTCTTTTTTTCTTTTTTTTTGTTGGAAAACTATATAAAACAAATAGATATTATTTACAAAAAGGTGTGAATAATTACTTTTTTTTAATATTTAGTGTGTTTATGAACTTAAAATATTTGTTTTAAGGGGTTTATGAAGTACATTGAAAGATGAACTTCTGTATAACGAATTTTCCATATAACGAACTCTTTTGGGGGATTTAGCGAATTCGTTAAATAGAGGTCTGTCTGTATATATTTAGAGTGCAAAAAAAAGAACTGATTGGCAACATTATAGCGATACGTAATACATTAGTAGAGCATTAGTGGCTTTTGTAATCTGGAGGATATTCTTAAATTATACACAAAGAGAGACTAACTCACTAGTAACGTTAATTTTAACTTTATCTTTCCTGATTTGGGCTCTGACACTCTTTGACGACTGGTTGCCTAGTGGTCATGTTCACGAACTCGTGGCTGATGTGATACGAGCTCAAGCCCCTGTATCACTCAAGACCCGCCGTGTAGAGAAGACCGGTGCTTGTTAAATCTGTTGAGGCTCAGTGTCCTCCTTTTTGAATGGCGAAATGTGGAGGGGGGGTGCCAGCTCAGATGTTATCCTCGTCACTTGACCATGGTTCAAAATTACGAGTTCCGTCTCAAATAGCCCTCGTACAGCCGTGTAGCGCTACGTTAATATAACTCTCAGCCTCTTCCTTACTTATATTTATCCCTAATTTTTATAATCATTTAACTTAAGTAAAAAATTATATGAATGCAACTAAGCTTTACTTTTTGAAATAATGCAGTTCATTGTTAAGTTCCCTTTTAGTAATGAAAATGAATTCAGTTGTCTATGAATTACAGTTCAAATTCGATTCAAGAAAATGAAATGAAGCAGAGCTTATAAAAAAATTATTTTTGACTAAGTCATGTAAGAAAAGTAATGAGTATTATTTCATTTGTTTGGATACTAGTACATATTTGGAAACGACGATAAAAACTCGTCATTTACGAACATTTCTCTCCCTCTCGATTTTATTGATTAAGAAATTATTTAAATCTGTTAGGAGAACTTTTTAAAGGGTTATTTCATATTTTTATGCCTACATTTATCATTTTATATAAAGATATCATCAAATTCCACATCCCTGTGATTGCAGTTAAACGAAAACGTGTGAAACGACGTATGTAAAAAAGTGTATTTCCAAGTAAAATATTTATTTTATACTAGAGGGGGAGGGGTACCCCAGTAATCGTAACGGTGGACCCATGCCCATCGTACAAATTATACAACAGTTCCTACTCATTGATCAAATTATAAAAATGTAATTTAGATGTTTTACGTAGTTTTATATATATATATATATTGTAAGAAGGCAAAAAATAAGTTTTAATACAAACGTGCTCCTTCCATTTTCAGATGCGCCTTTATAATATAATGTTATGTTCAGCTTTGAGCTTGAAGTAGTTGATTGAACTGAAAATTGCGCCTTGTTACCAATTTGTAACCATTCTATTGGAATGCATTTTTTATTATTGTTCTCGTGCATGAGATAAATAAATAAATCTATTACATTATCATGAAAAACTTTTTTATATACATGGAAAGATCATCTATTTTTAAAATATCGAAAAGTGTTATTTACTTTATTTTTCACCTGCACTCGTTCACGTACTTAATTACTTATTCGTTTAATTTTTTAAAAAAAAAATTAAAACTCATGTATTTTATAATCAAATTTATGAATATATTTTCTTATATACGCGACTGGTTTGAAAATTATGAGTGAAACAGCAAACTGACGTTCCCGATTTTACATCTCTCTAAAGTTTTAACAGTTTAACACGGTCTCACCTTCCTATTGGCTGGCTGGCACCTTTGCGGGGAGTGTGGTAAGGGTCACGTGAGCAAACGACTCCAGAATCCTGTCACTTCTTCCTCCTGATCGCAGTTGCTTCGGGAGAGGACAGCTACGGTCAGGAACCGCGCCGTACCTACTCTACTGGTTGAAACGTACCATCAGTTTCGGAACAAAGACTATTTTTAGTAGAGGGGAAAATTTTTTTTTCTTCACTCTTTTTGATTACAATAATCGTCAAAAGATGTTGGTGACCATTGGAGTAATTTTCTTAAGAAATTCTTGTTCTGCCAGAAAGTGATTCGAATTTTCATGCGTGTAAGAAGACCGCTGACATCTGAGTGACCAGGAATTGAATTTGGGCATAAAAAAAAATTGTGATGTATCGTGAACGAAATGCTTCAATTCACAAGTTGGTTATCTTTCTTTTTCCTTCTGATGTAGGATTGATAAGGTATTTCCGAAGTGAGGCGATTGATTGCTAGTGTTTCATGAGCTTCTCTCGTCTACAATTTAATTGTAGTGAAAAAGAAATGCTAATTCGAGGAGATTTTTTTTTAAAAAAAAAGTTATAAGATATTGAATACTTTCTCCACTGAAGCCTAAAATTTATTTTTAGGCTTTGTAGTTTGAACTCTTTCTAGATTTTAATTGAATTATTTTGCCTTTTGTTGAAATAAGTGCATTTCCGTGTAAGTATAACTTAACTTTCATATTTTTCATTGTATTTTATGCAGTTCGTTTTTCTCATCTTGATGGCAATGAAGAAATTCTAATTCGATTCTTTGTTTGAAATTTTGTCACGGATAAAGAGATGTCGTTGAAAATTTGTTCAAAACTACATTTTTTTTAAATTATCGAATCGGATTTTCATATTTCTGCTATGTAAAGATCCTATTTAAACCAGAAAAATATTTATTATACTTAAGCAATAAATCAAGCTTTTTTTTAATTCTCGACGAACTAATTGATTGAAAAATTGTACGGTTTTTAATGATTCGAATGTCGTACTTTAACCATTTTTTTATTCTATTTTCAGATGGAAATGTAAATTTAAACGTATCAAAGGATTTAAAAATAGTTAGTTTTAAGAGTGGAAGTATAGTTTTTAAGTATTATACATCGTATGTTTCAAAATACGAAAAAACTTTTTTTATTTTAGTATTGATAATATATGTAGATATTGAAAAATATTTGAAAATTCTCTTGGTCCTATGATTAGTTATATCCTGTAGACCGCATTAGTAAAATAAATGTTGGTTTGTTTTTTTGCTCAATATTCGGGTTATTTTATTTAGTAGTAATTAGTAGTATTTCTGATATAGTAATTATATTTTTTCTCTGTACTCTTTCAGTTCAATAATACTGAGGCGTAAAGTATTTCATCTAAAAAGATTGCAACTAAGGGATAATAATTATGAATTATGATGTAGTGATTATTAATATAAAATATATTTACATCTCGTGTTAGAAAAAAGTTAGCTCTGTCAGGCCTAATATTTAATATTTTGAAATATAGTCTACTGAAACAAAACTGAATGCAATTGAATATGAAATAACTATTTTGTAGTCTATATTCATTAAAAACTGATAAAACAAAAAAATGGAATTTGATGTGAAATCAAGTCAATGGTCTCACTCTTTATGAATGAATGAAGCCTATTTTCCGTGAAAGCTCTTTCGGATATCTACTTTTGTATTTTAATGAGCTTCTTGGAATTTTTCTGCGGAAGGTATTTCCATATCTCTCTGCAAAATTCCCTTTTAAAGTTGAATCATATATATTTATAGATTAATAGATAGATCACGCTAGAAAGTTATTTATACAATTATAAATTTAAACTTATTTCAATCTTCTCTTAAACACATCCTAGTCTGCTTTTGCAGTGACTTAGTTTTATATCTAAATCGAAAACTCTCTAATGTAGGAATAATTTTCGCATTTATTTCTCCTAAAAGAGAAAAATTCACTTCCGCGAGATTCGATCGAATTTTCTAAAATTTCCCAAACATGGGGAGATAGCTCTACATTTCAGCCTCCCGGCCTATTAAGTGCTTCCGAGTTTTGCAAAAGTGGATACTATTGAACAAAAAGTTTAAAGACATTGAATTTTTTTTTAGATCCAATAAGTCATTCCAATAACATTAGTGCCCTTTTATATGTATTTTGTCCTTCGAATGCACGCATTAGCTAACAGTTTTCAGGGTGATTTTATCCAGATAATGGTTTTAAATGCGTGTTTTTGGTTGAATAAGAACTTACACTTTTTTTTTATTTAAGTATTACTAATCAACAGCCGCTACATACGTACCTAATGCTGTAAAGAACAATTTTTTATTAATCACGTTAAACCTTTAGATTCACGTAGCTAAGACTGAGATTTATGAATTCTTTTTAGTGTTTATTCTTTCGCTAATAGTTTTCAGTCGAGCTGTTTTAGTTTCGAGAAAGCTTTATCTAACTATTGTATATTTTCAAAGGTTTAACTTTGAAAGGAACAATTTATATCTGAAAATTATCTTCTAAATATCTCTTGGAATGGGAACAATTCAAAGAAAATAAAATTGAGTTTTCTGTTTCATCCCTTTTGCTAGTGAAATGTTTTCTACAAACTCCCTTTCAGATGGTAAAATGTTTTCAGTTTTATCCAGAAAGCAGATGTTTTCGATAGAAGAAATTTCAACAAAGATCGGTCTCTCTAAACTTCATTTTTCCTTTTCTTCTCCTTATTCTATAAAAACATTCTATTTAAACTCGCATTCAATGGAAACTATTTTTCCAATAGCTTATTTAGACGCGTGAAGAATTATTTTTGATAGGCAATTCTTAACAATTGTTTCAGCCATTGTTGGAGTTATTTAGATGTCCTAGCGCTTGACTTAAACGAGATTGTGAATTAGAAGGAAAAAAATATTTATATAAGCATCAAAGCAAAAATTTTTAAATTCCTGACAAGGATTTTGTGTGTGTGTGTGTGTGTGTTATCTTTATTGTCAAACATTCCTACAAACGAAGACATAACTCTGAAGCGCTGTGACTTGATTGGCTTTTGGAAATGAGGATAATAAAGCAAACGCGTCGCCATTTTGTGAAATAATTCGTGGGAATAAAACTTTAATTCATGATTTGGATCTCTTTTTAACAAGGAGAAAAGCCTTACCACCAACATTATAAATCTTCCAATTTGCATCCAAGCAAGCAGTTTGCACAGAATGAGCCTTGGCTGATTAATTTTTGCGTTTTTGCATTCTTTCTTACCTGAACTTGCTTTGTCTATGAAACATTTATACTCCAATGAGTTTAAAGAACGGATGGATTGAGTGTCGATTTCGATAAAACCTAGTGGAACTATGGACTTCCAATGGGACATTTCCTGTTCACCCAGTTGTCTCAGTCCAGGACCATGAACCGACAGCCTACCTGGCGACTTCTGAATGCCCCATGGCACTGCGACATGAATGCCTCAGGGCATCAAGACGCGAGCAATCATGCCGACGATCCCGACAGCGAATCTTCAGTGCATGCTGCTTCGCTAACCGACAGACACTCCCTGGAGTTAAGTGACATGGAGAGGGGCCCCAGAAGGATATTGAGAAACTTGCATAATCGTAAAGGGCCCCCATCCCGTCTGGACATGCCTCGACTGAGCCTATTAGGAAAACCCATCAACTACAGACCTCCCAGACATAGAGATCCGAGATACAGGAAAGCGCAGATGATGGTGCACAACGTTTTGGACAGACCTAGAGGTCCTATTGCGATCATATACCATAGCTTGATGTAAGTACCTTTTTGTATTCGATAGAATGAGTATTTATTCATTAATTTTGTAGTTAAGTAAGCAATTGTGTTAATTACTTCTGAAATTATTATTCAAATACATAACTTTTTATCTCATGTGTTGAGTAAATGTTGAATTGAGTTTTGGATATTTATTTTACAAACGGTGTTCTCGAATTCAATTATAAGAATGTCTCTTTGGTCAGTACACTTTGTTCTTCCGTCTCTTTGGAATGCGTGTATTCAGCAATGTTATAACTTAAATTAATATTTACTCAAAATTCGAATCATCTTTATATATAATATTTAATTCATAAATCCGAATACACCCTACTTCGAAACGTGTCTCATTTTATCTTTTACTAAAATGTTAAAAACTTTATTTTGATATATTTAATAGCAATTCTTAGTTAAAGAAAAATTAAACGATTTCTTGACGTTTCCAGGTAGCAGAATACTATAATGGCTTCCACGCACCTTACTCTAACCAGTTTAAATTATACGCTAAAACTATTATGTACTTTCTATAAATAATTTATATTTCCCTTCGCTTGAGCGCGGGGTTATATTTTTTATACAACGTTTTTCCCTGTTTATCTTAAAGTATTTAAATCTGGAATTTGAATAACTCCATCTCTTGTACTCTGGAGTTTGAGCGAAACGCACGTTGAAAGCAATTCTCCGGGTGTGAAAATCAAATAAACGATGATCAAAATAAAGACTTTTTTTTTGAGAATTGACATTTAACCCAAATGAGTATCTTTTCATAGATCTTATAGCTATGTATGGGATAAAGAATTTTGATTTTATTGTTGTTCATATTTCATTTAGAATTGTCAAAGACTTCTTTGAAGGCGACTAAACCTATTATTGATTTATTGCATAGTATAAATGTAGCAAATCTAAAATACATAAATTTAAAAATTTGGATAAGATTTTTTTTCTTTTTACTTAGAATCGAAAGTGCGAAGCTGATTTTTAAAAACTGCAGATTTTCTTGGTAAAAAGTATAGACACGCATATTTAATAATTCTTTACTTAACATTTGTCTATTTTTGTGTGTATTTATATATTATCACTAATTTACAACTTTTTTGAAACTTAAGCAAGCTAGGAAAGTATTCCATAAACAGTCATTAATGTATATTTGTGCAATAAAAAACAAAATTTACACTGCTCCAAAACTCTTTATGAAAAGTCGGAACAAATTCTGTACAGAAACTTCTGAAAAAAAAATATTCGTAACAGCTTCTTTTAAATAATTGTTATAAACAGAAAGTTTCAGTAATTAAGTTTTAAATCATTACTTAAAATGCTTCTGAAGTTTCTTTTATGTGAATTTCAATAAAACATCCGAAATGCTATGAAAAATTAACCTGAGCCAGTGAGATATATTTATAGATCTCCTAACATCACCTGTGCCCGCAGTAGCTGAATGGTATGGATATCGGATCGTCGCTTGCTTTGTCACAAGTTCGAGCCCAGTACCACTAAAGACCCGCCATGTAGGGCAGCGCTGCACGTTAAATCTGTTGAGAGCTGAAACTTCTTCCCGTTGGTTGGTGTGGTAGTTAGAAGGGGGGTGCCAGCTCAGGTGTCGTCCACGTCACTTGACCATGGCTCAAAATTACGTGGTCCGTCGCCAAAAGCCCTCGTGTAGCGTTAACCCCTCGTAGAACGTTAATATTCAATCAATCAATCAATCAAACATCTCCTAATATTGTTTCAAGATTTTTTCAGTAATTCTCAGTTACATTGAAACAAGCTGAGAGCTTATTTTCTGAAACAGAACATATTTAAAGAAATGTACACTGACAGCGAAATTGCCGATTGAATTATCTTCTATTTATTTTAATGTAATTCGATTTTCATTTAAAATGTCTCTATTTGCTGTAAAAGAATACTTTGCCGGTTCTGTTTCTATGAATTTTCTTTGCAACTTAACTCCATATCAAGTATTGAATTTTAACATTTTACTACCTGGTTCAAAAATTGTGCAATACGTTCAACACATTTAATGTTTGTAACTATCTTTTTGAAGAAACATTTTTCGAACTTCATTTTTAAATGTAATTTGAATAGTTGATCTCAATTATCTCGTTGCAGTTTAGTAAAATTGTTGATTAAAATCGGACAAGAAGCTGTGTTCTATACTTTTTCGAATGTATTTTAAGTATGCACCTTTTATTCAATAATGAATGATGGATTCAAAAGATATACCCATGATAGTCTTTTAAAGTTCACTCAACACTAACTAAAAGGGTGTCTAGCCGTTGAAACTGATCTTTACCCAGCAAGGTAGCTCTCAGATTGCTATTGATGCGACGCTATTTTAACTTTAATTTCTAAATTGTGAACCCAGTTTCCTAATTTCACATCGCATCATGACCATAGTTAAAATAAACAAGAATCTATAAATTAACAGTAAAATAAACAAGAATCTATAAATTAACAGTAAAATAAACAAGAATCAATAATTTAACAGAACGAACTTTTAGCGTTTAAGATAAATTTATTTTAAGCACACGTATAGAGGATTTTCACTTCTACAACAAGAGATCAAAATTAAACTTAGCTTTAGAGGGAGAGGGTGCAGGGGGGATGGACATGGTTGACGCTCGGTCCGGGTGGAATTTCGGCGTCTTTTGTTTGAAGGTTTTTCTGCAACTCTGGGAGAGGCTGTCTATCGAAATTCGGGTGCGTGCCCTTTTTATTCCGCACCTCATCACCCAAAAATCCTGGAGCTGGACTATTTGCCTTGTCCAGTATAATTTCTCTGATTGGTCCCGAGGCCGGCGCAGTGTTACACCACCTCAAAATTTATGGGTTTACTGAACTTTTTAACGCGGGAATTTTTTGACACACCCCACCAAAAGGAATTTCACCACATCCGGTCAAGGGGGGACTCGTATAAAAATTCCAAGCCGTTTCAGGGGCGATTTCTAAAACAGGAACAAATCTGGCCTCCCATCACTAAGTTTGGGACTGCTGAAGCATCCATCTTCAGATTTTGATATCGGATCATTTATTGTCTTCAAATTTTAATAGATATATAAAAAAATCTTATTCCGTTTTTTGTCGTGTATCATTTTTTAAAATTTTAATTATTTGAATGTATTGAATATATGTAACACATTAAAACCACTCAATTTGTTCTTATTTTTTTAATCGTATCAAATTTTAAAGTATTGTTGCATATCGTAAAATCAGTTGAAGCAATTTTTATTTTGTTTCTCGATTAGACTTGTATTTTTTACTGAAGCACAGCGACATTTATACCCAAATTATCCATGTACAACAATTTTTATTATTAAATATAGTAAATATTTCAATTTAATTATTTGTCAAAGAAATATGTGTGTGTTCGCATAAATATGTTATTTTCTCTTCTGATTTCAATGTCTTTCCTTAAATACGAGCATTTATTTGATAAATAAAAGTGGAAATTCTGCTTCTCAGAATTCTAAAAGAAATTTTATTTTCATTCCATCAAATTAATTTGATGTATTGATTTAACGCATTTGAAAATGAATGCAAACGAGTAGAACCAACTTTTATTATAACTTATTTCGTTTAATTGGGAATATTTTTTAATTAAATGTATATTATATTATTAGCAAAATATATTTTTTCGACATTAATTACATCGAAAATGAAGGTAAAAAATTAGTAGATGCATAATTTAGTTAAGTTTATTAAACTACTTTAATATCATATGCATGAGTGTGATTTGTATTTTACGGTGGATTTTAAAGGAACAAAATTTCGAATTAAGTCTGTTCGTGAAATTGCTCAGAATGTATTGAAATAAATGTACAATAACCAACGACTTTCTTACAGAATTTGATATTATAAAATCTATTTGTTATAAATTTATTTCTTTTGATTTCAATTTTTACATTTGGAAATATATTTGACTTTTAAAGTTTATTGTTGATATTTTCAATTTTAGTGCCTAAAAAGATGCCTATCAATCCGACAACTGAAATATCAACATAAAAAACTCTTGATTTTACAGTTTTTCTCAAACCTATGTTTATAAGAAAATACTAATATTTTTAGAAAAGGGATGAGAATTCTGTTGATTTCTCCATTTAAAATTTTTAATGCGTGTTGGTTCATTGACTCGACGAGAACAGATACGTTAAGGTATCCGCGACTACGGTTCGGAACCGTGATTTTGCAAAAGCATATAAACGGATAATATTTATATTTAGTGTCACTTAGATTAGAAAATGTATATAAAATTGTTTTAAGAATATTATTACGATAAAAAGTTATTTAAGTACAATATTTTGACAAAAAATGAACATATAATGACCGATTTTCAAAATATTCTCTTTTTGTGAAAAATGCTTCTATTATAATAATGTTGCATGTATATAGCTCAGACCTCTCTAGAGAGGCTCAACTAGAAGTTTTGAAATATATAACTTAGAAGTGGATTTATCCATATTTTACGACAACAGATGGGAGCAATTTTAAGAAAAAAATGACGATAATTATTTGAATGGGTGGTAACTCTGAAAATGTGAATTTTTCAAAAATTCTAGTTCAGACTCTCTGGAGAAGTCTTTACTTTATATAAGCGAAATATTATTTTAGAAGCATTTTTTTTATAAAAGGAGAACATTTTGAAAGAAGATTATTCTAAGTTAATTTTTTGCCAAAATATACTGTACTAAAATTTTTTTTGTCAAATATCCTTAACCCACGATCACTCGCGCGGGGTGTTCTGTACACCCCAGCAACAAGAAAAGCCTCCTACGATTCTAAAATAATTGCGCAGAACCACGATTTTTTCTGTAGCTGCTCATTTTAGTTCATTGAACCTTCAGGCCTGATGTAATCAATCTCGCTAGGACGATTGGAATGTAACGACCTTCAAAAGTTTATCTGGGGTGCTGAGAACACCCCGCGAGTGATTGAGTTATATTTTCGTACTCGAAGCATCTACGGAAGAGTACGTTTTACTTTTTCCGTTTTTCAACTATATTAATATGCATGCATATTTTATTTAAAAATTCAATAAATGTGGTGTAAAAATAATATAATTCTATAAAATAATTGTAAAATATAATTTTTTTGAAAAGATTTTCAAAAGCTTTTTCAGAAATTATGACAAACTCCATCGGAAAATGGAGAAACAGCGACTTCGTCGTCTATTAGATACTGTATCAACTGATTGTCAAGATGAACTAAGTAAATACGATGACTGCGTAATTTCGAAACCAAAGTTGGAAAGATGAAACTTGAAATTGTAAATTTTTATAATACAGGCGGTGTTGATACCACTGATGAAATGTGCAGTATATATGATTTATCGCGAATATGTAACCTTTGGCCATTGCGAATATTAATACTGCAAGAATACTTAATACTGGAAGAATTAATGCTTCCATTGTCTATCATCCGGCTCTTTCTAAAAAATGAGACTTTCAAGATTATTAGGAGATTAGAGTGGATCTTGTGCAGCCACAGTGGGAATATGAGATCGGATCTCCCAAACCATAACAAAACACTCAAAAGAAGCTTTACTGACACAGAATATATTAAAAAGAGCATTAATCCACAAAAAAGGACATTGCACTGTTTGTCCACGGGTAAAAGATGTAAAAATTATTTGTGTTTGTCTTCAATGTAAGAAAAATAGGGGCTTAAAGCATATGAGTACAGTCTGCTCTGAATGTTTGAAAAATGAATAAAATATTTGATTTCTACTTTCTACTATCCTTGACATCAATTGCAAAGTAAGTTTTTTTACTGGTACATACGTTTTACTTGTGCTTTTTGAAAAAAATATAAAAATAAGTATTTTAAAATGAAAACTTTGTAGGTTTAGTTTAAATTGATAAATCTCATTCGTAGGCAATGAATTTAATAATTTTATTTGTATAATACTAAAAACATATTTTACTTTATAAATATGTATCATATTTGACTTAATTTTATTTCCATAATTAATTACAAGTGTTAAAAGTTTGGGGTGTTCTGTACACACCCCGCGAGTGACCGCGGGTTAAAACAATTTTATACATGTATTCTAATCTAAGTGACACTAAATATCATGAAAATTGTCCTTTTATGCGCTTTTTAAATCCGATTCCAAACGTAGTCAGATACCTTAATATAAATCTTTAAATGTCGTGAAATGCTGTTCATCGATGAGCAATTGCTTAAACTTCTGCCATAAATCTATAGTAGCACTTCCTCTCTTGCACCGAACATAGTTTTACAAGATCATTTCGATGCAATGAGAGTAAATTGCTCTTTTCATTATCCGCAAGGCTTGAATTTATTTTTTGAAACTGGCAAGGTATTTTTCTGTTTATCTTATAATGAGGGGCTATTAAATAACGAGAGCGAGACTGCTACAGAAAAAGAATTACACACTGAACACCAGCGACCGACAGTTAATAGAGACCGCGGTAACCAAGTGGTGTAGGTATCGGACTGTGGCTTGCCATGTCACGAGTTTGAGCCCAGTACCACTAAAGACCTGCCGTGTAGGGCAGCGATGCACGTTAAATCTGTCGAGAGCTGAAACGTTCTCCCGTTGGTGTGGTGGGGTAGTTAGGAGAGGGGGGTGTCAGCTCAGGTGTCGTCCACGTCACTTGACCATGGTTCAAAATTACGTGGTCCGTCGCCAAAAGCCCTCGTGTAGCTGAACAGTGCGACGTTAATATTCAATCAAATCGACAGTTACTAGACGTTTTACCTCCTTTTACGAATGCAGTGTCTCTTGTTTCTGAAAACAAATCCAAGTATCGTTCGTATTAGAGTTTTTTTTCTTTTGCTTTGCCGGAAAAAGGATAAATGTAACAATACAGCAATGAACTGTTGCCAAATTTCTGATGAAACTTGGAAAAACCACAACTGAAACTTACAATTTATTAAAAGTGTATGGCAACTAAGGTATGTTGCATGAACGTGTTTTTAAATGGTTTTATGCATTTTCAAAAGAGCTGAGAAGACGTTGAAGATTGTTCATGCCTGGATTTCTCTTCCACGTCAAACACGGATGACAGTAATGAAAAAATTGGTAATACAGTTAGATCTAACAGTTGGTTAAAAATTTTGCTGCTGGAACTGTTGTGGTTGACAAAAGATCCGTACAGCAAATTTAAAATAATTTTGGCAAACAAAAAGTGTCCACCAAAATGAAGCCTACAATTCTCACATTGGAACAAGAGAATGTCACAAAAGCATTTGCACTGAACGCCATTGAAAATTACCCAAAGATTGAAATGGATAATAAAGTGTGACGAATTGTGGTTTTTTGCTTCAGATCCTGAAACGAAGAGCCAATATATGCACTAGAAGAGCCCACCTTCCCCGACAGTCAAAAATGCTCCAATGAGCAAATTAAAATTCAAAGCAAAGATGATTATTTTTTCTTATATTCATGGGATTGCGTTCTTTTACTGGATTCCGGTCGAACTATTAATCAACATTACTAACTTCGCGTCCTTGCTGAATTTCGGGAAAGATTAAATAGAAGAATTGACCCGAACTGAATAACGACACACAAGCCATGGGTTCTCCCCCATGACAATGCGCCAAGAGATTTCTTTACAAGTACAGCATCCTAGTGTTGAACCATCCATTTTATTCACCGGGTCTTGCGCCATGCAACTTCTATCTGTTTCCAAAGGTGAAACTTGCATTGAAAGGAACAATATTTGAGTCCGAGGAAGCTGTGAAAGAGAAAGCGTCTTTTAGAAGCTGACAGGAGACTTCCAGCACTATTTTAAATAATGGAGCGTTATAGCAATAAGGGGGAAGTGTATGCTGAAGGTGACAATAAGTAAATAGACATGAAATCAAAATAAAATATGTTTCATAGCATCGTTCTCGTTATTTAACAGCCTCACCTCGTATGTTATAAATATACGTTCGTTGATACAAATATATATGCATTTATTAATTTAAAATTTGATTATTAGAATAAGAGAAACAAAATAGTAGTTTGCGTGTTTGTTTAATTAAAGATTTCTTGATACAGAGAAAAGGATTACCAGGATTTCTGTGTGTTCCCACTCATTGCAAACTTTTACATCTGTTTTTATAGATTTAGTAAATAAATATATTGATAGTTAAAATTTTTATCTTAAGGTTTCCTCCTATTTATATCAAGTTTTTGATCTTTTATGCAGCTTTCTAATTTTGTTTTACTTTAACTTTTTTTCCAAGGTATTCGCTTGAAATTTGAAAATCAAAACCATCTCTCAGATACATATCTTTTTTTTCCGTCCACTCTACGAAAATCTTAGAATAGGATCCATTACAATATTTGGCAGAAATGACCGTTCAATGAAGAACAATAATCATTACTGAGTAAATTTGTTTATTCTTTGTGTATGTTATTGTTACTTATTTATTTTAAAGGATTTTTAGGACCTTTCTATGTTTTAAGCCTTTGGCATGTAATTTTTAATAACTTTAAAACATCTATCGATCAGTTTTATTAATTAGTTGTGTTTTCTCACTGGATCACAACACATATTTTACACTAAAAATTCCCACCACAAATTAAATGGCAGGGACTCTTAGAAAAAGAATTTTATTCGATTATTAAATTAATTATTCGAGTACCAAAAAATAAATATTGATTCTTGTAAAAAAAATTTAAAACAGGGATGTTCGGCTATTGCATAACAACCGAGGTTACTGTATAGCTTCTTTCAAATTTTTAATTTTATCTCATGTTAATATGCCTGTAATATCATTCAATATTAAATAATATATGAAGTATAAAAACAGTGAAATGTTTTAAAGCAATTTTTCAACGTTTTATTTTCCGCATTCATATTTTGCTTTGTAGATATATTTTCAGAATACTATTTTAGTCATGAAACAAGAGTTCATTAAATCATTTTGATTCAATCCAAATTAAAAGCAAAAATGCGTATATAAAAAAAACTTAAATCATAATTTTTTTTCAAAAACATTTTGCTCACCAATACACTTTTTTTTACAATAGATGTTTATATTTTGCTGTTTCTCATTAAAGTGGAAATTTCATCTTCACTTTTAGATAAGATTCCTCTGAGGGGAAAACTTTAGCCGTCAAAATTCATTTTGACTTCACGTTAAATTTGATTTGATTTAATTTTTTCACAAAAAATACAATATGTTTCAACTAGTACATTGTACATTTAAAAAATTGAAAAATTGTGTCTTAAAAATGTATAAAAATAGTCTTGTTTGTAAAATATTTTAGTTATAACATTATCTGTTACAACACAAACATGTTTTTTTAACTTGAAGAAAATAAAATAAAATTACAAGAATTTTAAGATTTGTTGTAACTATTGTTATTTGAAAATAATGTTTTTATTCATCTTTGAATGTGTTTTTAAATTTTTTCAATAAGAGTCTAATGTAATAAAAAACAGCATAACTATTTTGAGGAATATATTTCATTTCAAATATTAGACTTCTTACTTCCTACAACGATCGATTAAAAGAGACTCTCTCCTGCATAAATCTCCAATATCAAAATAAAATTCGTCTTTTCTTATTTTTAATTCTTTTTACTTCTGTTTCATATTCTTATGTTAACACTCTTTGCGATATTTTTTTCGTTTCGAATCTCCAATCTCAAAACACTCTTTAAATATGTTTTTTTTTAATTTAAAAACCTCGATTTTCTTTCATTATAAATTTCAAGAGTTCCAGGAAAATCTTCCGGATCATACTTTTTTTCTTTCCTTTTTTTCCCACGAAATCTAATTCTCCGCATAATTGAGGCTGAGCCTCTAGCTTAACTCCAAAGGTTGAAAGGAACTTCACTTCTTTTTATCCCCCCCCTTCAGACCTCTTGATGGACAGGCCCAGCTTAGAAACATTTCCACACGCTTAAGTTCTGGTCTGTCACGCGCGATACCTTCTTCGAATCACAAGTTGGGAGTGTGTTTATTAAGCCTTTTTTTATTTCTTCGTTTTCTTGTTCTTCTCTCCCCTCCCCCTGTCGTTGCTTCTGAACAGCCTCAAATTTCCTTTTAAATGGAGTTTTTGTCTTGTTTCATTATTTGCTTTAAATTGGGAAGTTTTAAATGAAAAATAAGGATTCAATTGGCGGGTTTTCTCTTCTCTTGTTTAGAATAAGAAAGTATTACTCCATATTCTGATTTCGTTGTTCTTTCGAAAGCAAGAATCCCTCCCTTTAAGAGAGAGAGAGAGAATGAAAAGTAATTAATTCATTTTCAAATGCGGTTTGAATTTCAATTAGTGACATTTGATAGTAAGATTAAAAAGCAAATGCTTGCACTTGAGATAAATAACGCCCTGAATTGCACGAGATGGTAAATAAAAAAATATAGTTAAGTTTTTGATGTCTTGGTAGAGTTGGATACAATGATGGGGCATGCTTCATCATAGTTAATGAGATAACACTTTTATTTTAATTGATTTTACAATTTACATATTTCAAAATAACTATTGCACATTTTACTTTTTCATGTTGTTTCCTCTTGTCACTCTGGCATAATATTTTAATATCGTGTTGTGTGGATGCTCCCTATAATATTACTATTTACTAAAGGTACTCAGAAAAGGCGGGGAGTAAGATCACAAACTTCATTGTAAAAGGTTACATATTCGTATCTTGATACCGCTGAAGATCATCTACTCGTGTAATAAAGGCATTAAAATAGTTGAATTTATAATTTCTCCAAAAGCAAGAAGTGAAAGTTAAGATTTTGTTGCTATTATTTATTCAAGATTACATTGTCGATCATTAATAGTCGACTTGTAGACTAACGTATCTATTTGTCAAAGTTATCGTAAAAATCTCGTTACTATATGTGTTTTTTAACTTTTGTAAATTTGTATGTTTAAATACCCTTTTCTTCCATTATCCTACCCCTGAATCTCAACATTTTTCGTTCATATAGAATTGTGGAGTCTTATTTTCGTATATTATTTAATGAGAAAATGCATATGTAATGAAGTTTACCCGTATTCCAGATTGTCCAAACTCATCAAGAACCAAAATTACATGATTATTGTATTAATTACTGCATCTTGTTACAAAGCATACCTCGAAGAGTTTTTAGAAAAATGAAATAGTTAAAATATTACTTGCATTTAAAAAACTAGGAGTACAGGCTTACTAAAAATATCTGGTTCTGTTTTGACGTCTTCAGACAGTACATTACAGAATTTTTCTTTCAAAAAGTACTTGCATTAAAAACTACGTCGCATTGTTATAAGTAGAAATATTTGTATCTGCGAAATATTATTTTAGAGGACATAAGCATGTTTTGCTTTGGCCTTAAACTTCTCAATAAATGTGTTTTCCGATATGCAATAAACTTCGTTAATTTACTCAAATAAAAAAAACACTTTGGTCCGTTATTTTTTTTAAAACACTTTCTTTTCTGTTTATAATTATCACTAAGCGAATGGGAACGCCCGTCAAAAATAACCTCCGGACTCTAAAATATTTTAAGAAAATTAACGACGCTGTTTACTCACACAAAACTGCATCAGATAAGATTTATTCCCTCTATTCACGCATCAGATAAACAACCCGTAAGAAATCCATTTGTGCACCGTGAAATGAAAAGAATATTTATCGAACAAAATAAATCTTATCAATGGAATGATATTTGCAAGGAAACTTCGTGAACTTTTCAATTCCATCATCCACCAATTTTTTTCCCCAAAATTTATATATATTCTTCATTTTCAATAACTCATTCCATAAGCAGAAGTCCAGTTAATACGATTTCCTCAAAATAAATAAAGTTGTTCGTGAGCCACTCCCCCCGCTTCTCGAAGACCGATCATTTTTTAAGCCTATAGAAGCGGCAGACAATGCAGCCGTCCGAGTACACAAACAACTCCACTCCATATAATATTTTGTGTTGGCTATCGTGCTCGCTTGGCATGACTGCTATCGCGAAACTATGAAGATTGTTTTTATGAAACCTCTCTCGGAGTACTCTTTGCTGCTGTTTTTCTTGGGAAGTCCCTTTCTCTTTTTGGCTCCTTCTTTATATGAAGGGGAAACGCGTCTATTTTCCATTTCATTAGGAGTCGTGTGTCGTTGAGATTTAATGAGAGATGATGAAAATGAATAAACAAGAACTTTTGGGTTATAATCTGCTTTACTGAGGATTTTTCTCCCCCTTTTTTTTCGCATACATTTCCTCGGTTTATGCTTGTACTTTATATCTATAAAATCTACGACTTTTCTGCGAAAGTAACATGTATGATATAAAAGCCTCCACTTTCTCCGTTCATTAATTAGCCATCAAAGGACTGTTATTTAAGTTACCAGTAAGTTGTACTTAATCACGTTTCGAATACCTGCTTTCACCGATAAAGAACCTCATTTTAAAAATATGTTATGATTAGAGATTCATTTCTTTTATAATACGAATTGTATTAAAATAAAACGATTAAAGTATAATTTATGACTATTCATGTGTTATAGTAGTTCATAAGTGATCAAGAAAGAAAAGAAACTCGATCAATTTATAAAGAATTTTACAACAGTTGTGTTTACAACAGTTGTGCGTACAACAGACGAAAACACTTTCTTCGTCATTTGTCTTTACTCTTAGCCTCTTTGCGGATCAGACAATTTCCCCACTTAAAATGCTCACAAAAGCGTCACTTCATCATGGATTTTCACTCTTTTATCAGCAAAAATTTTATTTTTCAACGAGCCCAATAGTCCATACACTGGAAATATAATTGGAGTGTGTTGTCATGTGGTATTACAGTAGGGAAAATATATTTACTTATTAGTAATATTTCATGTGTCAAGTGGTTGAACGGAGTAAACGTTCTGTTAAAATAAGCAGACTTATATCAAAGTTTTATGATAAAATATGATTTTTAAAACCCATAAATTGGTTGGTAAAACTGTTATGTATGAAAGTTCCTGAGATTAAAATAATTTTATTTTATCCTAAATCCATGGTTAACATACTGTGTTCTTTCTCTACATATGTTGTGTTCCAGCTCTATTTTTAATATACTACTATGTAAAGGGTGTTTTTTAGAGGTATAGAACTTCAAATTGCAATAAAACAACGATGTATTATTCGATTGACATGAATTTTTTTTTATTCGAAAGATAATCTTGTGGCATTACATTTTAAATATGATTTCTGGCATATGACTGCCACGGCTGGCTCCATGGTTCAAAATTACGTGGTCCGTCGCCAAAAGCCTTCGTGTAGCTGAACAGTGCGACGTTAATATTCAATCAATCAAAGCCACGGCTGGCTCGGATGTAGTCCAATCTGGACGTCCAATTTTCGATGACTTTTTTCAACATTTGTGGCCCTATATCGGCAATAACACTGCGAATGTTGTCTTCCATATGGTCAAGCGTTTGTGGCTTATCCGCATCGACCAATGACTTTACATAGCCCCACAGAAAATAGTCTAGCGGTGTTAAATCACAAGATCTTGGAGGCCAATTCACAGGTCCAAAACGTGAAATTAGGCGGTCACCAAACGTGTCTTTCAATAAATCGATTGTGGCACGAGCTGTGTGACATGTTGCGCCTTCTTGTTGGAACCACAGCTCCTGGACATCATGATTGTTCAATTCAGGAATGAAAAAGTTAGTAATCATGGCTCTATACCGATCACCATTGACTGTAACGTTGTGGCCTTCATCGTTTTTGAAGAAGGATTCCACCAGCCCATAAAGCGCACCAAACAGTCAGTTTTTCTGGATGTAACGGTGTTTCGACATACACTTGTGGATTAGCTTCACTCCAAATGCGACAGTTTTGTTTGTTGACGTAGCCATTCAACCAGAAGTGCGCTTCATCGCTAAACAAAATTCACTTATGAAAATCGTGAACAACGGCAATCTCGTTTTGGGCCCATTCGACGAATCTACGCCTTGCTTGATCATATTTAAAATGTAATGCCACAAGATTATCTTTCGAATAAAAAAAATTCATGACAATCGAATAATACATCGTTGTTTTATTGCAATTTGAAGTTCCTTTACCTTAAAAAAAACGCCCTATACTATTTTGGTTTCCCTTTTCTTTACACTTTTAAGTATAGTATATCTACTGCGTCACATTCCTGAGTCTAATTCAACTCTTCAGTCTATTGAATCCCCCTCTTTCAAATTGAATTACCCTTACAATTTTCCTTTACGAAATAGCACAAACTTTATTTTATTTTAGACAGACAGCTTCTTGTGATTGTTTGAAAATAATAACTTATTAGTTTTCACAAAAGTGATAAATCGCAAACCATGAGAAATGAATGTGCTTTTCTTAATTGAACCCGTGATTAAATGGAAAATTAATGTATATAGTATCAGTTTCTTCCCATTGTTATCGTATCAACATAAGTTTTGTCCATTAATTCCTTTTTCAGTAGAATTATTTTGTGTTTTTCGAAGCTTAGTTAGTATTTGATCGACTGTTTTCATTCAACTGAGCTCATGAACTCTATGTAATTTATTACGTTCTAGCAATCTTAATCTTCTCAACGAACCTATATTCATTTCCAGGAATTGGTTTGGAAATAAGTAAAGAAAGAAAGGGAATTGCGTTTTCTAGCTGTAACATATAAGGTTATATAGAAACAATGGTGATTAGAGAAAATTAAGACAATATAGCAATGAAGGTGAATTGGGTGTTGTTGGCCAAAGGAACCATTCTGTTGCACATTTAAATCCAGATTCATCGAGTTAGATTTCAGATGTAGTCACTAATTCGTTTATCTGTGCAATTTATACATCTGCTTAGATGGTTGTCGTTCCCTGAAGCAGAAACTTTTTTTTGTGTTACATCTCTTATATATAATTTTAGAGCTCCTGTTAATGACTGTCAAGAGCTTATGTAATGATTGTTAATGACTGTAAAGATAATATCACCGAGATTGAACTTGATTTGAAAACGGATGGAGGGAAATTGTTATCGTAATGCTTTTACTTAAATTGATCCTCATACTCTCCCAAATAATGTTTTTGAAGTTAATTGTAAAATCTTATTTTAATCGCCGTTTATTTTAAAAGCATTGTGCTCCTTTGCCTGTTGTTTAAGACCTAAACAAAATGGGGAACACATTTTTAGACAGCAAAATGTCTCTATTTTATGAAAATTCACAACGATATAATCCATACATCTCTTAATAATTCTGAGTTTATCCAAGTTGAAATTCAATTTTTTTTACGTTTATCTCTTAAGAAGTTTTGCTCTTTAACATGTGTCAGGAGAAAAATCATTCTTAGTAGTTCAGTATTAGAAATTAAATATGAAAAACAATTTATAACTTAATTCAGTGGTGCAATAGCCCATGAGGTTCAAAGCCTACAGTGCTAAACTCAGTATTCGTAAACTTGGTCCCTGAAGCGCATTAAGCAGATGTTCCGGTCAGGTGGTCAGTCTGACGTGAAACCCTCAGTGTTAAGCTCCCAAGCAAGCTTGATACTCCTTTATTAGACCCACTGAAGGAACGAAAGGCTGAGTCAACCTTGCCCAGTTCGGGGTTTGAGCCACGGAACTGTGGTGTAGAAGCGCGATACACGAACCACTTGGCCACAAAGATTCGAAAAACAGTTTACCTCTGGTCAAATTGGATAAAAAAAAGAATAAAAATGAAGAGTCATTCACAACTCCCTCCTGAGCTTCGAAGTGCTGTAGTAAAAAAAAACTAAAACGAGAATACAGCAAAAAAGCAAAAAAAAAACCCCGTGAAATAACAGAAGTTCACGTTTTATTTCCATGTTTTACAGGTGTTCTGTATGTGAACTCTTCGTCATACATCAATGCGGAGGTCCAGTTCCTGCCTCACTATTCAACAGGGTCCTATCAACATTATTGACAGCACATGCTATTCTTCCGTGCAGTTCAGCTACATCACGTAGCACAACTTGGGTCTTATGTAAAAGACCAATTTTTTTGGATGGCAGCGTGCTGTCCATGTTGAGTAGTGGAGCAGGAGCTGTGGACTGTCGCACACTTGGAAAGTAAGTAAATAAAACTTGAATTGTTTCTATATTCTTTCAAATCTTCCTTGTTGCTGTATTTATCTTGGCTTTCACAATAGCGCTTCGAACTCCTGGTGAGAATTATGAATAGCACTGTATATGTAGCTCTCAATAAGTTAACGTAATTAAAATATAACATTAAAATTCGACGTTTTTTTTCCCTAGAAGTGAGGAGTCATACGCTTCAACATGACTCGAAGACCTACTGAAGCGTTTTGCTTGTAGGCATATCAATCAAAATACCGCATTGTCTATAAACTTTATTACTATATATATATATATATATATAATATCAATTTCACACACAGGAAAATATTTAATACTGTGGATGTAATAATTATTAAAAATAACAACTCTGAACGTGTGCGATGGTCGAAATAGAATATGCTTCGTAGGCAAATAATCAACAAGCTTTAAAATAGCCTGAGTTATTATATCATTTGAACGGTATTTCATTTTTCATTGAATCCGCTGGTTATCAGTTTGGAATATACTTGAAATAAAAAATACTAATTTATTACCTTTAACTTCTCTTTGATCATAGTTTAATCTTCACTTTTATCACCCTTGTTATTCCGTCATCAACAAAAATGATTATTTTTAAAAAAAATAATTTCGTCTTGAAATGTCAATTTTATCAGTAAACTAACAACTAATGAATATTTTTTTTAGATAATGAGCATTTATTTATTTTCACTTCCATCGAAATTCCGAATGTACTCCGAATTTCTATCCCATTTTAAAATTTTTTCGTCGTACTCTTATTAGAATCTATCCAAATTCTAAGAGAAAGGCGCCAAAAGATGCATTGCAATAATTTTCTTATGAGTTCACATTTTTTTGTGAAAAGCGGACTATTGTTGTTTCTAAATAAAAGAATGTAAATGTTATCATTCATCACTGCCATGGCTCCTCGTATCGCGAAGTGGCCGCGGTAGCCGAGTGGTATAGGTATCGGATCGTGGCTTGCCTTGTCACGAGTTCGAACCCAGTACCACTAAAGACCCGCCGTGTAGGGCAGGGATGCACGTTAAATCTATAGAGAGCTGAAACGTCCTCCCGTTGGTGTGGTAGTTTGGAGAGGGGGGTGCCAGCTCAGGTGTCGTCCACGTCACTTGACCATGGTTCAAAATTACGTGGTATGTCGCCAAAAGCCGTCGTGTAGCTGAACAGTGCGACTTTAATATTCAATCAATCAACATCGTATCGCGAAAAAAAGTATGTTCTACTCAGTTTTTTTTTTAAATTTTATTCAAGATTGTTTTCATCACCAGACTCCAATGATAATTTTTAGACGGCATTTGAAGCTTTATCTGCCAGATGGTAGCGGAACTGCTTTTAGTCTAATCTGCGAGTCACAACTTTAGTGCACTATTGAATTTTGAAAGGGAGATCAGAATGTATTTTCCAAACATCTACAATTTTGAAGCATTCAATTAAAAAGGCAGCGTCATCTGTATTGGATTTTTTTAGGCCTCGGCATTGTGTTACCTTCAGCTATTAGTCCTTTCCTTTTTACTTCGTTCCTTTTTCTATGGTTTTTTTCTTTTGATTTCGTTTGAGATTTTTGTCTGAAAACTCCTCTTTGAAAAACATAGTAAACAAGAGTTAGTCGTATTATATTAACCACTTAAATTGTTGTCACCCAGCCAGTAGGGTGGATATGACCCTCGGCTTGTAACCGAGTGGGTTCGAATCCCGAGTAAGGCATGGTTGTATCTTCGGGAAAAGAAGTCAAACGTAGTGGATTCCCTTCTCGAATGGAAAGCAGCGCACCCCTTCTGTTCTATGCTGAGATCCTCATGCGTAATAAACGTCTATATTCTTATGTTTGTGTTGTATCTTTCTGTTCTTCCACTCATATTTCATATGTATCCCACGATAAAAACACACGACAACTTAAATTGTGAGATGTAAGCGACTCATGCAATCCTATTGAATCAAACTCATAAATAAGCCTCTTTAGTCACGTATCACAAAAATTAACTTACATTTCTGAATTATATTCTTCATGAAGAAAACTTATTACACCTAAATTTATAATAATTAAAAAAATAAACGGTTTTCTTTTTTAAAAAATGCATTTATTAACAGAAGGTATTTTATTCAAAAAAATTTCTTACAAATACCGCTCATATTTCTTTTGTTCTTTCCAATCAAAAATGCATAATAGAAGAGAATTTCAATTCCCATACCATGTGTTTGTGAATAGTACAAAAACTACATAGATATTTTAAAATTCTTAATTACTAATATTATTATGAAGATGACTAAAGAAACTTTTTTATGCATGTAAAACAATTTTCTCCTTTTATTTGTGAATTAAATGCGCATTTAATGTTCATCATTTTACATTCGCTTTTAAATAACTGGGCGAAATTTCAGGAGCGTTTTGTGTCACTCAGTCGCTATGCTAATTTCGTTTCCCCCCCCGACTACTCCAGTTGGCTCGATTGACATGAACCGCCTTGACTGCTTCATAAATTATGTCCAATTCGTAATGCATCTATAATTCTACGTTTAGCTTTTTCTTGGATATCTCAGCTCCCTGCAAATTTCACTTTTTGTGACATCTGCTGAAGAACACTGCCTTTTTCTTTACTTACTATTTATTATTATTATTATTTTGTGGAATTTTGAAATAAAAACGGTATACACGTTTACAAGCACTTTCTCTGAGAAATTGACACAAATATTGGTATTAGAGCAGTGCTTCTCAAAGTTTTAATATTCGTGACGCAATATTCAATCATAATTTTCATCATGCCCCCCTCATACAATAACAATGTATGGAACACAATAATTTACTTTGGTGCTAAAACTTCGACATGACTTTAACCTTTCAAGTGCTACCGGCGTATATAAACGTATCGCTCGCCAAAGCGTTAATTTCCCTGCACGTATATATACGTCTTTCCGAAGTGCGGTCTTTTCTGTGTACTGATATCCATAAAATTATTCTGAAGATTTTTGAATGCAATCAAAGGACTTTGACAATGTTTGCGAAGGATTTACTTATTTCAGATAATTTGCTTTTTTATTCCTTCCTCCCAACCCCCAATGAATCCTTCGTGCGCCCCTACGGTTGGCATGGGGAAGCGAATCACGTGACTTTGAATTCAGAATCGAATTCAAAACCGCACAAATTGTCAAGATGAGAGATAATTTTTGTAAATAACTTTATATATGAAAATTCCATGGAGTCGCTGGTAGTTATTAATCCTGTTCTTAACTTAACATGGTTAAATTAGTTATAAAATATATTGTGTAGCACTGATACAATTAGAAGTGTAACATATCAATGTAAATGTGTGTTTATTTTTTTTTATTATGTCAGAACGTATTTTGTTTGTTTACTTTACATAAACTAATATTTTTAAATCTTTTATTTTTGACTTTTCAATAGGCTTGCGTCCTCCTTGTACAGTTGTCCCGCCCCCCACAGTTTGAGAAACGCTGTTATTGCCCCTGTCTTACTTTTTAGCCGAAAAGAAGTTATTTCAATTACCAATAAATTGTACCCGATTTTTTATCAAATGCCGGATTTCACCCATTACGATCTTAATTTCCAAAGATATGTTTTAACAGTGTTTCATTCATAATTCGTATTGGATTAAAGTAAAAATTGTATAAAAGTTGAATAATTTTTTATGAATCCATCTAAGTATTATAATAATTTATACATCATCAGAAGTTTAAGTAGCAAATGAAATAGTACCAAATTGATCATGATGCTGTCATGTTTATCTCGAAAACCGTTTTTTCATCATTTGCCTTTTTCTTCACACCATTTCTCCACTTATAAGTTTTAGCATAATCACACTTGGAGAAAATTATGGGTCAAAGTCACCAACAGGGTAACCTTAGAACACAGACATGAGCATTGGAGCAATAGAATTAAATTCGGTATAAGAAATATATTTTTTATTTTGCATCGTATTAAAATTTTAATTATTTCTCAAAATTGTAAATAAATAAATCATTCTGTATATATATATATATATAGATGTATGTATATGTATAGATGTATGTATATGTATAGATATATGTATATGTATAGATGTATGTATATGTATAGATGTATGTATATGTATAGATGTATGTATATGTATAGATGTATGTATATGTATAGATGTATGTATATATATGTATAGATGTATGTATATGTATAGATGTATGTATATATATGTATAGATGTATGTATATATATGTATAGATGTATGTATATATGTGTATAGATATGTATATATGTGTATGATGTATGTATATATGTGTATAGATGTATGTATATATGTGTATAGATGTATGTATATATGTGTATAGATGTATGTATATATGTGTATAGATGTATGTATATATGTGTATAGATGTATGTATATATGTGTATAGATGTATGTATATGTGTGTATAGATGTATGTATATGTGTGTATAGATGTATGTATATGTGTGTATAGATGTATGTATATGTGTGTATAGATGTATGTATATGTGTGTATAGATGTATGTATATGTGTGTATAGATGTATGTATAGATGTGTGTATAGATGTATGTATAGATGTGTGTATGATGTATATAGATGTATGTATAGATGTATGTATAGATGTATGTATAGATGTATGTATAGATGTATGTATATGTATGTATAGATGTATGTATAGATGTATGTATGTATAGATGTATGTATATGTATAGATGTATGTATATGTATAGATGTATGTATATGTATAGATGTATGTATATGTATAGATGTATGTATATGTATAGATGCATGTATATATATGTGTGTATAGATGTAGGTATGTGTATGTAGGGTGTTTTTTTAGAGGTATAGAACTTTAAACTGCAATAAAACAACGATGTATTATTCGGTTGACATGAATTTTTTTATTCGAAAGATAATCTTGTGGCATTACACTTTAAATATGATCAAGCAAGGCGTAGATTCGTCGAATGGGCCCAAAACGAGATTGCCGTTTCCCGATTTTCATAAGCGAATTTTGTTTAGCGATGAAGCGCACTTCTGGTTGAATGGCTACGTCAACAAACAAAACTGCCGCATTTGGAGTGAAGCTAATCCACAAGTGTATGTCGAAACACCGTTACATCCAGAAAAACTGACTGTTTGGTGCGCTTTATGGGCTGGTGGAATCATTGGTCCGTACTTCAAAAACGATGAAGGCCACAACGTTACAGTCAATGGTGATCGGTATAGAGCCATGATTACTAACTTTTTCATTCCTGAATTGAACAATCATGATGTCCAGGAGCTGTGGTTCCAACAAGAAGGCGCAACATGTCACACAGCTCCATGATCACATCACACATGCCAGAATCGATTTATTGAAAGATACGTTTGGTGACCGCCTAATTTCACGTTTTGGACCTGTGAATTGGCCTCCAAGATCTTGTGATTTAACACCGCTAGATTATTTTCTGTGGGGCTATGTAAAGTCATTGGTCTATGCGGATAAGCCACAAACGCTTGACCATTTGTAAGACAACATTCGCCGTGTTATTGCCGATATACGGCCACAAATGTTGGAAAAAGTCATCGAAAATTGGACGTCCAGATTGGACTACATCCGATCCAGCCGTGGCAGTCGTATGCCAGAAATCATATTTAAAATGTAATGCCACAAGATTATCTTTCGAATAAAAAAAATTCATGTCAATCAAATAATACATCGTTGTTTTATTGCAATTTAAAGTTTTATACCTCTAAAAAAACACCCTTTATGTATATGTGTATATGTATATGTGTATATGTGTATATGTGTATATGTGTATATATATATGTGTATATATGTATATGTATATGTGTATATATGTATATGTATATTTGTGTGTGTGTGTGTGTGTGATATCGCTAAAATGTTTGATGCATAACTTCGTATAGAGCTTTTTTTATGGGATTATTTATTAATGTTGGATTAAAATTGGTAAAAAGTTTTAATTAAAATGTTTTTATTTTTAAACTTGTGATTGATTAATTTAAGATGCTTTTAATTAGAATTCGGATTCATTCATGCGTTTTCGAAATACATTCTATGCACGAAAAAATGAGACTATAATGGGATTAGAATAATTTGATCGCAAAATCTCTCTTAAAAACACATTCGCAAGCGTCGATTGTTAAAAATATTTGTTTCTCACGTAAACTATTCACAAGTCGCGAGAGATTAGGAATCTCGTTTCTTTCAAAAGAGTCAAAGCGTGATGTTGATGTCTTGGTAAATGCTCGGGAAACTGGCTCCTTTGACTTTATTTGCATTTCCTCAGAGAAGCTTTTTATTTTCTCGGGTGTTATTTGATTTGAAATCTTCGCAAAAGAATTCTACTGTTTTATTTTTCTTTATAGTTGGTACTTTTCGTAAAGTTTTTGCTGAATTTACATGTTGAAGTCCTAAAACTATTTTGAAAATTTTGCTGCGAATTGCAGGAAAGGAAATGCACTTTTAGTCGCGTTCTGTGATTAGATGTCTCTCTCTCTCTCTTTTTAATCCAAGTCCAATTTTTTGTTTTGAAAATCCTCTTTATACTGTTATATTTTATTTTTCAGGAATTGCTAAATACTTTTCATGAAAGTTGCAGAACCTTTAGAAGACGAAGTTATAAATTCTATATATTCTATATATAATTCCTAAATTCTTGTTTATACGACAATATTTAGAATCCCCAAGAGGTATACGTCTTTTATTTTTATGTTTGATGAGAAATTAAGAGGGAACCAAATATAAAAGGGGAGATTCAATTAAAACTCAAGTTTTATTTTCATTATGTTATGCCACAAAAATAACCTTTTAAGTCTCGAATTCACATTGAAATTAGACCTGGTTGGGACAAGGAACGCGGATGCAAATTTAAAAATCTTTGATGTAAAACCCAGGCCATAAGAAATGCATTGATATTCCGCCATTTAGATGGATTATTATTCTGTGAGTCTCTACCCGTTGTGAAACTTTAACAATTCAGGTTATTTTTATTTCGGTAGTTTTTGTGAAAATATGTTAGTTAGAAATTTGTAACTTTTTTTTAGCAATAAATATCTCGTAAACTTTTTTTTAAAAAAATAGGTTTCTTCCCTTTGTTGGGAATAAGTAGTGGAAATAATGATCTCGAAAAGATTCTGACCTTTTAGAAGGTTAACAAACTTTGGTACTAAATCATAAATTGTAAATTTAGTTTTTAAAACATTTTTAAAAGTCCTGAATGTAAAATTTCTTTAAATTTCAAAATTTTAAGTTCATTTTAAATCCGTAAAATTGTCATTTCATGTCTTCTTTTGTGACGAATCAACAGTAAATGACATTTAATTTGTATGTGACAGTTAAGAGTCAACCCGTGTCAGTTTGGAGTTAACCTGCCGTCTCTTGGGACGTTAGATTTTTGGTGCAGGCATTGAAAAAAAGAATTTATACTCGTTCTTTTCTCTAAATGGAGAAATCTTGTATTTGTGTATAGTATCTCATAAAAGGCTTTCAGGAGAAAATGACTCATTTGAGTGGACACATCCAAAAGTATTGTGAAAGATACCTTGCAAAGTGTCTTTACAACTCTCATGCGCGCATCCTTTGCAGTGTCGGAAAGAACAAAATATTCTATACTTCAGTCTGAGAACTCCACTGAACAAACCGAATTGTGACATCTTAACCTTCGCTGAACAAAACATTTTCAATGGAGTCAGTTTCCACCTGAAAAAGGTTATGTTAAATTGGGGCTTATGATGCACTTTGTAAAATCACTGCCAAAATATAGAGAATGCTTCAGATATCTGTGTTCCAAGTTCCTGAAACTGTCTCAAGCCAAATTGGAAGAAGGGGTTCGGAAAATTTCTCATCCCATCCTTTTGGAAACAGTGGGAGAAAAGGAAGGTTTCAAAAACGTAGTGCTCAAGTTTTAGGCATGCTGAAGATCAACTCTTACTCCATAGTACAACACATGACAGCGCGTCACGCTCAAGAATGCATGAGGAGCTTGCAGGTTCGTTTCCTAGGCTTTCTTAGGAACGATTTGCCTGAAGGAATATTACTGAGAAATGCAGGGTGGTGAAATATTTCGCCAGGATTCCCAGGGTATTGACAGACGTTACCAAGGAATGTAGTACATTAATAAGCCATTTGATTACTGATGAACACTCAAGCGAAAACCCAGATTGGAAAACGAATGAGAGTAAAAAGAAACATTAAGAAGAAGAAAAAGTTTCATCAGAAACAAAAAGAGTAAACACATAAAATTATGAGCTTATAACAAAACAAATTGTTTGATTAATTATAAGAAGTGACATGCTTAGTTAATTGTAATAAAATAGTTATTTTTAATTACTCTATTTTTTGCAACCCTCTCTCACTTTGCTAAAAAACTGTACATCATGAAGGAAAATATAAGTAAAATTATTCCATGCTGTAGAAGAAAAAAAAATTTCTTTCCAGACCTATGTAATTTAAATAAGAAATAAACATCATCAATAGATTAAATAACTTTATTAGAGATTATCATTCATCATAAAAAAACCTATAAATAAATAAGATCGTATAGTAAAACTAATAAATCTTTTATGAAGTGTGCAAATTTTTCGTAATACATTTATAAATTGCTGTTAGCTTTTCCTCTTGATTGAACCACACGAATGTGTAACAGTTTCGAAGATCGAAGGTTGAGATAAAAATCTAAAAGTTTATGAAAACAAAACTGAGGCTGTCTTGGGGAAGAGAGGTGGAAAATAGGATCCTTCCGCAACAAATCGATGTTAGAAGAAAAACATTTTTTTTTCAAAACAGACAGTTTCTCATTTGTAACTCCAAACACAATCAGAAACTTTAATTCGGTTTCTCAAAAACGAATCACGTTCTGTCCCCGAGGAAAAATTTCCCATAGGTCGAGAGCGAGGTGGACCGTGTGCGTGACTTCATTAAAATATGCGAGCCAAATTCACGTAATGTGACAATTACGAAATCGCAAAATGGTTTTTACCCCGTCGCAAACCAAACAGGTGGACTGTATTGATGGTGTGTGCTTCGACACGTATTTCCTTTTCATTTCAGTTTGGAGTAATATTATTAGTTAGGGAGTATATATATATAGATAATAGTTAATTAATGGTTTAAGGGTATGAAAAATGATAAAGGTTATTTTATTCATGCTGCTTTTAATCTCTTGTATTGGTTCAGTTGGACAATTTAAATACTCAGAAATCAAGCACACCTTTGGGAATCCATTTGACGTACTGCAAGTATTTTGTCGAATTGATTTTACCATTCCAAAATAATTCCAGTATCTTAGTACTTAATTTTTTTTAATTATTGCCAAGATCTGTAATGGGATACAATTCAAATGTACAGGATGTGTTTTACTCTTCGTGCAATCCAAAAACTTAGAACAGATTTTTCTGAAGTTCTTATTTTATAAATTCAAAGACTTTCTCTTAAAAAACACTTTTTAACATCTTCTGTTTTTGAAATGTATAGCATGTTTCCTTATTTTCAGATTATAAAGCTATTTTACCAGATCTATGTAGAAAATCCAGATATTAACTAATACTTTATTCAAATACTCAATAATTTAAATTAACCATCAAGTGCTTTTTCGAAAACTCTGCTATTAAATGTATTTAATCAAGAAATCCTCATTTTTCTTGATTCTATATATTGCAATAAGGACAAAATCTTCAAAAATAATTAATAGGCTAAACTTGGTGAATACGGGCACTAAACACTGAATGGAAAATGAACTACAATGAAACAATTTCCATTTTTCCGAAACTAAGATACTTCAAACTTCAGAGTAGGATCTTTCTAATGGTATATGAACAAATCTCAAACTCTTGTTAGTAAGTGTTTAAAGAGGATCCACAACAAATTCTGTAATTGCTTACGTTTGACTAATACCTTAGGTAATATGGGTAGAATTGTGCCAGAAATATGAGCAGGTTGCATTATAAAAAGGATAAAGGATCATCTCTACATTTACCTTTTCCAAACAGAAATGCTTTTTTACTCAAACTACATGTTTTGGAAATGATACGAAGTAAAATTAAACCTTTCTTATTGACCAAATCATACCTCAAAAAGAAAAAAAAGCTGTCCCAATTTTTTATCTACAAATTAAAAATAAGTAAATAGTGAAAATCAGATAAACTATTAAATTAACACAAATTATTACAAACTTAAAGAAAAACTACACTTTATGAGGACTTGCATCAACGCTACACTCATTACAATAGAAGTCTCTCCCTAACTCGACACATTCCCCAGGGAACCAGGATGAACAAGATATGCAACTATTCCTGTCCTTAATTTTTGTCCTAAAAGTTAGCACCACAAACAGGACAAATGCATTGTTTTGCGTTTTATCTCTACAACTTTTCTGTGGCCGCGGTAGCCGAGTGGTATAGGTATCGGATCGTGGCTTACCTTGTCACGAGTTCGAGCCCAGTACCACTAAAGACCCACCAAGTAGGGCAGCGATGCACGTTAAATCTGTCGAGAGCTGAAGCGTCCTCCCGTTGGTGTGGTGTGGTAGTTAGGAGAGGGGGTGCCAGCTCAGGTGTCGTCCACGTCACTTGACCATGGTTCAAAATTATGTGGTCCGTCGCCAGAAACCCTCGTGTAGCTGAACAGCGCGACATTAATATTCAATCAATCAATCTACAACTTTTCTACGACTTCCGTTGCAAGTCTCTTCTTCCTAGAAGCCGAACCTTTGCACTTGTCAACTTTCTAGCAACGTTCTTACGTCTTCGACGATTTCTACAGCTTGTTTTCGGTTTTTAGTTGAATCATGAAAATGAAATATCCTAACGTTTCTGTACTGTCCATATTACTCCTTATTTAACTTTCCATATTTGCTCTCATGACATTCGATAGATAGCATTACTACCGCCAAAGAGAGAAAGAACGCAAGCGCACACTCCCACCAACGGAAACTACACTAATCATAAGATTGCAGCCATTTATAGGTTTATGTAAAATTAATTAATTTTGTGCGTTAAGTCTTAAATAAGGTAGCTAAAATATAGCAACAACCCAATTTGAAATATCGGGTAGCTGTACTTACCTTTAGAATGATCAGTTTGCACTTCAGTTTGAACCACACAACGACAAAAACTTATCCCAAAGTTGCGATGATACTTAAACAATGCCAACGCCACAGTGTGAATACACCTACTGAAAACCATTACGTGCAATAGGAGTATTTGTTTAAGTTGGCCCATATCTGCCAAGTTTACTCTGTCCAATTTTACAATTAGATACAGTTAACGAATTTTTAAAAAAAATTTACTAAATCTTGTGACTTTTTCCAAAATTTCAGAATTTTACTTTTAATGAACAAAGACTTTGTGTTGCTGTTATGTAGTTGATATTCTTTCAGATGTGAAAAATTGACCATGCAATTAACAGCTTTCGGAGTATATCTTAATCTGTTAAGAAACTCTCCAGTAATTACAGTCCCTCTTAAAAGGAAAGTAACATTTTATATATTTATAAATCCTCAGTATCCCAAATTTAAAACCCACTCAAATAGAGAACACAGCGATTCAAATCCGAAAAAAATTCCACACGAAAAAAGAAACGCGCAGTTGCTTTCAAATGTTCAACTTCAATGTTGCATCTCTGCCCCAGGAAAGAGCTTTCTTAAGTTTACTTTACAAATTGTTATCCTAAGGCATTCTGGAATTTTCCTGGTGCCCTGTCTGTCGTTAAAGTCACTCCTATTCACTTAGCATTGTTAAAAGAATATTGAATACAAGCCATCTTTCCTGCCTCAATACCCTTTCGACAGAGAAGCGAACAAACATTAAGTTTTCTACGACAATTTTGAAAGGTATCGGATAGTGTGTGTGAAATGTGTGCATGCACTCGTGAAGGATTTTCCCTTTAAACAGTGGGGGTGCGGATGAGCATATCACGTGAAGGGTTCTCACCCAAAACGTTTTGATTACACACAAGTTTGTAAAAACGCATTCCCTTTAAACATCTTCTTTCTTGGTTCAATTATATCTATTAATGTTATTTGATTGCTTTCCTCTCTTTGTGTAAATAAGTTTCATCCTTTGACATAAATACATTTTACTTGAACGCGTTAAAAATAAATATGCTTTACTCATACATTTTACTATAAATACATTTCTATTGTACCTCTTATGAGGGAAACACATAGGGTGAAAATATTCACATAACGCCATATTTATTTTTAAAATGAAAATATATAAATTTCGTAGAATTTGCACTATTTTTTCAAACTTAACAACTGCGAAAATATAAATACTTCATAAGTATTTACATCTGTGTTAATTTCTCAGGTTGCACAAACTAAGGTGTTTTTTAAAAAATAGATAAAGAATAAAAAGTAGTTTTTTAAAAATATTGTTTTACAGTCGGAAGTCAAGGAAAACGAGGGGAAGAGACTTAATTCCTCTTTTGTCGTTTGTGTGGTTATGTGAGATTCTGGTAGGTGCAGCGAATAGGAATCTACAGCAGTAGAGCTGCAACGTCCTCTTCTCGATTGTGAAATTATTTATAAATTTACTAACAATTTATTATTAATTTACATATAATTTTGCTCTGATTTCTCCTCCACGCCGTAGTTTTTTACATTGTTCTAAATAGTGCCCCTACTTCAACACAAAACTTTTGAATTACTTCCTAATGTGTTGTATCGAATTTTGTTGAATACGTTATTTCCAAGATTTTTTTGTCTTACCACCTGGCTTTGGAATAAAATATTACATATGTTATTTTAATGAGGTTTTTTTAATATGTATGTAAAATGCTTTGTAAAAGAATTTGTATCTAAACGACGCATATTGCCGGAAAAGTTTCAGTTGTTACTTTTTTCGATTAATAATTTAAAATGTTCATATTTAAAGCGTTGCAAAAATGAAAATCATTAAAAAGACGTTAAGAATGTGTATACTTATTTATATTAATACATAGTATGTTTCCTTTTCTCTGAATAAAAACTATTTTTTTCAATTCCTACTATTAGCTCACATTCTCTATTTATTTATTTATCTTCAGGGAATTTTCAGTCGTTAATAAAATACACTTAAAACCGCTCAATTGAGCTGAAATTTTATATACATGATTATTTTGAATGACAATACAGCAATTTAATTATAATTAATAAATATTAATTGATTAAAATTAATTATTCAAATAATTAAAAATACAGCTTTGTTGGCATCGTTTTTGGCGACTTGGGTCAAAATTTTAAAAGATTTTTTTCTCCCGTTTTAAAGCATTCAGGTAAACTGAAATTTTATAGACACGATTGTTTGGATGACAATACGATATTTTAATGATAATGAATAAAAATTAATCACCATTTAATGTTGCGATTCTGTCCTATGTATATACATATTTATATTAATTGTAACTATTTAATAAATAGTAGCTAAAATAAAAATTTTCTTTGTTGATCTAAGTAGGAATTAACAGAAAATTTTCTTCTATATTACTTGTTTAATGTTCAATTTGGATAGAACGTCCACTGTACTTAACGACGCGTGTTTATCACAAGAAATAGAAAAAGTTTTTGTTTATTTGTTTCGTGTTTCTTTAAAAAAAATTCTTCACTCTTGCCTCTGAAGCTGTTTAGTATTTATTCGCCAAAATGATTTGTTTGCTTCTGAAAACTCTCGCGTTTTCTCTTTTAGCTCCCACCTTGGCACGCGGTGGAGAGCGCAAACATCCTGTGACTCGGAGGAAAGAACTATTCTCTGCAAATCTACTTTACAAGATTGTAATTACGAGGAGATTCTAATCTAATTGCATTTACTATTTTTTTTGTTATGTAAAATAACACATTTGTGTGTGGCAGAAATGAGTGTGAGAAATCTATTTTTTTAAAAATGTTTGCAATTGACCGAAATTAACTGTCATTTCTTTTTAAAGAAAATTGAGTATGAATTTAATCTTTATTATACTATTAATAAAGGGCTTTTTTTCTCTTGAAACCGAGCCTTTTACGAGTTTTTTGTGATTTATTTTCCAAATTTGTAATATATTAAATTGCTTATTTCCAGAAAAGTTTCAATATATATTGATGCATTTTTATTAGCATTTAACAAATATAAACATATATTGTTAAATAGGACAATAAGTCCCTTTTAAAAAACGTTTATTACAAAATATATCGCTTGTGAGATGTGTTCGATTTCTACAGTTAATATGTTTAATGGATGCACTTAAGACTGAAACTTGTTTATAGTAACATGCGTGTAAAAATACACTGTTAGACAAATTAAAAGAACAACATTTTATGAAACATACATTAGGTAATCTTAATGATTTTAACATTAAACCAAAGCTGTTACTTCCATCTCCTTTTGTAACAACAACAACAAAAAACACTTGTACGAGGAAAATCAGTTCTCTATAAGTTATTCTTTTTACTTTTTTTCAAGATATAATTTATTTTAATGAAACTATCCACATTATGTTAAGATAAGCATTCCAAACCCAGCTCAAAACTAATCTTAGGTTTATTTTACTCATTGTCAGCACAATTTTCGAATGTATGTGTTTTCGAATCTGAGATTTGGAAGATTAATTTTGAGCCAGCGTGCGCATCGTTCCTCTCGATCGGATATGTGTTTCTTGAGGCCGCAACCGGGTGTAGGAGCGTGATAGGAAACACTCCATTGCCACATGCGAAGTCTCAGTCTTTGCCTTTTCCAAGTTTTATTTTTAGCCCCCTCCCTCTGTGGCTGACGTCTGCCTCCCGGAAGCATTGTCTGCTTCAACACCCTCCCTCCCCAACCCCTCTCCTTCGAACATCGATGAAGAGCTTCTGCAACAACTTTCATCACTTCACGATAATTGTTCTTAGAATTCGCTTGCAGTGAGTGGTTCTCGCGCGTTTTGCACGAGCATTCCCTGAAACAGATTCCCCTCGACTTGCGAGCGAATTCCAACCAACAGGTCGAATTGATTTTTTCTAATTCTTATTTTCATCCAAACGGTTTGTGTTCATGAAAAACAAAAATTCGATTCACGTGCGCACCTTTTAACCCTTTCGGGACGAAGGACATAAACGCGTATGAGCGGCACTATACACACAAACATCCATGTCTTCTCCGGGATTCGAACCCAGGCCCTACGGCACAGCAGTCAGCGTAATTAAACCATTATACTGCATGGGTGGCTTTAATTTAAATGTCCAAACTAGAAATGACTCACACATAAATCACACACATTATAATCTGAATAACATATTCACACAGAGTACATATAAGCAAGAGTATGTTATTCAGATTATAAAAAAAGTATAACGCATTTTTCACCATTTTAGGCTCAAAGTATTTGAAACCTTTCTTCCCATATCCAAAAAAAATTTTTTGGTACGATTAAGAAATGGATTTTATAAAGTTTCCAGAACTTGTAATGTATGTATGGATCCAAAGTAACATAAAGAGATAATACTAGGAAAAAAAGTTGTTGAAAACATTATGTCCTCAATTATACTTTAATAAAGTATATAAATACTTTGTATGAAAGCTTTGAATTTGGTTTTCTACTCTGGTGATATTATCAATAGCTTCGAAGAGAAAAAGATTTTTTTTCAAGTTGAAAAGTTTCAAATTAAAACCTGAATGTAATGACTGTCTGAAATTACAGCACGCAGGGTGAGTCAATACAGGATTAAAACAATCCTTTACAGCGTTTCACAAGCTGTTGGGTGCGTCTCCCTACGGGAGGACGCGAGCCTGTCGAATATTAAAAATATTGCTTGAATTTAAGGAAAAACAAATACATTCATCCATAATACAAAATAATTACACATATAATACACTTATAAATATATCAGTACTGCACAATTTATTTGATTATTAATTTAACAGTACTAAGTTAAGAAAAAGTTTAATAATTACCAGTGACCCCATGGGCTTGTCATATATAAAATTAAAAATAAAATTCAATACTTATATTGCTAATTTGTGCGGTTTATAATTAAAGTAGTATTGTAGCTTTAACATCTAAGTACATTATTATTGAATTCAATGCATTGTTATTGTGCGGAGTCACAAATATCGGAAGTTTGAGAAGCACTGTTCCGGAATGTATAGGCGCAAGTCATACGGTGAGGCGCAATCAGGGGAGATAAAAGAAAATAGAAATGGAGTTACCGGTTAGTTACGTCGTAGATAGGGGACAGTAGATATCTAGCCGCCGCACAACATGATGCATCTCAGTAGGGGGAAGCGCCATTCGCAATTGTGCTAACGTTGGGAGTCTTCCCGTAGGTCGAAAAAAGCACACATCTATTACATGGAAGACTGGGCAAATGGCAGAGCTGCGCTATGAATGGATCGCCTCATCTCCCTAATGCCGCTTCAACTTGGACAACGGCTCGTCATCGATGCAGGTGGGCGCAGTGCAAGGCTGGAAGAAAACATCTTGAACGCTGGAGTCAAGAGCTGTTGCTCATCCCGTAAATGCGAGTCAACACGAAAATCGCTTACACCTCTCTCATTTTTAGCGAGTACAAGCTTTGAATCCGGCAGACTATCCTCTCTGCCTGAACTTCTGGCAGTGGGTGGTACAGCAAAGTGCGCTGCAGCCGGACTTCATAGATCATGTGCTGTTTACATCTGAGTCGACGCTTACACACGAGGATGTTCATAATGCTCACAGTGGGCTCAATTCATCATGATAAAAACAAAGTGTTTTTCATTGAAATTCAAAGCAAATATTAAACTAATTGTACTTGCTGTTTTATTTGTAAAACTTAGATAAAATTTCAAACTTGATATTTGGGCAAAGATGTTTAAATGTTAGGAAAAAGAAATTTCTTCAAAAAGATTTTTTTAATTAAAAAAATCATATTTTATGTTTATACTTTTAAATAAAATGCATTTTGTATACGTATGTACTTTTTAAGAGAAAGTTTCTGCAAAGATCACACACAAAACTTGGCAACACCGGAGCACGTGAACTGATTAGCTGGAAACACTAGGTAGTTTTATGCATGTGACTATGACGTCGTATGAGTTTTTGAATTAATTGGCTTTCACTATATTGTGACTATGACGTCACATGAATTGAACCCATTCCCTTGAATGGGCAACCGAGAATCCATATACAACGCAACCACATTCGTATCAACAACGATTATATGTGGTCTGTGAGTGTCAACGACTTTTTGATTACTATCGACGTAACTTAATGGCGAATGTTATCTTTTTCTGGAATAAGTATTACCAAAACTATTGCAGGATGTTTCGATTGCCATTCGTAATCGCATGTGATTTCAGCATTATGGGTGCACTTACTTGAGTGCCATGTTTGAGACGCGAAGGATTGGCAGTCACTTGGCCAATCCTATCTTCTGATGTATCGAGCCTAGATTACTTTTTATGGGGACATCTGAAGAATCTTGTTTATGTAACTCCACTTGACTCAGATGAGGATCTCATGGCTCGAATATCCCAAGCTGCCGGACGTGAAGTACTTGGCATTTTTGAACGAGTGCACCAATCGCTCCACCGACGCTGTCAAGCATGTATCGCTGCTGGTGGACGCCATTTTGAACAGTTATTGTCAACGACGATTTCCATAAACACTTCGTTTTTTGTGTTTGTGCCTCACCGCGTCACTTGTTTCCATACATTCCCGTACAATAAATGATTGTTACAATGTCCTGTACCATAAATTCGAAAACACCCTGCATATCCCAAGAATGCTAGTTTCACAGTATATAAGGCTTCGTAATAAAGAAGGAAGCATAGCTAATTTTTTCTTTTATTGTAACCTGGAGATGGATCAATATCCGTATAGGAAAGCTACGCTATTTTTTCTTTTAAAGGACGCTTGTACATGTGTGCAGTACAAATCGGTAAAATACATCTGTGCATCAAAAATGTCCTTCAAGAGGGAAAAATGTCATCTCAAAAAATAATCGAGCGAAGAGGAAGTAAACGGTGTTAAATTATTTAAAAACGACATATTCGGAAAAGACAAAATGACATGTGGAGATTTACGTCTTAACTTTCCTCGAGAAATGGCAGTCATCAAGATCGGGGTTTTTTTCTACTTATTTCTTTTTTCAAACGTTTGATTGACATTTCTAACTATTTCCTACAAAAACGAATCTCTTTATGGCGAGAGCTATCGCACCCAATGAGCCTGCTGGTGACATTCATTAACCTGCGATAGTCATTTTTGTACATTTTCACTTGCTCCAACTTTTAAATTTGATTTTACAAGGAACTGAGAAGAAAGTTTTTTTGTTTCTTTTCTTCGATTTTGTGCGCAATGTTGCGAATAGAATCAAATGTACTTCTAAATTTGATTGTTAAAATAAACATTTATATTTTAAAAGGAGAAAATGTAACATTTTGTAGAGTAAGTCTAAAATACCTTTAGAGTTGCTATATAGCAACCTATATTTTACTTCTCCAAGTTTTTTTTTTTTACAATTTTTACTATATCTTTTATTTGAGAAGTCATGAAAAGGCTGATTTTTCGAAATCTTCATTGAAAGACGTTCTACAATTAACAGAACTCGCATTAAGAGACATGAAATACTCCATTAATGTTATACAGTAGAACCTGTTTTTGTGAGGTCTTTTTATACGCTATTTCCTTTTTGTGCGATTTTTTTTGTGCAATCTTTTTTTATGCGGTGTATGAATTTCAAAAGCTTTGGCGCCACACTGTAATGTTTTGTGTCTATTGACTAGTGGCGTAACGGTAAATGTTGAGACCCCCTCTCCCCCTGAAAGTCAGGTTTCGCCTTTAATATTTTATAAATTGGATAAATTAGCGTTAGTCAGAAGACTTGGGGCCCCTAGAGTCCTGCACCCCCCGTAGCAGGACTCAATGGCTTTGGCTCCACTGTAATGTTTTCAATCTATTTGCCAATGGTGTAACGGAGAATGTTAGGACCCCCCTCTGAAAGTCAGGTTTTGCCTTTATGATGCCAAGCATGATGAAGTGAGTGAGTGAATTATTAACGTCGCACTGTTCAGGTACACGAGGGCTTTTGGTGACGAACCACGTCATTTTGAACCATGGGCAAGTGACGAGGACGACACCTGAGCTGGAAACCCTCTTCAAACTACCACACCACACCAACGGGAGGACGTTTGAGCTTTAGAGGGATTTAACTTGCATCTCTTCTCTACACGGCGTGACTTTAGTGGTGCTGGGCTCGAAATCGTGACAAGCCATCTGCGATTTGATACCTTGACCACTTGGCTATCGCGGTCCCCTTTCCAAACCTCCCCATCACGGCTACGGAATAACATGCACTATAAAACATCTTTTTTAAAAAAACTATTTTTAAAACTTTTCTTCTAAAGGAAAGCAGTGAATTGCATCCACAAGTGGAACAGTTCAAGATGGATGAGAATTTCAGTATTTTAAACACGCTTTTATAAGCTTCACTTGTATGTAACGAAATTTTTGAACTCGATTTTTACCCATTTTAAAAGGTCAAATTAATTCGAAATTTTGCACACTTGTCACGGACCTATGACAATACAATAATTCCATAATTTTGTTCCATTATCCTGATCAGCATCATCTAACATAATGATTTCCAGATTTGGCGACTAATTTCATATAGCATTCTCCGATTTGGCGACCAAAAGGTTAAGGTACAACCTTGAAGAGAAAACGTTCAAGGTTAATACACATACAACGAACAAAATGTGTTCCTTATGTGAAAAAGGGGAGGGGGTGCGTCAGCAATTTATTACCACAATCTTAACAATTGTCCAGTTTTTCTGGAAATGGAAATAAAAAAAAAGACTCAAGCATGGGAAAAAAAAATCAATGGCTAAATTCAGATAGAAAGTCTACTTTTCTAAATTCTCTTGTCGGATCTGTGTAATGAAACTTCATTCATTGCTTCATTTTACCAAAATAGCTGAGAATTGATTCAGAGGTAACCATATTAAATAATTTCTCACAAACTCTTCGATTCAAAACATGAAATATTATATCAAAGGCTGAAGCAAGTTTCAGAGAGAATATTTTTAGTGAAAAATATTTTTGCTTTTTTTGCATGAAATATTTCAAACAGCTCTTCCAGATTTCCTTCAGTTGGCTGATCCTACATTTTGAAAACCAGGCCGTATCGATAGGATGACAATGGGTATTCCAGATTCTAAAAAATGACGGATTTAAGATTGATTCATCAATGAATAAATGATAGTTTAAAAAACTAAGACAAGCTTTTACGGTTCATCAAATTAAAAAGTAAAAAATTCCTCTTAATATAAGAATAAAATTATGAGCGTGGAGGGCGGGAGGCTTTGTATTACATTTTTACACTAAGTCAGCATTTTGGAATAGAACTAGTGAGAATTTATAACAATTGATATCTAGCTCCCCACGCTTTTACCACAATGACATTTATTTTCTCGTTAATCATTTTATTCTTATATTAATCATCATTTTTTACATTTTAGTTCGATGAACCATAAAAGCGTGTTCTTTAGTTTTTTTTAACTATAGTTTATTTTTTTTTATGTATAGATGACAAGGTGACTTTTGGCGTTGCCACATCGATTGGCTGAGAAAGTTGCTTTATAACAGTCTGATACAGTATTTCTCCAGTAACGATCCGCCGTGATGAGGGGCTGAAGCTCATTAAATCTGAGGCCTCACTGTCTTCGTATTGAGGTGGTGTGGAAGACTAGATAGTGAGCGTTACCGCAGTTTAAAACAATGAGATGAGTTGATTTTACGTATGACGATAACAAAAAAAATCAATCGTCACCTCGATGAGTAAGTTCATTTCATCATAAGAAAAATCACGGAAATATAATTAAAATAATGAAAACACATTTTTTTAAAAAGACTAATTTGATATGTTAAATGAACTTTGTATTTTTTGTGAGGCAGACAACCTTGTTTAACAATGCAGTTACTTAAATAGAGAAAGTAAGTTCTCCACAGTACAACAGTCAATAAATGTATCAAATACTAAATAAAATAAAAATGCACAGTTTTCAGTATTGTGTTGCTTTTTTTCAAAAAAAGTTTATATAATTTCGAAAGTGTTAAAATGCTACTTATATTCGAGATTCCGTTGTCGATTCTTTTAAAAGAATCTGCATGAATACAAAATAAGCCTTGATACAAGAACTTGATGATAGAAGCTTTTAATGTTATTTTTTTTCCTTGTGACCACCGTTAAGTCATTTAAAAATACATAAAACGTTGTCGGACGTGGTATAATGTGCATGGGGAAATTTATGCGTAGATAGAATGATTCTGCAATTGGAAGAAAGTAGTCTTAAACTTTTTTTATCTCCATTTTTTTATCTTAAATGTTCTCCAAACAATGCGAGAAGAAATGGAAAATATTAGAGCAGGCGAACCCCTACAGCTACAAAACCATCCGTCCCTCTTTCGCGCCTATTCACTGGAGTTTTCGAAAGTTACATTCGTGAACCCCAGACCCCTGCAGTTAGGTCTGCTTTCAGAATCTTTGCAAGATATTTTAATTATGAATGGAGTCAATTGAAAATTGTTAAAAATGTTGAAAGCATTAATATAAAAGAAAGTCTTATGTAAATTTCCCAATTTTAAAAGATAGCAATTTTAAAAATGCATTGAAAAGTAAACAAAATTATATTTTATTTAATAATAATTTTCAAAGCAATTTCGAATCTTTTCTGTTCAAAAATTTTAAGTAAATGTGCCTCGTAAGTTAAGTTTATTTATTTGGAAGATTCGCGTGCAATTGCATTAATATCTGAACTGCACAAAGTTCTGCTAAACAAAATGTTATTAAAAAGCAATCGTATTTTTTACGAATGGAAACAAAGAAAAACTAATTTAGATTTTTAGTTCTTAAAAGAAATTCAAGAATTTTTTTCAGCAAAACTATTTCTCAATCGATTTCAAAATTACCTTTTTTTTCTTAACTCAATATCTTTTTTCTGAATGATCTCATTATTTTTTGTATAAACATCATAATACAATACTCACTGACAAATTATTTGCTCCTCCAGCAGCTAGTGGTTAAAAGGCGTAATAAGACAATTTTCAAAATATTTGGCTTACCTATACACAACCAGGAGTCATTACATTGGAATTACTAGGGATTGTAATATCGGACCAAAAGTTCAAAACCGGTATTCTATCTTTTTTAGATCTTAATACCGGGATACTGGTTTTAATTCCGGTCGTAGAAATATTAGAAAAAGAAAAATGTGTTTTTTTTGTTTTATTTGCCAGTTTTATTAGAGAGTAAATATCACCAAAAAAAATTGTAAATTTTGAATTATAACAGTTTATAAAGAATCACACAAAAAAGTAGATGAACAGGTTATTTATAAATCACAAAAAAGTGTAAACATCACTATTCATTCTGTAGTACAAATTTTTGAAATGTCATCTTAAACACATAATGCATTAATTCTACTGTCATTAAGCCTGGAACGTAATTTTGTGTAAAAATTACCAGAGCTGTCGAAAACGCCCTTTCGATATCTACGCTAGTTGGTGATACTGGTAGAAATGCGCGATAAACATTTTCGAAGTATTTACCTCAAAATCTTTCATCTTCAAATAAATCTATTTCTCATTGATTGGTGTGGATATAGCTGATTTCTGTATTGTATTTTGGTCTGTTGAATTTTTTTTTAGTTATCGCTAATTATAATTTTTGTTCAAGAGGCATTTCCTTTTCCCTATTTTTTGACAATAGTGTCATCATCAACATCTTCGAAAACTGAACCGAATTCTTCTGAATGTGGATAGGTTTGTGAATAAAATATTTTAAGAAAATTTACTATAAACATGATCAAATTTGAATTGGATAGTCTCTTTTCTTCTTTTTTATTTTCATTTTTAAAGTCATTACAATTATGTAAATACCGTAAGACATATTCTATTGCAGCCTACTTTCTTCTGTGTAAATTTTCAAAGTAATCTATAATTCTTCAGGTAGGGATGTTCTTTTAGTGACAGCAACATGGAATTTTTTCTTCCTATAAATAATCTAACCAAACCGAAGTCTTATCAGCTGATTTTTAATGTTCTTTCAAATTATTCTTATTCATTTTTATGGGTTTTTATTTATTGGTATATATATAATGAATCTGAAAAATATTTTGAGCCCTTAGTACGATATGCATGTACAATGGGAATAACAAACTCAGCAATTTAAAAATATATCAAAATATTACGCACTTTCTTCACAACTACAACCTTGTTCTTACAGATACGAATATCAGACTACGAATACTGCTCGTGTGCAGTATTGCTCTGAACTGTAATAGGATAGTTTTGGTTTGCCTCTTTGTGTGTGTATGATTCGCATGTTTTATCACTACTCTTGATTGTACGATGCAATTTTTTATTCAGTCTAATTAATTTCACCCATTAGGGAGAAAAAATTGTACTATTTTGCTATGTTGGTGATCTCTAAACATAGTGTGGAGACAATTTTAAAAAATTCTAATAAATACCGACAAACCGGATTTTTAAACTTCTGAATACCGGTGTTACAAAATTGTACAAACTACTCAAAATACCGGTATTGCAATCCCTAATGATCACCTCTTGCCTAAAGCGATGAACTGGAGACAAAACTAAGACACTCGCGTGGCTGATGCAAGAGAATGGATTCCGCAGGTTTAGTGTTGAGCGACAGAATGGGAAAAGCAGCTGACATGCTTGTTTTAATCATCATTAGTTAATTTATAGAGTAACCAGCTTAAATGTGAAATTATTCGTCTATAACACACTTTTCAGCTGCCTGTGTGTGGGTTAGTTATTTCTTAAAATACCTATTCTTTTCAGTGAAATGATTGCTAAACACGCTTTGACGGGTAACGTTCCATCTTGGATTCTTTGATAAATCCTATAACAAAGTCGAACATTCAGCGTTATTCTTTAAGGCAGTGGGTTGTTCCATTTATACGTGAGGTTGGAGCATTGCACAACGGACCCCTGTGGTTCTCGACTCCTGTATTAAATTTACTTAAGTCTCTTTTGACATGTAAAAAGTGACTTTCCAAATATATGGATGATTGTCCTCTGCAGGAAAGAACGCACCGTAATCGGAACCCTGTCTGTGTTTGAAAAAGGAAGAGAGGGGGAAAAGAGATTCTCCTTCGAATTCACTAGATGAAAGTCAGGTGTAAAATAGACCTCTGCATTGACTTGGGGAGGATGTTTCATGGGTAAAAAGTATAAAAATCCATTTGAAACGCAATGGGTAATTTGTATCTTTTGCCTTTTCTTCGGCACTTGGAGAGTATTTTTTGTCGAAATGAAACGTTTTGGGATGGTATCAAAGCAGATTTTACAAATATTAGGTTGGGGAAAAAGAAATCCATTATTTTTGCATGAAATTCAAGACTTAATTAAAAATGTTCAGGTTGTCCGATTTAAGTCAAATATGCACCGTTTTATTGCATAATTTGTTGCCATTTTAAAGGTAGCTTCATGATGCCTCTCTCACAGAAATATTGGTCCTTATTGGCGAAAAACTCTAGAAATCGATTTTCCCAATCTTCTCTTGAAATCAATTTCTTATCACTCAGGGAATTTTGAAATGCAAGAAAAAGGTGGTAATCGCTTGGTTCCAGGTCCGAACTATATGGTGGATGCATTAAAACTTCCCAACCAAGCTCCCAGGGTTTCTGGCGAGTCACTACAGACGTGTGTGGCCTGGCGTTGTCTTGATGGAACACAACACCTCTTCTGTTGGCCGATTCTGGCCAATCGCTGGCTTCAAATGGCCCAGTTGTTGACAGTAGAGATCTGAATTTAGTGTTTTGGCTATACGGAAGCAACTCATAATAAATTATTCCTTTCCAGTCCCACCAAATACACAGTAGAACCTTCCTGGCCGTTAGTTCTGGTTTGGCCACCGTTTGAGCTACTTCACCGCGCTTTGACCACAATCGTTTTCGCATAATACTGTCGTATGGGACCTATTTCTCATCCCCAGTCACCATCCACTTAAGAAATGAGTTGATTTCATTCCTTTCGGCCAGGGTTTCGGAGATGGAAATTCTATCCATCATGTTTTTTGGTGTTAATTGGTGTGGTACCCAAACATCGAACTTCTTTTTGAATCCAACTTTGCGCAAATCGTTTAAAACTGTTTTATGGTTGATCTTTTGCTCCAGGGCTACTAACATGCCGGTCAACTTCGATTATTTCTGTGATTTTATGGTAATGGTCTCGTTTCTGGCTTGTCATGAGTTCGAGCTTAGTGCCGCTGAAGATCCACCGTCTAGAGGAAGCCACTGCACGTTAAATCTTTCGAGGCTCGAAATCCTCCCTTTGATATGGTGTGAAAGATAGGGGAGGGGGTGCTAGCTAAGGTGTCTTCTTTGTCACTTGGCCATGGTTCAAAATTTCGAGGTCCGTCGTCCGAGGCCCACGTACATGTTTATAGATCGACTTGAATACAACTCTCACTCCCGGCAACGTAAGGAATTCGTTCCACGACAGAATTAACGTACATCAGATCCTCCACACGGTGGTTTTTCAGTGGTATCGGGACTTGAACCCACAACTCGGAAACACCGGCCACATGTCCGTGTATAGGTTCACTAGGTTACCACGGCCATAAATGAATTTTAAGAGTTGCACTAATTTGTCCCCCCCCATAGGCGAATTTCGCACATTTATTGAAGAATTTTGCTTCAACATGGACCTGTTCTGTGAAATTTTTCTTTCAATTTACTTATACGATATAACGGATATTTTGTACTTCAACCTTCAAATTCAAAAGGTCGTAGATTTAATTCCTGATCTCACCAAATTTTTAAACGAAGAATCGGATGTTGAATCTCCTTACTATCCAGTGAGGTCTAAAATTCCTCGCATGTTATGTTGAGGGAAAGTTACTTTACCTTGTTTTAAAATATTGTTTGATATGGAGGTCTAGAGTGACTTGAATTAAATTTGAAATCAACTAAGTTAATTATTCACCACTGCATTCTTAACTTTATGTATTATTAAATCGTGTCCAAACGTTTTTAGCGTGACATAATCTGAAAGTGAATGTGGTAGATGACATTTCAGTTCCTGGAACTTAAAGAATCCATCTTTTACTTTCTAATTGATTTCATTGATTATTTCAAGTCTTATTTTTGAAGTTAAAATGAAATATTTATAAATAACATACGTCATTTAAAGTGCTAAATTTTATTATCAAAACATGCAGGGGATATGATAACTTGATGATTTGAAAGTCCGAATTCCCGAATAGTTACAAACAAGTGTGTAAAGGAAAATTATTTTTACGATTAATTTTGAGCGCTACAGCCGCCAATATTATATAAAAATACTTTCTTTAAACAAAGAACTCAAGTAAATATATGTCTATGAACTATTTTTACGAGGTTTTTTTTATTATTATTTTTAAAGAAATGTAAAGATACACAAACTAAGAAAAAATAGGCGATAAATTTAGAAACTTTTTTAACAGTACAAAGAAACTTGAGAATTTTCTTTTAAGTATATTCAAAATTTTGTATGAAAGAAAAGAGAAAATATTATATTTAATGAAAGCCTTTTTAAAAAAATTGTTCAAACTATTTTATCGGGAATAATTTTCATGAACAAGGAAATTAACTGAGATTATAATCCTGCCTTAGTTTGAAATATTTTTAGGATTTCCATAGCTTGCCTGGATTTTACAGTACAACTAGGATGAAACATTTTTGGCATTCATTTAAATTTGTAATTAAATAATTGTTTAAAGCAGGTATACAACGCAGCGCGTCTTGACATTAACACTGCATAAACATTGTTCTAAAATTAGCCGTCACCCCCCTCTTGTTCTCTTAACATCGACATAATGAACTCGAAGGATTTAAATGAAATCACAGCAAGTAATGTTTTCCCAAAAGCAACAAATTTTATCTTTATTGAGTTTTCAAATTATTCTCTCCCGCGTGATGGACGCTTCCTACGACAGAGCGTTCTTTTCTAATTAAAACGTCATTCTCGGTGTCTTAAAATATGTTAGCGGGTTGAATGCAGAATTAATGTTTTTTTTGCGTCAAAAATTATCTGCACTTTTGTATCTAAAACTAATATCGACAACCTCAGAGATAACTGCTGCAAGAAAACAAATAAAACAATGCAGTTTTCTCTTGCGATGTGTAAGGATTAGTTTTCCTTCTCCTCTGTCTCGTTCAATGCAACAAAATAAAACACCATAATGTTGTATTGCACTCTCTCGGTTGTCTGGTGATCAGATAAATCTTTAGGAGCTACCTTTTGGAATAAATTTGTTTTGTGTGTTATCCTTATGGATGTGAAGGTTTAAAATGTTTAAATACAAGATGTCTTAAAAACTTGGTACAAGAGTTAGACAAGTATTTTCCTTTTATGACTTCTCCTGTTGCCAGTGCGCGTTTTATCGCTTTTTATATTAATTGTACACCCAATGCATACCTGATGTCTCCTACCAATGTGGCGGGAAAAAGTGAGATATGGTACATTATTTTTTTAATTTGCTTATAAAGGAAAAGATTATTGGGTGAAATGTATATGAAAAGCATCGTAGTCAACTAATTGAAAGCTTCCATACAAAAACATTTACTACGTACTACTCTTCCTGGATGAACAATAATATTTACTCTTTGAAAAATAAAGTTAAATTTTGTAAAAGAACGTATATATATTTTATTTTTAAGCAACATCACATTTTGAACCACGGTCGAGTAACCAGAACGACACTGACATATTGCACCTTTCCTTAAACTTCCACACCTGGCAACCAATGTAATGTTCCGCAACCTTCCTACACGACATCTGCGGTAGCCTAGTGGTTATGGTCTCGGAGAGTCGCGGGTTCAATCCTTGTGCCACTGAAGACCCTCCACGATGCTCATTAAATCTATTGAAGCACAATGTTGGCGTGGTGTGGTAGTTTGGAGAGAGGGGATGCCAACTCAGGTGTCGTACTCGTCACGTCTGTAGCCAATAGCAATCGCGTTGCCTTATTATGCGATGTTCATACAACATAGAAACATAGGCGACAAATCTTGAGTGGCACCAGAACTCGAAATCAATTGCACGAGTTCGTGACGCCTTTGCTAGTGCGCCTTAAGGATGTTGGAGCTGTAGTGGAGTGGATCCAATGGCTCACTTCCAAGACAACATTAAGATGTTAAACAACTGATCCGGTGGAAACTGCTTTGCTGAAAATTCTACAACGCGCGAGTTCCATTCCTATTTCAAATTCTTATCATTCGAAATTATGAGGTAGGGTGTTTGTGCTAAACCGAGCAAAGTAAATTTCTTACATAGCTTGACGGAAGATTTGGGGGAGAGAGGCATCCATTTGTATGACATTTTCGTCAGTTAAACGTAATTTTTTTAAATAAAGGGGTCAGTTGCTGGGTTGATTTAAAACAAACTAAAATACAAATACACCACAAAAATGTTTATAAAAATAAAACAAAAATGTTTTTGTGCCTTTTCTGGACAAGAAATCTGTAGCAACTTTTCACATTTGGAAGAAACTATATTTTTCAATCTTATGCGTGTGAGAGTTCTATTAACGTTGCACTATAAAGGAACACGAGAACAACCCGACAGAAATCATGATTTTGGACCTAGGTCAATCGACGAGGATGACACATGATCTTGGACCTCTTCTCTTAACTCTCACTTCTTACCAAGGAGAGTACGTTGACCTTTGACAGATTTAACGAGCAACGGCCCCTCTACACTGAAGGTCTTTCAGTGGCACCAGGACTTAAAACCGCGACAATCTGGCCACGAGTTATGTGTCTGTCAAAGCACTTATAAAAGTTTTAGGAATCCAATAATTATTTTAAAAAACAAAACAAACGGTGTTCACCTAAAATCGATATTTTAATTCGATTCAATTTCCTCGCTGTAAAATAAATTATTCGATTCTAACTTTTTTTACACAACAATCACATATTAATAAATATGTGTAGAAATTTAGAGAACTGCGATGTATTTTTGCTTTAATTAATTCTAAATTTTTCATAGATTAAATGTAAAAAAAAATTCCGCCTGTCGGAGAAATAGTTAGTAATTTAAAAACAACTCATACATTTTTTTTCAATTTCCTTTTAATTATTATTAATAACAGTTTGTCGGAAAGAGCGTAAAACATCTTGCTAAAAGAACAATTGAATTGAAGTGGAAAAGAACTCCAATCAAATCCTCCAGGAGTTTTGAATAAGAAAGGAAGTATTAAAGAAACTCGAGATTCAAGTTAAAGACATCCCGAAAAAAAACTGTCCCTTAATTAATCGACGCTTTTGTGCCAGATGTGGATACTTTTCAGAGAGAAGAACCCAATTTCAGTACATTACTTGCAAAGAAGTACATTAAAATTTTTATAGGAATACCACACATTATAAAGTTTTGTTTTAAACACTGAATATTTTCCAAAAAATCCTTTTTCCCTTAACTTAAAATAGGCTTCTGCTTAGAGATTTCGTTAAAGTTTTCATTTTCATTTTTTTTAAATTTTTTAATTGTAATCAGCATCTTAAAGATCTCTTCAAAGAATTTCTCATTTTTCACAAACCTATCAATTTCACTCAAATTTAAATTAACAGATACTTCTTTTATAAAAACTATAGTGAAGAAAGGAATAAATCTATTCCATCGTGAAAGAAGTTTCACTTTTTTGTATGAATCCAGACTGTAAAATAATATAATTGAATACGTTTTAATTAAAATCCAGAAATTTCTGCTCGAAAACAGACTTTCTTCTACTACAAACTATTTAAACAAAATCCTAATCAGTTGTGAATACATTATTTTTCCTCATTTACATTTCTTATGGATTTTGAAGCATAGGATGTCCAAAAAGCCTGACGTCACTTTCGAAAATGAATTAAAAATAAACAAAGATTTTCGCTTGTGGTTATTTTTATTTTCCATAAGGGAAAGATTAACATTTATGTTTAGAAAAATGTAAGTTAGATAGAGCGACATTTTCATTTCAAAATGGCTTTACTTCAAGAACAATCGAAAAGTTATTGCATCGTTTATCGAATTTAAATCTGCAGCCAATTTTTGGATTACCTCTAAATGAAGTCCGCTGTAACGGCTTGGTACATAGCTCACGAAAGAGGGCGCTGCTGTGAACTGTTTTGGCCATTGAGCGGGAAGGAGAGAAGGAGTTGCTCTCGAACGTAAAAATGGAAGATGCCTGTAGTTCCCTATGAAATTTATTATTGTAAATAGAGTTGTAAATATAGTGATGTGCTTTGAAGAAAATTATAAAACGGTAAATAAGTTTAATGTGTAATTCAACCACAGGAAGATATTACAGCGCCTTCAAGATCCCCGATTTTAAAGTAACATGAAGTATTTATGACCTATTATTAAAAAGAAAATCTGACTGCCCTAGTAGAAGCTGAGATGAAGTTGCTGGTTTAGATTCGGATGTGCTCTGAGCGTGATTCATGGTGCGCCCATTGAAATCATGCAACAAAATGTAGTAAAAAATATTCTGCAATTTCTTAATGGAAAATAAAAAAACCATAAAAGAGAATATCTTTGTTTATTTGTGATTTAAAATTTGAAAATGTGGCCGTTCTTCTTGGACACCCTGTGTATTCTCGACTCCTTCTACATTCAGCTAAGATTATTAGAATGGTAAAAAAAATGTTTCTCCTCAATTCAAATTTATATTCGGCAATAGAAATTTTATGATGAAATGAAACTGTCTTTCTAAGTATGCATTCTGTGATTTTTTTAAAAATCAATAGTCTTTTTTTCCATAAAATTCTTTTTGTATTTCAGAATTTATCGTTGTTATAAAACCTCTTAATGCTGGTGGCATTCAACACACATACAATAAAATTGAACTACTTCATTTGTTTTATCACAGAGGATTTGTTGAAGATGCGCTAATGGATTACTCTGAAGAAATAAATGAACCAAATCAATTCCGATCTCAATGACTTGAAAGAAGTACACTTAATACTTTTATGTGTAATGGATCTAATCAATAAAATGCTGGGAAATTTCATTCCAAAAAGAACCCAAAGAAGCATTTTTCCTGATTTTAATACCGTCCTACCTAATAGAAACCAATAATAAAAAGGCTCATGGATGCAATATCGATGAATGAGTCTTATGATTCTTAAAAGTGCCATTCCATTTTTGTTCCTTCATTTCCAACTGTGTTTTAATTCTGAAAGACATCGTTGCACTATTGCACCTGCCTCAACTCGTACCCCTTTTAACTGATTAACGATGAAAAAAACTTTCCCTCCTTTCTTTGAGGCTTTTAAAAAGATGATGCTAGTCTGTTTTACAGAAAATGCGGTCCTGAAACAATCCAGTTTCAGGAATCCTGGTTTCAAGAATTGAAGAAAACGTACAGCAAGCATCCTGAGTTTACGGAAAAAAGGTTTTCGATGTCCCTTTTCTTATCTGTTAGAATAAGAAATAAAATAAATATTTAAGAAAAATTATAAATTAGTAAATTAATGATTACAGTCCTAAGTAAATTTTCCAACTTTTTTTCTCAGTATTATGATAAATTTCAATATTTTATAACATTCTTATATTTGGACGATTGATAAGAAAAAAGAATTTTATATAACATAAATATTTTTGATTCACTAAGTCTAGATTTCTTTTGTCTGAAAAATGCACGGGAAATTTTAAAAGCACATTATTCACGAGGAATAAGTTGCCTCCGAAGTAGAGGGATTGATGCACGCGTTCAATCTGTTGACAATCCATCTCAGGTGTCGTTCTCGTACCTTAATTGGGGTTGAAAATTACGAGGTCCGTCGCCAATAGTCCGGCCGTATCATATTAAATCACTAATTATAAAATAATTATTTTAATCTATACCGGGCGGTCCCGAATTCGTAGTACAAACTTTAAGAGTCAATACAGGACAGTGTGCGTGTTGAACCATCCTTTGTGCCACGGTGAGGCCCAAACGGAGGAAATAAAAAAGAAGAAAGGGAGTTGTGCGTTGCCGGTAGCCACCATTCAACTTGATGTATCTCAGTAGTGTGCTTGCAATTGTACTTTGAGAAAATTTAGGTATGCCGAAAAAGAAGACATTCATACATGTACGGCCGAGCAAGAGGTTACAGCAGGGCTGCGCTACGAATGTGTCACGCGTACTTTCCTCGTCGACATGCTCCATTCGTAGCAGCGTGTAGTTTCAGCATGAGGGAGCGCCTGCCCACTTCACCACTAATATGCTTACTTACCTAAATGCCAGGTTTTGGGCGTGTTGAACCAATTCCTTGGCCACCCTGATGTCCAGACTTATCAAACTTCAATGACTTTTTATGAGGACATCTGAAGAATCTTGTTTGTGCGACTCCCATTGACTGAGATGAGGTTTTCGTTGCTCGAACATCCGAAGCTGCTGCTCGTGTGCGTGAAAAACTTGGCTTCTTTGAACGTGTACTTTAATCGCTATCAAGCGCTACTGGCGGTTTCAATTTGGAACAGTTATGGTAAACATTACGCTTGTCAACGACTCTTTCAATAAACACCGTCTCTTATATGATGTGTTTGTGCCTCACTGCGCCAAAACAATAAATGCCCTGTACCTACGCTTAAATCTTGTACCATGAATTCGGGACCACACCGTAAATAAAGTGCTACTATTCAGTCATTCCCATATTTCGAATTTGCATTGGGGGCCAGAATCCCAATAACTTCTTTATTGAACTCAGATTTAGCACAGGCTCTGCATTTTTGAAAATACACTCAGGAACATTGAAAATAGCGACCCAAGAAGAAAGCATCGGATTGAAATGAAGTTTAATACACATAATGACACAGATGAGAGATTCACTTGATCTCAAAAACAATAGAATTAAACGGATACACAGGGTGTGCAACGACACAAATACTGGGCAACTTCAATAGCGCGTTGGACCACCTCCAGCTGCAATACATGCCGCCACACGGTCCGGCATTGAGTTAATTAGACACCTTATGTTGTCTTGAGGCAGATGGGCTCACAAATCTTGAACAGACAACTCTAAATCATATACAGAGTGACACGATGGCATCTGCCGTTTTAGCTGATCTCGCACGTGCTCTACAGGGGACAAATCGGGGGAGCGGGATGGCCATGGAAGAGTCTGAAAATGACGTAGGAAGTCTTGAGCCACTCTTGCTGTATGCGGACGAGCATTATCTTGGAGGAAAATTGCCCCTGGGAGACCATTTAGGAAAGGTCCTACATGGGGTCGAAGAATATCATCAATGTAACGTTGGCCCGTTAAGGTTCCACGCAACACAATTAAAGTGGACCGGCTATCATAGGCTATAGCCCCAGACCATTACACCAGCTGTGCGGGCAGTGTGACGTAGAACAGTGTGGGGGAATTGTACCGCTCACCAGGGCGCCTCCACACCCGTACACAGTTATCATCTGTCCCCAGAACAAACCGGGATTCATCACTAAACACAACCTTTTGCCAATCTGTGACATTCCACATTGATCTGGCTTGGCACCACTGTAGACGTAGTTGCCGATGTTCCGGTGTTAAAGGGAGTGCACGGAAAGGGCGCTTGGATTTAAGATTTGCTTCTGCAAGGTGTCTGGAAATTGTTTGTGGAACAATTGCTACACCTACGTCTTCTCGTATCGTTGAACGAGTCACTGTGGGGTCCACAAGTGCTTGCCGCACGATACATCGATCCTCTCTCCTCGTGGTCTTCCTGGTCGCTCCAGACCCGGTTTTCCGCGCTTGGGTACCTTCTCGTGTCCACTGATCTACGCACCCTCTTCCTGATTGTAGCGCCACCTCCGCGTGTATGAGCATGCGTATTGGCACAAAACTTGGATCATTTGCATATCACATTACGCTGTACTTATTTGCAAAGTTTCACGATTGTACTTAGCTTCCTTCTTGGGTCGCTATTTTCAATGTATCTGAGTGTAGTTTTTAGGTAAGCTGTCTTTTTCTTGTATGAATTTAGATATTTTATCCACTTTCAATAGAATTTTGCTCAGTATTATTAACATGGGGGGTGGGGAGGTTGGCTGGCTACAAAACTTATTCAACCCCAATATTATTTTAATTATTTTATACATAAGAGCTGTCCTAAGTCAGCAATGTTTATAATACTGTAATACCCATATATTTTTATACTTTTATTTATTATTTTAATTTCTCACATATCCTTCCTAAAATCTTATGTCTGGTTATCTTGCAATTTCATTTTTTTTTTCAGTTTTGATTATTGAGTATTCATCTATATCTTTTGCATAGAATTTTGACACATAGGAAGTTACCACTGAAGTGCAAAAATCAGTTAATCTGCAGATTATCTAGGTAGTCTGCACAGTACCCACTACATACTCGTTAATTTGAAATAAGCAACGTTTCTATACGCTTAAATTAAATACTGTTTATTTATTTTTGATATCCAAAGAACCAAGTTGATAAATCGAACAATCAACACATTAGTTGATAGAATCAATCTTAAATTAATTAAAAAAACTATATAGTCTAACTCATTGCAAGAATCAAATGGGTCATTACTGCTCGAAGGTATTGGTCGTCGTCATTGAGTTGATTATAAATCAATTCAATGAGTCTTTTATCGAGAGAGAGAATGCATTCACTGTCTCTGCCACTCTGTTTCTAAATGCCTAAGATAAATTTGGTATGAGTCAACATTTATTCAAAATTCCTGCAGGAAGGAAATGAGAAACACAAACTTTTAAACTTCAACGGTACGAAAACATCTAATGTGAAGATTACCTAGATATATTATACGGAAAACTCTTGTTTCCGAACTTGAACGGAGCAATTCAATAAATGTGTAGATCACCTTGGTAATCTGCACATCAACATATACACATTTCCATAACCTGATTAAAATTCGATGTGCACGATGCTTCAATCAAAAATATAGATATCCTATTGGAATGCAAAATGTTCAAAATTAAACAGTTTAATATATATTTAATTAAAATATATATTTTTGTATAGATCACAGAGTAGTTAATATCAGTATAAAACTTAAAATAACTTGCCAAATTTATAGTTTGTACAACTAAATCTTTCGAAAATACCCGCGTTTTTTTCAACGCTTTATAAAGAATACAAAAGTGAATCCTGTCTACAGACGTTGAATTGCAACGGAAATGTTTTTGTTTGGGATTCCATTTAACTAAGACAGTGGGCATGAGCATTTTTCAATAAAAGCAGCTTTTTAAAAATTAATAAATTTTTAAAAAGCTGGTAAGTTCCGGCACTCGGTAGATTTTATATCCTTCTACAAGGAATAATAAAAAGACCAATAAATTGCTCAGATTTATTTGCTCTTTATCCGCCCTTTGTTATGAATAAAAATCTAAGGCTTATTTTATTGTTTCTACGTGTGCTTTTTTCTTTCAGAGTCGATTTCAGTTTTTCAGTGCCGGTTTTTGTCTTTGCTTCGTTCTATTGGAAGGAAGGGCCATTTTATGGGTCAAAACCATTAGCATTTTATTTAACTAACTTTTCTAAAAAAAGTTGCGTGTGTTTGGTCTGTTTTTATTATTGTGGTAGGTTTTAAAGAACGAGATCATTGTGTTACTTTTAAATATGAGCATCGTAATTTTTGGCGTCCCAATGTTTATGCACTCTTAAAGAAAATTATTTCGGTTTGAAATGTGCGACAGAAGTAAAGGGGAAAAGGTTATGTAAATCTGTGAATTTTAGTATTGAACGTTATTTTTAAGTTCTCTGTTGTCCTTCTAATTAACATAAATTAGTTTTTAATTTAAAATTCGTTGAAATAGTGTGTCTTTAAAATTATTGATAGATTGTTCACTTTAAAGTAAGTAAAATTTTTAAAGAATAAAAAAGTAGAATGTGTATATATATTATATATATATATATATATATATTGAGCAATTTATATACAAAATATATAAGCTATTGATATATACAAAATAGCCTATTATATTATGCCTACACAAGCATTCACAGAATTCAAAGGTAATATTACACAGCAGATTAATAAATATAACTTTGGTACAGATAATAAAATCTTTTTTAATGATATTAAAAATCAGATTAAAAAATATATTAATAGTTAGATAAAGATATTGAGCAATTTATATACAAAATAGCTAGTAAGTATAGTATGCCTATAGAGGCATTCACAGAATTCAAAGGTAACATTACACAGCAGATTAATAAATATAACTTTGGTACAGATAATAAAATCTTTTTTAATGATATTAAAAATCAGATTAAAAAATTACAAAATAATTTCATTATAGTTTATGTTGATAAAGTGCCAGGTAATTTTGCCTTCATATGTAAATACTATTATAATTTAATGATCAACAGTTATTTGAATAATAATACAGCATTTATTAAGTCATCATTTTCTGATAGAGAAATAAATAATCGAATTTTGGCTTTTCATAAACAATTAAGAATTCAAATTAATAATAGTTTTAAATTTCGTCATATATTTCTTACTCCCAAATTTCATAAAGACCCAGTCAAATTTAGGACAGTTACAAATGGATTTAATACATATATCAGCAAAACAGGCAAAATTCTCTGAGAGAGAGAAATATTACATGATACAATAAATAATCTTAAATCCCCAACCCTACTTAAAAATAGTAAATCTCGTATTGAAAAAATGAAAGATGAAAAGATTTATTCAATCTATAGTTTAGATTTTGAAGATCTTTTTAGCTCTATTGATATTGATGATAGGATTAATGTAAATTTGCATAAAGATAATCTATTTAATAATGTTAATTATGATAGATTTAGTTCACTACTTAGGTTAGTACTTAAAGAGAACTATATATTTCATAAGGGTAACTATTATCTGCAGATTGAAGGTTTGCCACAAGGTGGCCCTGCGAGCAACTGTCTTGCCAATTTATACTTACATTATTTTGAAAGTAGTTAATAATTCTAAATAGTATATTTATCGTTATATAGATGACATAATCATTTTTGGCAAGCAAGTTTATTTTTTACCTAATACTAATTTTTATCCACAAAATCTTAATTTAATACAGACAAATAGTAATAACAATGAAGCAAATCCGCTAAGAATGGATTTTGAAAAAATCGAATCCTAAGGGGAGTCGCAGGCGATTAAGGGGCGTTATAGTTAATTATTTTCATTTTTAAACTATTAGACGTACAGTCTGGAAATTTGGTAAGAAGATTCCTGTCATGGAATAGAGATCCGCTACAGAATGGATTTTGCTAAAATCGACTCCCCAAATAGCGTTGTAGGGATTAAAGGGCGTTATAGGTAAATATTTCCGTTTTCAAACTATATAAGATGTACAGTCTTTAAATTTGGTAAGAAAAAAAAAGATTCCTTTCACACACATGGAGTAGATACCTGCTACAAAATGGGTTTTGAGAAAATTGACCCCCCCCCCAAGTGGTTTTGCAGGGGCTTAAGGGGCATCACAGATAATTATTTCCATTTTAAACTATTAGACGCACAGTCTTGAAATTTGGTATGCGGATTCCTTTAATGGAGTAGAGATCCTCTAAAATATGGGCTCTTGTTAAAATCGACGCCTAAGGGCCGTTGTAGATAAATTAAGTTTTAAAGCTATTAGACCTATCCATGCTGTTTCTTTTGTTTAACATAAGATTGGATTTTACGGAAATCCACTCATAGGGGGGTGGGGAGTGTGAGAAGTTATTGAGGCGTATTGAAAAAAAACAAATCCCGTTTTGGAACAACTAGATCTATAATAATGAAATTTGGTATGCATACTTCTTTTGTTGAATTGAAATCCGTTAAAAAATCGACTCTCAACGGGGCTTAAAAAATTTTCCTTTTAGTACTATTGGATTTAGATTTTAAATTTGGCAATAATGTTTATTTTGTTGAATAGAGATCCACTAAAAATGGGTTTTGCGGAAATGAATTTTAAGGGAGGAGGTTACGAGTGTGTTAAAGGTAATTCTACGTCAATTTTAGAAATTATTATTCAGAATTCATGTCCTTTTTAATTCAAGAGGTGAAAGTTAGAAGAATGTTTTAAAATATATTTGAATGCTTAATGCAAAGACTTATACAAATCAATAATTTACACTGCTAACCGTACAAAATGCAACACCAAGAAGGACCAGAGATATCACAGCAAAATTTATTTGGAAGATAATATGTTGTACAAAGATCAAAGGATTAAAATTACAGCTTTTGTGACGTATAGATCATAACAAAGTCAGTAAGCTTGTGTAGCCGACATTGTTGGCTGTAACCACTACCACACACCTCGACATAGAATCAAAGAGGCTTTGGATGTATCCTCGGAGTATAGCAGTGCATGTGCTTCCAAATATTGCCAAATTTATCTGGTGTAGCACCGGTTGGTGTATCCCGGACCAGTCGTTGTGCAAGCATGGACCACACGTTTTCAATTGACGACAGATCAAAAGAGCAAGCAGTCCAAAGAAGCAATTCAATCTGATGAGTATCAATCCAATTCAATCAGACCCTCGAGATGTTGCTGGCAGAAGCGAGATTCGTCAATAAACACAATGACCTTCCAATCCGTTGTCCGTAACCGCTGTTCATCGCACCATTGGCGGCGCAAACACCTGTGGTTTCCAGTCAAGGGTAAATAAAGGAATGGACTCCTTGCGGGCATTCCACTCTGCTACAAACGACGTCGAATGGTGCGAGTGAACACCGAATGATGCGTAACAGACTGAATCTGTTGAGTTTCGTGATGCGGCTGCGCGATCCAACACTGTCATGCGCACAATCCGCCTATCATCACGGGCAGTGGTGCAACGAGGTAGGTGCCATCACCTCCGTCGTTTCCTTCTGCATCCAGCGATGACAGATCCGCATCACACCTGCTTGGTTTCGTCCAACACGTTGACCGATTTCTCTGAAGGATAATCTACAATCCCTATAGGAGGCTATTCTTTCTCGGTTGATTTCAGTGAGACTTGGTCAAAGGACGCTCGGTGTCTCCCACGAGGCACAGGCAAACAGCTTACGCACAAAGTAACAATTGCCGTACTTTAAATTGCTAATCTTATATAGCGCTTGCATGGGGCGCCCGTGTGTGCGTCAGCACTACAATGCTAATGATTTGCATATTTCATCGCTGCCAACACATGATGTCAATTCCACATGGTTTGCATGCTTCCTTCAGGATGTTGCATTTTGTGTGTGGCCAGCAGTGGTAAGCAGTCTATGTCCGTACAATATTGTGAAATAACGGTGGCTAAGGGCTAGTTATAAAAATAAATCAATTGTAAGATAAAAACAATATAATGAAGAAGATAATAATTATTCCTAAATTTGGACAAATATTTTACTAAAATTGTTCACGTAGAAAAAATTTCAATCGTTTTTTAACTCAAAACAGAGTTTGAATGACTTTTGTCTTAAGTGTCACAAGTACAGGGAAACACGTTGAACGCGAAATAATACGACGCTGAGAAGGAGCTGACACTGAAGAAAGCATTTGAGAAAATGTCTGTGGTATGGAACTGTCCGAATCGGAAGAATTATTGCACCGCCCCAATGACGACAATCAAAAGCATTTGGGAGGTTTTGAAAAGCTCGAAACATATCACTGATGACGACGAAAATTAAATGAATAATGCGGCTCTTGTACCCGCGTCATCCGAATTGAGGAGCATCATGAAAGTATGCGCAGTTTTTTAGACACACATTCAATGGTGAAATGAATAACAACATAGACGACATCGAACCGTTTGTTTAAAATTTAATAATGCTAAAAAGATAGCCTGATAATTTTCTTTGCACTAACTTCGAAAATTTCAATAAATGATTTGTTTCCCAAAAAACTTCAAAGTTTTGTATTATACTTCATCAAGTTTTCGAGAATAGTTTTGTTTCATTGATTTTTATGAAATATGTGTATGTATACAATCTATGTAAATAAAATATATTCTAATTAACTTAATTTTGTTGATCTATGGGGCGGGAAATGTGAGTATTTTTGAACACGCGTGAACAAATATTCCAGTCCCCCTCAGTTTCGTGTTAAACAATTTGTGACGAATCTGTACGGAACCTTTCCACTAATATTCTTAGGCGTCTGTTTGGGATTATAAACTCGCGTATATTTCCAATCAACTCTGAGAGGAGAACGGGATATGCAAAGTAGATAGGGTATTTAAGTAGAGCGTTGTAAGCTAGCAAGTATGAAGGCTATTGAGCCAGCAGCAGTAGCCTCAAATTTAGAGGATTCCATGGGATTACGTTAGTGAAGCCTTATTGCTGTTATTCTACGGAAGAACTAGAAAGATGATATACCAAGCGGTAACTATAATTTATTTACGCTTAAAATAAGCGTTAGTTTAATAAAATTAGTTAAAGTTAATGAAAGCTAATAATTCGAGTTACGTGTATTTCTCGGACCTCCTATTTCGGTAGACCTTATTTGATCTTGCGCATAATTATTGATTAATTTCATAATTCGTAATTTAATTTAATATTAAAGGTAAATCCCTTTTGTTTGACGTAACATAGAAATATTATATGTTATTAGAGTTTTTTTGAGATTCGATATAATAAATACAAGTTATTATTTTACAAAATTGTTCTTAGTGATTTTTTGCCTCAAATTAATCTTGGTGTCCAGGGTGGAACCCAGGGGGTTCCGCACAAATTTTAACTGTACTATAAATTTCTACTAAAAATTCTGATCGTGGTTCTGAAAGTTCCATTTCTGATTCTAGAGTTGTGCTTTGATAATTTTAAAAATTCTTATTTATTAGTACGGTAGCCGGTCATGGACTCGTGGCCGGCGTGTCAAGAGTTCGATACTAGTTCCGTCGTGTAGAAGGGATGATGCACGTTAAATCTGTCAAGGCTCAAACCTCCTTCCTTAAGTGTAACGTATGATATAAGATATGATATTATAACGTATAATATTAAGAGAGGAGGGGTACCAAAGGGGTACCAACTCGGGTGTTGACCACGGTTGAAAATTGGAAGGCCCCTCCAAAGGCCCTCGAGTAGCCAATGGTGTGACATTAATATTCGATCACTCACTATTTATCAGTAATTTCTCTAAGGCTAAACATCAGAGTAGATTTTCATTCAGCAAATTTTTTTTAGTTGCCTACGTTTATCTTACCTTTGAGCAAATACTTTGACTAATAGCGATATTGAAAAAAAAATACATTTGTAATTTAATGCAAGTTTTTTACTAAATCGAATAATAAATTTTGTTTTACGTAACATTTCTTACTACATTTTCTCTATTAATGTATCCTCTTCCTTCAAAACTTTAATTCAATTTATTATTTATTTTAGCTATTTGCTATTCATCTGGTCATCTTTAATAAAGGTGTGTGACACAATTTATTTTACTAACACTTCGTAAGGAATTATTACTTCTCCCAAAACTCTCCTTATTATTAATGAAACAACTCAGCTAATCCTGTAGGGAATGATTTCATCAGGATCGGCTCGAAACGGCCTTTCTTTACTTAATAGCCGTAATTTAACTCTATCGTTACATCATTTAAATTTCACTCGATTTCTGATTTGTTAAACGAAAGATTAAGAAAATTAGATTGGAAAGTTCACACGTTGCTATTTGAATTTGTTTCTCTGAACGCCATCTTGAGCTCAAATGTCTTGCGTTCCGTAACACACCAACTTTCTTTTCATTTTATCTGTAGTTCTCGGTAATAATCGGGGTTGATAACAACTCCAATAAAAAGCTTCCGAGAGAATCTCTAGAATCTTTTTATTTCATTCCGCATTTTATGAAGGCGTCGTAAATTAGTTATTGCAAGATGTTCTCTCTCTCTCTACAATTCTAACTGCCTTTCATTATGTGAATAAACGATTTATGGTGGCCTCTAAAGGCAATTTAATTGCCCTCATAGAGTTTCATAAATTATATTAGACCCTATCTTAATGCACACCATTTCTCTCTCTTGATTTCGCTTTATGGAAGGTATTACAAGAATTTTGGTTTCTGGGGGAACTTCTCTTTCCCTTTTACTACGGTAACTCTCCCACAAAAATATCATTTCACTTCTTGTACGTATTCCTCTCTAGAACTTTTTCGCAGAATCTCAGAATTTTTGAATTTTTAGAAGTGCATATATATAAAAATCAAATAACGTTCTGATTGTACTTGCATTGTTAATTGCTTATTAAATCGCGCTCTGCAGCAACATGAAGGCTTTTCACGACACATCTCATCATTTTGAACCAAAGGGAAGTAACGAGGATGACATTTGAGCTGGCGCCCCATTTTCCATGAAAGAAAATTCATGGTAATTTTGGAAACGATGAGTGAGTTGTGTTTTGCACTATAAAACAACACGAGGGCTATTGGCGATGGGCCGCGTCATTTTGAACCATGGTCGAGTGACGAGGACTGCATCTTAGAAAGCACCCCTTTCTCCAAATTATCACATTCCGCCAACGGGAGAATTTTAAATCTCGACAGATTTAACGTCTATAACGGTGGATCTTCTATGGCACCAGGCAACCCGCGACACGCTAGCCACGAGTTCGGGATCATCACCACTAGGCTACCACAGTCTTTAGCTACAACTGAAAAAGTATTAAGATCTAAACCCCAGTTCAACATCTTTTTGCATTTAAAACTCTTGTCAACTGAATAAGTTTAAATAGACCAATGGACAGTTTTAAAGAGAAAAAGATACTTATAAATTTATTTAAAAAGATGAGATAAATCTGTGTATTAAAAACTATTTTTATACTGATGAACGATTATGTGATGTATTTAATGAAACAAGGTGTGTGTGTTTTTTTTTTCTGTACATCGAAAAGAAATGCGCTTCTTGTGTTGCAAGAAATTATCGTGAGTATATCTATTTCCCAAATTTTTATAACATTTATCAAATTAAAAAATTATAAATTGTTCCTCTTGTTATAAAAGTTCGATTCTCAATTTCATTTTGGATGCATTTTTCTGCGTCGAATCGATATCCATTTGAAGTGGGACTTTTTTTTTCTTGGCAGTTTTTCTCCCATCTTTGTAAGATTGCTTCTGGTAAAAAAAGGAGAATGATTCAGATAAGCTCTAACAAAAAAGAATGCCGGAGGTCAGACATTTTTTCCTTACAAATAAAAGATTTGAGCTTGTTTCAAATAAGATTTCTACCCAAGCAACGTGTAAAATATTAACTTATTTCCATTTTGATGTTATTTTCTTTGTGTCGGACGCTCTTCGTTTTCTTTTAAATCCATCTTTTTTATTGCAAATTGTATTACGCAATATATGGGGGGGGAGAAGAACCTAAGTTTTCTGATAATGCACATTATTGAGAGATATTCATTATTATGCAAATGTGTGTGAACCTGAGTTCGAATAATAGATGGCCCTTTCCTCGATACGCATTCGTTGCTAAAGGCGTAAATGGTAATTTAAAATTTAACCGAAGTCATTTGATAAAATGACAGCAATGTGTATTTACTTCTTATTTAATTATTGAAAGCAAGCCTCGGTACTTGAGGGTTCAGGGTCGTGAACTCGAGGCAGTTTGGGGACCGAGTCGTTGGATTGAATCTGAGGGGCTAATGCACGCTACATTTGGTGAGACTCAAAGTCCCCAAGTGGGGAGGTTTGGAGAATGGAGTGCCATCTCATTTAATAGATATTCAAAAAAAGACAACATTCATCGTCATAAGCCCTGATATACTATTTGAGTTGGATGTTGATGTAAAAATCAATCCCAACGGATTCAAGTATATTCTTCTGCACCATTAAAAAAAGCATAAATAAAATGATTTTTTTTTCTTTCGAAGATTGAATTAGCTCTTTAGATAGACAGAAATGTAGAGTTTGAATTATTAATATTTATATTAATTTGAAGGAACTGAACTAGTATTTAAAAAAAAACGATATTGCTCATAAATAAATGTGATTTGTAAAAAAAATTGAGTTTTGGGGAAATTGAAACAAAATTACCCACAGACGACATAAGATTGAATGCATGCATAAAGAATTCTTGAAAGGAGTGGAGCGTACAATCAAATACATTATTTGGAAAGCATGTCGCTGAATTATCTCCACTCGTATTTTACGCATTTAAAACTTCCCATTTAACTTGCAACTCCTTTGAAGTGCTTTTAGACAAAGTCGTGGTGAAGAATCCTAAGGTAAAGGGTAAAATGATTAGATAACCAAGAAAGCTCTACCGTATTTCAAACGATTAAGAGAATAACATTCGTATATTTTTGAGTAAAATAATTGTATTAATTAAAATGTCTTCTTTCGCCTTAAACAACCCTTCCAAGAAGAAACTAATTTATTAACCCCTTAACGCACACTTATTTTTTAAAAAATAGCAAAAAAATAAATTTTTTATGTAAGAAAACACATTTTAGAACATTGTTTTAGCCAAAAGTAAAAGAAAAGTACAATATCAATTAAAGTCGTTATTATTTTTTTTTTTTTTTATCCATATTGCAGATGAGAGCCGAATATTGCAATCTTGCACGTGCATCGACTTTTATTATCTTTCTTTTCGAATAGCTGTTTCGAACAAACGTATTTACTAAAACAAATATTTAGTTATACTTTTGCAACAAAAATAATAATAGCATTTATTTTTAAAAAATATTAAAAAAATTTTTATCTGATATATTTGGAAGCAAGAAACAGAACATAACGCAACATTACAATTATTACACATGTAACGATTCTCTGTTTCTTTTCCTTTGCTCTCCCTTTTAGCTCAACACAATCTTTGAGAGCTTCTTTCTTTGATGTTAGTGAAGCGAAATTTGGAAAATGACGTTCCGTTAGTCGTTGAATTCCATAAATTTTTGTCTGGCCGATTTTTTATTATATTGTTACAAATTTTGTGTAAATAGTGTAAATAATTTGTATTTGGATGTGTAATGCATTTATATCGCTATGTTATATTCATTGTAATATTCACAAGCAAAGCCGTCCCTTACGTTATAATAGTGGTTCAATCGGAACTTAGCGAGATCTTGACAACAGAGCCAATTTGGCGACTTTGGCAACCATTCTTGCGACATTTTTGGCAAGTTCGGGATCCTTTGGATTCTTCTGGAAACGTTTGGAGAAATACACTAATTTCACGATCTGTAACACAAGCGGATTTTTCTCGAGGTTTCCGCCGCGTCTATAAATAGAGCGATGCCCGACAAAACGCATCAGTCTCGTTTCAACCAGCGATTAGTGACCATTGTTTTGACTAGCGAATAGCTCGGCTGTGTTTGTGAATAATCCTTTACATATGTGTATTTTAAACACTGATAATTGTGGTTGAAGGTATGATAACCTTCTGAGATTTATTCTGTGAATAGTGCTGTTTAATCCTGTATTTAAAGGATTGGATTTTCGGTAATAAATTCTCATCGTTCTTAAAGAACTGTCTTGTACTTTGCATAAAATCCTCGAACTCTGATCAACGTAACAATATTTGTATCACTATGATAACTTTGTCTAAGTCTTTCTACTTATTTACTTCTAAAATCTAAGATTATTTTTCGCCTCAATTTTTTCCATGCAAAACCTGTGCGTGCCAGTGGATTATGTCTGTCATATGAAAGAATACTTTTTTGTTATATTTACCTAAATTTTATCTAAATGTACGAAATAAAGACGATGGATCGCAGTCAGTCTCACGAGAGCAGATGTTTCTCGCTTGTATTCAAATGTGTAAATTACAGCAGCATAAAATGCGACTCCGCTCAAATTATATCGTTTGTGTTTAGTTAGGATAGTTTATCGTGTTCGAATTGCCTCGATCGTCCACGTTAAGGGGGCAGTTCAATTTTAATAAAGAAAAGAGTACACATCATTTTTGCCTCAAGTTGTGCACCCCATTTTCTCGGCCTCATTTTGAGACTACGGAGGGGAGAGAGAGAATTGCGAGATATGAAGTTTGAGATCTGACAGCCTTCATGGCTGAAGCGCGTTCAATCTGTGAAGGGGCACTCCACACGTGCCGTTGTGTGGAAACTTGTAGGGGCATATTGGCAGGGAACAAAACTCCTTCGTGGGTAGCTGTATCCTAATTAATAAACAATCTCTATCTCCCTGTTGCACCACAGAATTAATTAGAGCTAAGTGCAAGGTAAAATTGTTTTTAATTCAAACAAAAAAAATCGCACTACTCATATTACGTTTTCATGAAAATAGGAATTGCCCTCTTTAGTTAACGGTCTTTTTGAATCTTCTCTAAGTGTATTTCCGATCGCAGACTCCCGAAATGTCTTATTTAATTGCTTTGATCCGTTTCGAAGGAAAGGGGCATCGTTTGTCCTCTGGGAGGTCGCCAATCAGAGCAGAGGAAAGGATTTGAATAATCCCTCGTGGGAGGGGAGAGCGAGTGAACGCTTCTAATTAATTTCTCTCTCCAATTCTTGATCTCAACAAGGAATTAGAGTTGACCGATGTATTAATTTTCCAAAATGAGTGCGCATTAGAGAGTGTCGGGGTGACGGCGGCCCACACAAGAACAAGACGCTCCCCCTCCCTATTTTCGACAGCTGCTTTGCTTTATTTCCTCGTAAGCGATTTATTGTCCCCATCATCTCTTCCTCTTTCCTGAGGGAATACAAGCGAATTTCACGGCGCAATTATTATTTTTTGAAGTTTATTGTTACTGTTACTAGAGTGCTCGAAAAATATATTTTTTCATAAAATCAGGAGGAGTGAGTAAGTGAGAATTATCACATTAGAAAGCAACACGAGGATTATTGGAGGAAACCGAGCTCACTCGAAAGAGGTTTAAAACAACAAAACGATCCCCCGGAAACTCTCCCACCCCCGCGTTCAATCTTTATTAAGCAAAATTATAGTATACAATTTATACGGTAGCCCACATTAAATTTACGTAATACAAATTACAGGTAAATGAAACAAAATACATGTTATTGCATGGTACACAGATATAAAACTGAGAATAATAATTAAAAACCTAAAGGGTAAGAGAAGAAAAATAATACACATTCTCCCAGCATTCTTGCAAATACATTAACAGTAATATAAATACAAAACGTAAATGCACCGTACAATAAAGAAGAAAAAAGGCAGGAAACATTTGGGGAAGAAAAAAGAAAAGGAGAGGGGGAAGAAGCGCCTGTGACAACGTAAGAGTACTGATCCAATCCCAACTAAGGAATTTGATTCCAAACTGTAGAGACAATTTTAATACATGATTTTAGTTTAGAATGAATGGAAGGATTTCTATAACAATAGATTGGAACCAGGATTTTTTAGCATTTTGAGAAGGAGAGAACAAATAGAAATCCTTAGTCATGGGACTAGTTAATACATAATGGTCAGCGTCCTCAACAGAAACACAAAGACAATAGGGAGTGGACCTCGTCATTTTGAATCTCAGTCAAGTGACGAGGATCACGCCTGAGCACGCATCCCCTCGTCCTAAATTTCACACCACGCCAACGGGAGGACACTGAGCCTCAACAGATTGAACGTGCATAAGCTGCTCTGCACAGCAGGTCTTAAGTGGCACTAGGATCGAACTCATGTCACTACGGCCACGAGTTCGTGACCTTGACCACTAGGCTAACGTGGTAACTTAAATCAAAAGGAACTTATTACCGAACGATAACGAAATGGCGCCGTAATTAACATCATCAAAAGGGAAAATCTAAGTATTTCTTATAAATTAACCCCTTTCTTCTCGCTCCCGCCAAAACCACGGAGGTATAAATTTCCTCTTTCTTTCTCGCGCCCGTTATATTTTGGGGGTTCAAAAGTAGCGCGCTAAAAAAAGATTAAAACTATTTCTTACGCTCGGAATCATGTTTATTTCCTACTAGATGGCGGTACCAGATTATTAGTAACGTGTTTAGAGATAGTTATTTTATTTTAAAGTAGGTGTTATAGCACCATCAAACATATATATTAGCGATATGTTTTTGTAACCTTAGCTCAGTTTCGTGAATACACATGGGTTGGTTTCCATGATATAGATATAATATTGTATACATTATGGAATTAATCAAGAAGTGAATTGGGTTCTACTTTATGTAGAAATGGGTCTCAGAATAATTCTGAAATAACTGATTATTTTTTGAAAGTTTGGTTACTTAAACTGAGAGCAGTGATGATGGATCTGTACTGTTGATGATCTGTGAAGTTGACCTTTGCATCTCATGCTTCGAAATTAGTATCTCAAGAAAAAAACTGTATTTGCATGATGTATAAGTGTAATAAAATTCTCCAACAAAACTTTTTTTTTAATTTTTTCCTTTGCTAAAAAACCAACATTCAGTCATAATAACCCCAAACGTTGGCTTTTCTTAAAAAATTAATTTTTTGCATTTCAGGCTAAAAATTTACCCAAAATTTAAAAATAAATACATATATTTTGTACATACATTGAGTTTTATATAATATTCTTGAATAAAAAATCGGCACTTTTATGACCGTTTTCTTCAAAATTATGCGACTCTTAAGTGGTTAAAATATGTGGTTAAAATTTCAATTTACTTTCAGTATTTTTCTCAATGCCTCTTGCTTTCGCAATTTTGATAGGGGCTACGGTAACCGATAGCCTGCATTACCTACTCCAGCGTTTGAGTCCTCGTGCCACTGACGATTCTCCGAGTAGAGGGATGGTGCACATTCTATCAGACTCAAAATTCTAACGTTGATAGGGTGTAGAAGTTAGGAGATTGGTAATGCCAACTCAGATGTTGGCCTCATCGCTTGACTAAGGCTTAAAATGACGAAATTCATTTCTTCAGAATGGTTTACATCAAACACTTTCAGTAATTGTTTCTTCAAAAACTGGAATCTATATGAGATTTGTTGAATGGGCCTAATTTTTTTCATTTCCATGTCTCGCTATTTCATAAGAAATAAAAAATTAATTAAAATATACTGATGAATTGTTAGTTAAATTCTAAAAATTTTAATGTATTGTAATAATTTCAAGAGAGAATAGAAAAATTTATTGCGAAATTCCACCTTAAGAAAAGAAGTTAAATTTGAGTATATAATAACGAAAACACTATTCTTTTTTGAAAAGTTCCCTGGTTATATGAGCTAAAACACATGTTATCGCATCGCCATGGTACGAAATTTGAAGAGTGTGTGGGCACGAGGGGGAGCTCAAGTGTTGCCCTCGTTATTTGATCCGTTGCCAATGGCCCTCGTGTTGCTTCAAATTACGATGCTCTGCGTCCATTTTTCAATGCATCGATTCAAATTGAATGAAACAGGGAAAAAAAATCCTAGTGTGTGTGTGTGTGTGTGTGTGAGCTTTTGGAAGTAAACCAAGGTAGTAGTAAAATGATAGAACTTGTATAAACGTTACAATGAGGCTTGAATGAGCTGATCATAAGTTTGAGCCGTTGTGTTCTGCAGTTTTCTGAGCGAGGTTTAGTTTAAATTTCTTGTATTTAACGTAATTCAGTTTTATATTGACAAGGCGTGACAGGGTTATGTTTTAAAAGCCACCAATGGGGGCATTTCGTCTCAATAATGCGTGGAAACCGCAATTTTGGTTCATAATTGACTGGCTTCAGTCCCTCGACTGCCATACTCAATTACCCACTTGGAGTTAGCAGCTCTCTCTCTCTCTCTCTCTTTTTCATTCAAAAAAATTGAAAATTTCCAAAACTATCCCTAGATATCCTAAAAAATGAGAACTTATCAATCGAATTTCAATCGTTCAAAAAAGAGATCGCATCGATGCATGAAGATTGTATTTTGTAGGTGACTTTTGTTTAGTGTATGTGTTAAGCCAAATAAAGTTATCCTTGTCTCTTTACAATATTCGTCGAGATGTTGTAGCTTACCTGTGGTAAATGAAACGCTTGGCGAATTCCTTCTGTCTCATTATTTTGATCCTCCAATAAAGTAAAGTCCTACGAAGCGCGTGAGACGTATTTTCCTTCCGATGACGACGCCTCCTCGGGCGAAGACGCACCGTTTCAAAATGATCCGCAGATTCTTCGTTCTTTTTCTAACCATATATTTTAGCCTCGCTCTGGAACAAAAATGTAAATATACAAGGAGCGCTGATTCATTCTTTTTACAAAGAACAAGTTCGAACGTGAGTAAATATGGTTTTCATAACAGGGTGTAAATCATTTCAAGGCGTAATGCGAAAAGTGTTCTTCAATGTCTCCCTCTGTTCTGTTCGGAAACAAGAAATACTCTTTCGACGCCTCGTGGGGAGGAATGAGGGGGAGCTCTTGGGACGAGAGGGGAAAATGTTTTAAGTGTTTTCTCTCCTGAACACACACTAACAAACTGATTCGGAAATTTATTCACCCGCACCTTTTCGTTACGTTTCATACGTTTGCTACAGACCACGTTTCTTCGTAGTTTCTAAGTGAAAAAAACTGTCCTGATTTTGATAGGTATTGTTTCAGGTACCTTTGGATAAGTAAGTTTTATGAACAGGACAAGCCTATTAACATAATTATGGAATGATTTAAATCATGTAAAAAAAATTCAAGATTTGTTATATGTATTTTATTGCTTTATATTTGATTGTGTGTGTTTACATGTGTATGCAAAATGAATTCGCGTTCTCTTGGAAGTTAGAATAGCTATGAGTATCTAAGCTCATCCCAGTCATTAAAACTGAAAATTTTGTTTACACAAAATATATAATATAATAAATGAACATTAAAACAGTTTTTTTATCTGTAATACTTCTTAGATTGTGAATATTCTGTTATTTACTATCCCGGGTTCCCTGAAATAGTTTTATACTCGTTAGTACAATGTTTTGCAGAACTAAATAGTGAGTGTTTATTAACATATATCGCACGATAAAGCAATACAATAGCTATCGGCGACTCACCACGGTGAAGTGACAAGAACGATGCCTGAGCTGGTACCCTCTATCCAAACAACCACACCACGCCACGGGAGGACATTGAACCACGACGGATTTAAAGTACATCAGCCCTTCAGTGGCACTAAGGCTGGAACTCATGACAAGCCCCACAGAAGGACAAGTCTCTGTTTTAACTGCTGCAGAAAAAAAAAACTTGGTCCTGTTCGTTTTTATGCGCTGATCTGTATTCAAAAAATTTGATAACATTTTCTTTAATAAAAAAAGATGAAAAACATTTTGATATCGAACTCATTCAATATTTGATCCCCGTCTTTCTATTTTCGAAATATGTGAAGCGAATGGGCCATTCGTCTCCGTTTCTATTCTTCCGAGTATTTCTAAAAGTCTGATATTCAATGCCGAACAGTTCAAAAGACGAAACGGAATCGAAAATGTGTTGTGCTAAGAATTTCAAATACCCTTTTTTCTTCAGTTAGGGGCAAATTGGGTGCATACATTTCAATACTTAGGTCGTTTTTAAATTTGTTCAAAAAAGTTTTATCTGTATCGCTTACAATAAATATTTCTTAAAGCAAAATATATATATTTTTAAATCTGTTATTGTCTTGTTTTAAGATTGTGGATTGCGGGAGAGGATGTGAATTAATATTTTTTAGAGTTTTGAGCTAAATAACTATTTCTTAATTTAAAGGACCATTTCTGTCTGTAAAAAAGAGGAATTAATTTTTCTAATAAATTTTTTGAAGTCATGTCCATGACAATGCTTCGAATTTTTTCCCCCACTACATTTCTGACGATTAAAAAAGTAACGATATTTTTTTTATACTAACATTATTTATATCAATATTTTTATGTCAGTAAAAAGGAAACACATTTGCAAGTAATTTTCTTCTTATACTTCCATATGACAATATTTTCGAATAATAAACATTCATATCTACTTCTGTATCCATTTTTATAGGCTGTACATCAGAGTAAAACTTTTCATTTTATTTGAATTTATACTCTTTGACAACAAATGGATAATAGCCAAATTTTATTCTGATATTTGTAGCAATGGTAGTGTATAAAAATGAGACTGCCGTTTAAAGCTGTTGTCTGTATATCTCTTTAACTTATTAATTTCTATTATATGTGATATTTGCTTACTCAAGATTTAAATCCTTTTCTCGTTTCAGGTTTTGCATGGTATTCTTCTGTTTGGTGCTAAGCGTATTTTCTACTATAGAAGAATTCGAAGAACTTGCTAGTGCTATTTTATTACGAATGGTAAGTTTCAATTGTTTTATACTCAAACATGAAATCGATGATGTTTGTCTTGTCTTAACCTAAGCATACCACTACGCGAAAAATGCAATGGAATGCATTGGTTTTCATTTACAAAAATATTATAAGGCTTCATTATTATTTTCTTTTACATTGTTAATGGAAAGTGTTTTAAAAAAATTGAACGAGAAATTTTTCTTTCGTGTAGATTTTTAATGGAATAATGTTAATCATGTATTTTTCCAAAGAACTCTTCGATACAAGAATCTTATATATATCGAGAAAATGATTATTTTTTCATTCCATCGCCATTCCGATTTTTGTTATTGCAACAACTCGACTTGGTTTCCTTTTGCTCGCCATCGGAGCTGAAATTTTGAGGCATCTTCCCAATAATGATGCAAGCGTTAGCGTATTTATTTTTCCGCAGCACAGTGTTTTCCATCCTAAGGAACAAACCATTTTCCCATCAGAATGATGTGGACTCCCTTAGTAAATAAAGTACAAAAACCATCGATTTGTTCAAGAAGTTCAATAAATTTATAAAATGCCTTCATTACGATTTCCTAAGACTGTTTGTGAAATTTTTCAACATGGATATTTACATGGATCTAAGCGAATAGTCATTCCTGATTTTCTTCAACGAAGAAAAATCAAAATATTATTAATAAATGTATTCAAATTTATTACTTTTTAAAATAATATTGACTAAGCACAAAAGTATAATTTAAAATTTACCGTACTAATCCGCTCTGTTATACATACTTGTTTTAACTACACTCTGTAACAAAAAGATGACGCACCAAGAACGAGTTGTCCGATAGAGACAAAAATTAGTGAGTAGAAAGATTATGTACAGAATAAAAAATGATTAAAATTTCAGAAAAATTGAATGATTTTTTTCAGAGTTACATAGTTACAAATTAAGGAGCTCAATAAGGCCAACCTCTAGCCTGGATGCAAGCTACCACACGACGTGACATAGAGGGATAAAGCACCCTGATGGTCTCCTGCCGTATTTCTTGCCAAATTTGCTCCGATTGTCGTGTCAGGTCATCAACATTTCCTAGTAGATGCAGTCGCCTTCCCATCATATCCCAGACATGATCGATTGGAGAGGAATCTGGCAATCCGGCTCGCCAGAGAAAGTGTTTGATAAGCTGTGAGACAGTTCCTAGCAACGCTTGTGGTATGTGGTTTGGCATTATCTTGCTGAAAAATAAGGCCAGGGAAAATGAGCGGTAGGAAAACAGTTCTCAGAATGTCGTCGACGTACCAATATGCTATAACTGTGCCTCTATTGACGATCAAAGGGGTCCTGCTTCAAAAGATATGGCACCCCAGACCATAACTCCTTGTTGAGGGTCTGCGTGGCGTGCAATAGTGAAAGCACGCTGCCCTGGCCGATTCAAGCATCATTGTAATCCACCTCAACAGTGTGCAGGCGTGAATGGCAGGTGGCGTAGCGGTCGGTACGAGCGTAAATTTCGCTCTATCAGCCGTCTGTAAAGGGTCATTTGGTCAGTTGTTCAAAAGTGTGTGGGTCGTACATCTGATGGTCAATAACGATGAATAAAGTGCTGTGAAAGCTGATCTAACAATCAATCTGTCCTCCTGACCTGCTGTAGCCCTTAGGTCGACCGCTACCGTCATGACGCTGAAATCTACCATTGTCCACCCATTCTTGTGAACATGTTCTAATGGCCGCATCGCTTCGACCTATATGACGAGGAATTCTCCGATTTGCCCAACCTCCCTCTTTCAGTCCAATGATACGACTTCTTTCACCCTCTGACAGTTGCTCGTAATGAGCTCAAATCAATCCTGCGGCGAGGCACTTTTTCAGTTGTTCAAAAGTATCCTATGTCGCACAATGCAACAGAAATTTTCTCCATCTGATTGAGAATCGCTTCTTCTAGACACCTGCTGAGTGCGCTGTAGCTACGGCTATTCATTCGTTGGACACCAAATTTTAATCATTTGCATGTTCGGTTGAAGTGTCTTTGCATACGAAATTTCATTACAATCGGGCATTTCCTTCTTCATGCGTAGTTTTTTTTTGTTTCAGAGTGTATTTCAAATGTAATTGCACAGCCGGGCAAATTATAATTAAAATTGCAATGAACGCCCCGTGGCATCCACTAGTGGGAGAGGATCAGAAGGAAGCTTGGCCACAGTCAATGCAAACTCTATTTGTTAACAATTCTCAGAAAAGACACAAATTCAATAACCCAATTGTTAAATATGAGAGCAATAGCGAGGTAGACGAGATACTAAGAGAACTGACAATAAATCGGATCACTTACGTTCAGATTATACACCTTAATTCAAATCAACCTAATCCAATTTAACACTTAATTGACCAAATCGTCAATCTTAGTATTATTCAAATAAGCTACGAATTGTTCTCGCCTGGCTTTATGTCAATCAAATACTGCTATCCTTCAGCAGTCTAACCACTCTCTCCTTCGAGCTTTACAGTTAATCTTTATATGCAAGCCTTGATTTGCATAATCACATCTTCGGAGGAGGAGGAAAGTTTTCAATAGCATAACATTTAAAGACCCTTTATTTTCCATGAGGACTATTAGTAGAAAAAACGCGGATAGACCCGTTACAAAATGATATTACAGGTCAAATGAATTTGAAGAAACGGTTGAATGACTTTTGTATGTTTCTAGTATGCAGTGTAGTTTTTTATATGTACGAGTACTAATAATACATTAAAAGTTAAAACGTACGTTTACTAGGGGAGATTAATTTTCTTTATTTTTTGAGTAAAAATCGGATATCTCAAAATAAGTCACAGTGTTTATAGATTTACTTTGTATTATGAATACATTTTTTCTTTGGGAAGAAAATATTTTTTTGAAAAACTAAACATTTTTTATATTTATTGCTAATTTTTAAAGTATTTCTTGCATTTTTCATGTAATTAGTTTCAAAATGTTTTTCACTTTCTTATGTGTAATCGCTCCACAAGTAAAATCCATGTCTTCGCTGATTATTGTGTGGAATGAAAGTTCGTTTATATTAACGCCTAAATTTTTCAAACCAAATTTGGTTCAGAACTCCATTACATTTTTTGTTCTGTGCATTTAATATTAAGTTACAACCAGGGAGAGATACTATACTACATTTTCCTTCACCAAATAATGTAATGTAAAATTGAAACAAATATTAAAGTTACACAATTCATTAAATAAAGTATTAATGGACTTTTACACTTAAATATCGTGTTTTATAAAAAAATATATATGAAACACACACACAATCCCGATACTTGTAAGCATTTAATTTTATAGCTAGAGTTCATGAACTTTCATTCAAACTAAGAAATGCATTTTAAAATGTTTCATGAACTTTTTTAAAGTCTTGGCATTTTGTTAATATTAGAATTATATGTGTACTTTTCAACCTTATTGCTAAAGCTTCTACTTTTTAAACCGGTAAAAATTAAGTTACATCACAACTTGATTTTCTCATTTCTTAATGATTTGTAAATGTTTTTTTACAAACTTTTTTATTACGTAGTTTTCCATTTTTGTTAAAATAGTATTTTGTTTCAGTGTATTTTCTTCGTGAATAGGCTTCTGCCACCCATTCTGTGTTATTCTAGGAGAAATACATGCAAAATAAAAAAAAATTTATTCTACTTTTTAAATAAAAATTTTAATAAGAAGAGCGTGCATGGAGACATATGGAGCAAATGACAATGAAACGAAAAATAATTTTATTTTCTCTTAGAACCTTTTTTTTTTCTTTGAGATTTTGTTACTTAGTTTTTCATTTGTTTAGAACAGCGAAGGGATTTTCTTTAAGAAAAATGCGTTTTCTTCCTTCAAAGTACTGGATTTCTTTAGACATTGTAGTTGAAAGTTATAAAAAGTAATTACTGAGTAAAAACTGTTCAAACCATTTGTTTACAACGTTTTTAGAATATTTTTTTCAGGTATACCAATATCGGAGTATTGTCAGTTTTCTTAAAGAAGAATGTTTTGAGAAATACATTATATACCTCTTATTTGAAAGTGAAATTTTTCAATCTGCTTCGTAAAACCTTTTTGTGTGTGTATTAAACTTTCTTTTTCCCTTTAAAAATATATTTCATTGCTAAAAAAAAGAAATGTTTACACTAAAAATTTTTAAAAAAATAGTTTTATTTCCTTTAGCACAGTCAGATGCAAATTTAGGCGAGTAAGTATTTTTTAAAGTAGATTAAAATGAGATAGAAACTACATCTTGATTGGTTTGAAAAAAAACGTTTACGAGAAATCCTTCAGAGATTTTTCTATCGGTCTATTTCCAATTATATTGCGTCTTTACGCCTTTTTTTTTACAAAAAAATGTTCGAAATAGTAAAAAAAAATTGTAATTTTGTGTATGCTTGAATGTTTTCTTTAAAAAACAGCTTTAATTTGATTGATTTGATTTATGATTAACGTCGCACTGTTTTAGCTACACGAGGGCTTTTGGCGACGGACCACGTAATTTTGAACCATGGTCAAGTGACGTGGACGACACCTGAGCTGGCACCCTCTCTCCTAACTACCACACCACACCAACGGGAGGACGTTTCAGCTCTCGACAGATTTAACGTGCATCGCTGACAGCTTTAATTTGAAGTAACCTTTCAAAGAAGCTTAATCGTTCGAAATATAACGATTTTATAATTCTTAGAAACCATTTTGCTTGTCTTCTAAATACTTTTAAGAATTGAATACAGTTATGAAAAAATGAAGAGTAACGACTGTGATATTTTATACTGTGGCAGCCATGAGTCATTTGTGCGAAATATGATATCAATGTGAAAATTTCCTTTCCACCTGACAACAGTTTCCTACGTCGGGCTGTCATTTTCATAAGCAGCCATCATTTCATCGTGAGATAGCCAAGTACTGTAATCTTTTAAATAAAAGAAAAAATCACTCTTTATCAGTAGTCCTCATGTTCATAGTCATGATTCAATTAAAAATTATCTATATTCCGAATGTATAATCAGGATTCTATGGTTTCCAAATAATTCTCTATATGATTATTCTTTTTACTGCTATGATTCGTTATTCCAAATAAGTTGTTAAAAGTATAAGTTTCCTCTCATCATTTCAAGATTGAGTTAAAATTGAGTTTCAAAATCCGTTGACTCCATCAGAATCGGAAAGGAGAAATTGGCTGTCTCTTCTTCAAACAACAAATGATTCAAATAAAATATTAGGTATATATCATTGACTTAAAGAACTTAAATCTCAATTTTCTATTCCTGGGACTTTGTTATAAATTCTAATTTCCTTTCTCAAGATATTTATTAATAAAAATAGTAAGCCACTTAGCTGGATAAAATTGCTAATTGAACGGGTGTTATACCATTTTTATAACAAATTAATTAGTTTTCGAAATACATTTTTGTGGTTTCTTTACGTTATTTGCTACTTGAGAAAACAAAATTATGCCAAACGATACTTTAAACATCTACTGAATGCAAATATAAAACGAATATATTGATAAATTTATGTAAAATTTTGAAGATGAATGTTTGAAAATTTGGGTTTCAATTACCTTCATGGTACTCCTTTCTTTTTTCATTCACATTTTTAAGAACATTTAAAACATTACAAAAACAGTTTTTAGTATTTAGATTTAAATGTAGTTTATAGGGAAAATTGTTGCTTTTTTTCCCTTTAAATACCCCCCTCTAAAAAATAATTTGTTTTCTATTTCAGATTACATCATTAAGTTGGTTCTGAAAGTAAAAAGTCAATTTGACCAGCCATTATCTTACATTTTTAAAAAATTAAGAAATTTTGAAATTTTTTCAAAATTTTATAAAATGCTCAATTTTTAAAAATTTTTAATGATTTTAAAAGGTTTGTTTCTTAGATTATTGCAAACAAAAGATAGTAGGGATTTGAAAATCTGTTCCCTTGTTGATTTTTAATAATTATTTTTTCTAGTTAAACTTTAAAAAAAAAGGAAAATTTTTAAAATCTTAAATTTATATCATTTTTAAAAAAAAAATAACTAGCAATCTTTCTCAGACCTAAATCAATACTAACTTTTATAGAAAATACGTTTTGGAGTATGTACAACAAATTCCAAGACACTATCTTGAACAGAAAAAAAAGCCTTAGAATTTCGAAAACACTTGTATCTTCAAACTTAAAAGTTTGAGAGAAACGCATTTAAAGTATCTCAAGATATCAAACAGATACTTATAATAACCGTAAAGCTCTAAATTTTTAATATGTTATTTTCCAATGGATGTTCTACATTATATAACTCTACTTTAACTAAATATGACTGAAAGAATTTTTTTTTAATTCAAAATATATTTTTGCATAATATTGTTTTCATTCGTTACAACGGCAGTTTCTTCAACTTAATCTTAACCTACTATTTTCACTAAAATTTGGGAACACAAAGCCTTTATGTACAAAATAATAAGGATACTAAATTAATCTAAATATCACCAGGTTTATATATAAAGTTTAATTTTTTTCAGTTTTAAATTGGGGCAGTTTAGCAACTTACTCGTAACTCAACAGTACTCGAACTACAATATGTTTGCTATAATGTAGTTTGGTACATCATTGGAAATTTATCTGCAATACTTGTATTCAGAATATTTGTATTCGAAATCTCTAATCGTAGTATCAGCTGAGGACTGATTTTTAGATACATCATTTTCAGTAGTATTCCACCTCCTTGAAACATTAATTCTCATTGCAACCTGAGGACGTTTTGGCCATGACATTTTCTCAACAGGAAAAATTTATGAAAAATCAATCTTAATTAAATAACTATGAGACTCTCTCAAGAAACTCAAAATATAATCAAGCATAAACGATTTTAATAATGAAAGTTGAAATTAATAACCACATTTCATATTGAAAGAGTTGATTATGCTCAAAAATATTTTTAAGTAATTCAATTTAAGAGGGGAAAAAGGCTTTAAAATGAAACCAATTCAAAATCTAAGCCCAAAAAACTTGAAATATCTTAAAAATCAATTTCTTATCAGATCTGAAATTTGGTGACAATCTTCCCAATTAATATGGGCCAGAATAAAATTCAAAAATACTTTTTTCGGTTCTTTTGAAATTGGTAGGGCACTGTGTAGCCTTAAGTTATCATTCGGAAATGTAGTTGTGTGTGTGTGTGCATGGCAGTTCTTACAAATTTTTCAAGTACCCTGTCAGTTCTAGGAGCATACTTCCATATGAATGTAATTTCAAGTATTTAAAATACATAAAAAATGTTCCTTTTTTTATTCTAACACGCAGTTTTTAAATTGTATTTTGTTTTCAATATTGCAACTGAGCATGAACAATCTTGGACGTATAAAAAGATACCCGATGTGTTAAATTTATTTAGAATTTTAAATTAGAGTTGACCCGTTAAAAAATCGAACCATAAAGTTATATCTATCAATTTATTTGAAAAAGTCAAAAAATGAAGAAATTCTTATTGGAATTATTAATATATTTGTGTTTAGAAATTGAAGGAAAAAATGTTTTTTTTTTTTTTAAGTTTACTTCAGACATTTCTTTCAGATAATATTTTGGTGAAACAAATATTTATTACAAATAAAGAAATTAGCATTTAACTAGGGATTTTTTATTTGAAAATGATTTAAAACTTTTAAAAAATGAACGGAATATATATAAAATTAACATTGAGATACTTATATAAAACGTTGTTACTGTAGCGATCCTTGCGCTTTATTTATTGAATGAGTGAGTGAATGAATACCAACGTTGCTATATTGAGCTACACGAGGGCTTTTGGTCTACGGACCTCGTCATTTTGAAACATGATCAAGTGACGAGGACGACATTTGAGCTGGCACCCCTCTTTTAATTTTTACACACCAATGGGAGGACATTTAAGATCGACCTATTTATCGTGCTTCTGTGTGGCAAGTCTTGAGCAGTACCAGGCTCAAACTCATGACACGCCAACCACGAGTCCGTTCCCTTGACCCTTAGGCTTCAACGGCCTCTTTATTTTCTGAAAGATCAAAAGAATGAAGCTTTAATCATTTATCTCTCACAACTACGTTTCAGCAGTACTGTTAAATGAATAAAGAGGAATATTTTAGCAGCTTAAAATATATTCGACACTTATTTACTTTTTTTACACCATTCTTAATTTTCCACCGCTACCCTTCCGAGAAGTATTAAGTGGCCGCGGTAGCCGAGTGGTATAGGTATCGGACCGTGGCTTGCCTTGTCACGAGTTCGAGCCCAGTACCACTAAAGACCCGCCGTGTAGGGCAGCGATGCACGTTAAATCTGTCGAGAGCTGAAACGTCCTCCCGTTGGTGTGGTGTGGTAGTTAGGAGAGGGGGGTGCCAGCTCAGGTGTCGTCCACGTCACTTGACCATGGTTCAAAATTGCGTGGTCCGTCGCCAAAAGCCCTCGTGTAGCTAAACAGTGCGACGTTAATAATAAATCAAATCAAATCAACCGAGAAGTATTAATTTACAATATTTTCAGTTGGCGCGTTGCCAACTCATAAAAGATGCAAACGCCCAATGAGAGCTGTCGGTACACATTTGGGAATAGAATCTGTCCCATGTGTGGAATAGGAGCCTGCCGCTGCGCGTTGTCTCTCGGAGGTGTTCGAAATGGAAGTTCCGACGACGGAGTGTTCTCCCCTCCCTGTGGCCTGCCTCCACGGGAATCCTTTGTAAGGTTTCTGTTCCTTGGACACCCCAGCAGTTTGGAGCTCCAAGTTTTTACAGCCTAAGGAACCAAATAAACAGGTCGTAAGGCTGAGCTGGCCGCATTATTGTATGTGAAAACATGTAAGCAATTTAAAGGGCTTACAATCCCGGGATTTCGGTATGACATTATCCAAATCCCGGGATTAGGACTAGACTATTTGTGAAAAATGCTTACATAGTAGCATAATTTATATTACATAATAAAATTGAAAACATAATTAAACAATTGGTATAATATTATTATTTATTTAAACGAATCAAAACAGTACTTAATCATCAAAAAAAAATAGTACATAATAAATTCAATAAAAAATAGTACAATTTGAAATCATTACGAATTAACCCATCTACACTATTAAAATTCGTATGTATGTCAATCTATGTTTCTACGTGCGTCTATCTTCTCATGAACCGCACCACGCAGAAACTCGTCAAAGGTACCAAAAGCTCGGGAACGATCCGAGAAATCCGTTTTGACTATTTATATTCCTATATTGCAATGAGTTAAAAAGATATTAATTAAAAACCTTTGTTTTACTCCTGCGTGTTGTTTCTACCGCCAAACAGAGTGAAAAACCGGGAGGTGGATTTTTTTTTTTCATTCCCAACGTTTTTAAACACGATCTAATTTTTTTTATGAGGCTCAGAAAAAAAATAATTACCGAATCGGAAACATCATTTACTTCGCCGCGATACGGTATAATTTATTTTGCAAAATAATGATATTTTCTATTTTTTTACGAGTTTTTCTAAAAGGAGTCAAAATCGATATGTTTTTATGAAAATGATACCTAAATCGTTCCATTTGCATTTTCTTTTGCGTTAATAAAATAATATTCAACACTAAAAAAATTCATGAATTTCTCTTTTAGAATCAGTCATTTAAAAAATAAAATGTCAGAAACTTCGCTGTTTTCCCTTTTTACGTCAAGTATTTAAGCATTATTTTTGTTACATTTTTTGTTTAAAAATTACCGTTGTTTGCAATCGATATATAAAGTTAGAAGGCATTAACTTAAAAATGAAGCCCTAAAAAAAATTTAAACAAATAACGCAATTTAACAATAGCCAAGGGTTTGGCGGCAAAAACCTATTTGGCGCCAAATTACTCTTTTCCCCTGTGCACGTCTCGTTTAATGAAAGGTTACACTAGAAAAGAAGATGCGCCTATAAATATTGAAAATCACCATATTTGGCGAAATTGAATGTCTCTTCCTTTTATTTTAAAGGTTTTTTCCACTCCTTTTTTTTTTCCAAGAATTTCGTTGCGTGATCAGCAGAGCGCTTGATTACTGCCGTTTGTACCTATGTTCGAAAGAACACCATCTCTTAGAGTTAGTGATTTAAAACGTAAAATGCCGAAAACTTTTTTTAACGATTTTTTTAAAATACTCAAATTTTAAATATTTATAATAACTAAATATCAAATTAAAATTTTATTATAAAAATAATTGCATGAAACTTTTTCCCGTGTATCGAACATTTCAAAAAATGCTCACAAATTTAATTTAACTTTCAATATATTTGTGAAATTTTGTAATTATAAAAATTTCTACTTTTTTCAACATACAACTGTCTTTAAAAAGGTACTTTTTCGTTTCTGGGGCCCAAAAAGTTGCAAAGTGAATGAATGAATATTAAAGTCCCACTGCTCACTTACTCGAGAGCTTTTGGCGACGCACCTCGACATTTAAAACCATTGTCAAGTGACGAGGATGAGATTTGAGCTGGCAACCATCTCTCTTAACTACCATACCACACCAACGCTAGGACGTTAAAACTCTCGACAGATTCAACAGCTGTTTTCCAGCAGTAGCCAAAATTTTAAATGGGGTGTAATAATTAATTGTGGAAAATTACCAAGCGAATTTTGTAATGTCGTTAATATAGAAATCACACACACATACCAGGAACGGCTGATAGTGAGAGGGAAAGGGAATTTCTATGACAATGTTATGCATTTAAAAATGTTCGTGCAACGCCGGTGGGAAATAAACCTGTCTGACAAAGAAAAGAAGCGAAAAAATTTCGAAACAGGGAATTTTAAGTTATACACTCGGTAAAAGCCCGAGCAAAGCCGGGCTAACGGAGGAGGGGGAGTCATTTTAAAAAGAAGTGCTGATTTTGTGAAGGAAAGGAAAATTTATAAAAGTAGAGAAAGACCGTGCAACACCGGGCAATGCAGCTAGTTTGAATTAAAAATCGATGTGTTTTAAATTTTCCAAAAACTTATTTTAAATTCAAAACATAATAAAAAGCCCTATTTTATTTTCATTGAGAGAAACTCTGGATTTTTTTTTACGTTTAATACATTTAGAATGGATAACTGTATGGTAAAACATTCTAAAGAAGTAAATTTGTCAAAATTAAAATTATGAAGTCTGAAATGAACTGTTATTTTTCCAACAAACTCACATTTACCTGTACACAGCATGTACAAAAGATAGAATAAATTTACATACATTTTAATCTAAAAAAAAATTTCTGCTTATACAACTCCCGCAGAAAAAATATACTTTCCTTTTTTAAAAAAAAAATCTTACTAACATAACATTAGAAATTAATCATAATAAACATTAAAATTAACTCTGATGAAAGTACTCAGAAATACATTGTTTGATAAATACATGTAGATTTCTCAGTCCAATAAAATTTTGCGTTTTAGCTTCCTCAAAAGATGTTCTTTCGAAATACTTTTAAAAACATTTAGATATTACTATATACAATCTAATTTGAAAATATATTTATAATGATAACAAAATCTTTTTTCTAAATTTATCTCTTGTACATTAAAAAAGAATAAAACATTGAAATAACTCACCTGTAACTGAGTTAATTCAAAAACTTTAAATATTCAGAAAGAATTTTGAAGGAATGCCATTTCGATACTTCAAACAGCAATAACTGCTTATGAGAATATACTTAAAATTACAAAATAATATTACTTAAGTTATTTCTGGATGCATAAAACAAAGAGATGGAAAAATGTAAAAAAATACCTGATAATTCAGAAAATTGATTCATGATTGATGATTTAGGAAAGAAAAATAATCAAAATTTATTATAAACATAAAACAAACTAGTCACAATTTTTTTTATTGCTGGGGAACAGCAATGAATGTTGCGCAATGTCTCGTTTCGGAAGTGGAAGCTCTCTTAATCAATATTTGTGATTATATCATCAATATTTGAGAATTAAATTCTTAGAAAATTTTTATGCGAAAAAATTTTCAAAATATAATGTAGACAAAAATTAAATCCCGAGGCTGCCAGCCCTAAAAAGTTGTTTGGACTCAAAGACAGTCGTGTCGTCTTCTTGCCCGAGGTTCAAAATGACGAGGTCCGTTGCCCTCGTGTTGCTTCATATAGTGTGACATTAATGTAACTCTCCCTCACTGTGCAAAATAATTTTTAATTTGTATCTTAATCCTAAAGCTCTCATTATTGCCCTCTGAGTGCCATTTGAGGTACTCAAAGGGGAAGAGGTGGAGGACCTTCCGTTTTATGTCCTCACGCGAGGACAGCCAGAGTAAACAATAGTTACTGTAACATGAATTTTCTCTCGGAACTACAACGCACTGGAGCCGCGTTATATAATATATTGAGAAGGGTGTGTGTATATAAAGAGCGTTTTTTCTGTCTTTTCGCAGGAGATCGTGATGGTGGTGTGGTTCACGTTCGAGTTCTTTCTCCGCCTCTGGTCGGCCGGCTGTAGATCCCGCTACCAGGGCTGGGTAGGACGACTTAGGTTCCTCAGGAGTCCATTCTGCGTCATTGGTGAGTAGAGAACCTATTTTACTCGTTTCGATTTCGGCACTTTAGCAAAACCTTATCACTTAATAATGCGCTTGCTTATCAGTAGTATCGAAACTAATGTGATCATGAAAAATGATTTTAAGAAAAGGAGAGAGGTGAAACCCAGAAAGATTTATTTTTCATGGAGGATTGTCGACTTTTCACGGAAATGTCATTCCTTTTGACAATCCTGCTGACTCGACATAGAAAATATAACTGGTGGCTTAATATTCATTCTGTGACTTAAAAGTATTATCGGGAAGGTGTTCATAAGAGAAATTTATAGCTAAAATAGGTTGTGTCAAGCAGCTAGCAATTTCAACCAATCCTGAAATAATATGAAGGAGGTACTCATAAGACCCAATTAAAAAGTATATAAAAATAAAAAAGAATATTCCTTCTACACACAGAATTACTAGAAAAAGTTTAATTGTTTCGAATTATGGATAAATCACCATTACATTCGAACTCGTACATAACTTTTTATTTGTTCCATTATTAGTTAACATCTCTTTGTTTACGCGGTATTGAGTCTCGAACCCATGATCGCATCATCTTATCTGAGATAGTTGTTGCATAAACTACTTTTTAAATCGAATGTCCATTACGTATTTGAGGCTTATGGTTACGGCATGAATATACATGGTATCATTATTTCAATCCTGAAATGCTTCCATTTCATTGTGTTGAGTATACTTTTATGCTCAGGGTAATGAGCTAAGGGATTTGAAGAGTGTATATTCCCGACGACATTTCATCAAAGATTTTCGAGTGTAAAATAGAGCTACTGTTTCAATGAAAGGCGCAAGGAATCCGAGATAGACGATAAATTCGTCACAATACCTCAGCTACTGGTGAGAAGCTTTCTTTTAGAACGGCTCTGAGCTGTTGTTAATAATTTTGATAGTATCTTTTAAATTTTATGGAACTTTCAAATAATTCTTCCCTTTTTTCTTTAATTATGATGAGAGGGTAATACTGTTTTTTGGTAAGGTACCTCGTATTTTGAAGCCGTGGGTCGTCACAATATTATGCATTAGAATGTGGTTTGTAATGTTGTCTTTCACACATTCAATTGAATTTTCACTAAGACAATCGCGTGCTGTTGGTGAACTGCCGTAATAACGCATCAGCACTTGATCTAATTAGTATAATAGTACCATCGCACACACACAGTCAGGTGACATTAGCAACAACAGTACAATAGTTAGTAGTTCAAATGAAGCCAAAACAGATTTTAAAAAGTTTATTGATTAACTTAATTTGAAAAGTTGATTTCAAAAGAAAAATTTTAAATTAAAAAATTTTTTTCCTTTCCTTAATTTTTAAAATAGTGTTTGATTCAAATTCCGTTTAAATTCAATAATTTATTTTTGAAACATTTCTTAATGAATTGTTCGAGAGTCGTATAGTAAACCATTGGTTACACGGAGTAAGACATATTGTGTCAAAAATTCACTCAAAGTTTTTGCTAAATCAAACCGATTCTATAAATTCTTATAATAAGAAAAGAAAATTTGCATGTATCTTTTCTTCTCTCCTTATATTTATAGAAAGTAGTTGAGAATCGGGAAAGCAAACAGTTTTTCCTAACACTTTTTCGTTTAAAAAATAGCTATAATAAGTACATTTTCATTTTAATACTTTAGTTCAACGTAACATTACGATGTAAAATTAACAAAAATCTAACATACATTAAATTAAGCCAGTGGTTCTCAAACTTTCACTTCTGGCGACCCAACTTTAAAAATAATTTTTATCGCACACCCAAAAAATAATAATGTATTGAATGCAATAATGCACTTTGGGCGCTAAAACTACAATACGATCATAATTATAAACCGTACAAATTAACAAGATAAGTATTAAATTTTGTATATGTTACGTTTAAGTAATATATATTTTTTATTTTTACTTTTTAGTTCGATTCACTACAAAAGCGTGTTTTTTAGTTTGTTTTAAAACTTTAATTTATTTTATAATTATTTTTACTTTTCACGACAAAAATCACAATTCCAGTGAATAATTTAATTAAGAGAAAATAAACTTACCTACTTTCAAGGACTTTTCAATTTTTCTTTGATAATTTGAGAAAAAATCCAATAAAACTAAAGAAAATGTTCAAAATGTGCGTGTGCTTAATAAAGGACATAAATCACAGACACTTTTCGCTAACAGTACAGGAACGTTATTTTCCAGCAAAACTGTCATATTTTTTTCTCGTTATTGTAGTTTTGCTGTCGTTTGAAGATCTACAAATAGCTATTTAAACTTTTCTTCCTTGTGTCTTTTCGACAAGGCGAAGTGCTGCATTTATGGCTTCATTTTTTTTCTTTATAGAGATCTTTAGGTAGCATTTGAAAATTTCAAATCAACTCAAACGTTTCATGTCTATCGCTTTTCTCATATTTACTTTCGCTATCTTGATTAATATGCATTATTTAAGCAGGTTCTTCAATTGATTGATCAGTTTCAACTTCCTTTGATAGGGACCACAGATGCATTTTTTTTATATTCTGCTCATTTACATTTATAATCCGTAATAAGTCTTACAACACAGCAATCAAAACCACAAAATTGTTCATGGGGAAAGTGTAGCATGTTCTAAAAATAATTGTGTAAAAGTTTTTCATTATGCATTATATGTTTCAGAATACTCATAAAAATACATCTTGGCCAAATAATCCTTCAAAGTGCTCAATATGCTTATCCATACATCATAAAACTCATTCACATGGGAAAAAAGCAACAGAAAAATATTATTTACAATTTTCCTAAAAGAAAAAGGGACGGAGTGAAACATACCAGTAAGTTTGAAGGTCAAATATATAATAATCAAAAGTAGTATTTTAGAGGTTAAAAGAAACGTAATAAAAAAATCTCTCGTCGGGGGATTACAGCAAACAAAATGTCTTTTTATATTTAGTTATAGGATCAAAGATGGCTAACGAGCGTTTAAAGTGGAATTTTTTATTTTTGATGATCACCAGATGATAAAAATAAAGTATTTCAGTGTAAATGTGTATTTTTTATTATGTCAGAAAACATTTTGTTTTACTTCATTCCAAAAAATTATTTTTATAAACCTTTTATTTTCAATATGCTCGCACCCCCCTCACAGGGTTACCACGTCCCACAGTTTGAGAAACGCTGAATTAAGCCTAAAAATCAGCACAGTGAGTTCGAAACCTTTTTTACAAGTACAAAATCAATACAAACATGCGGCGTTTCCAGATACCACAAGATTTATTCTTTAATTTTTAAAAACAAGCCTTAAAAAAGATTTTATTTTAATACTGCTAAAGATTTTTTTAAAATATAAAAAAATGGCTGTTATATATATATAACCTAAAGATGAAAAAAATTGTTGATAGTCGTTTTTGAAGATAGCGTCATAAATATTTAAGAATAAACGATGGTAAGTCCCCTCTGTATTGAGACCTTGACGTTGAACTCTATTGAAGATGAATGCTTTCAATTTGGAGGTCATTAATAATACAAAAGTACGCTGTATCCTTTGATTTCACAAACTCAAACTTTAAAAAAAAAGTAATTGGGCGGGGTATTTTTTAATTTTATCGGGGTTTTTTTTATCCTTTGATTACATACCTTACATTCAAGTTGTGAGATAATAAAATGCTTTTTCATTTTGTTCTTTTTTTTTTGTATAAGGAAAATTGCGCTGCTTGAAGCTTATTTTGAATTAAATTATAAGAAATAAGTTAAGAATTTTTGCTATACTATTATCCAAATGATGCAGAATGAAATAAATTTGCATCAACTATTCATTCAGACAGGTTTGGATGAATATGCACTGGCATCCTCCAGAAATTAAGGAACAACATGTTTTTCGAAGCTCACCGTAAAAAAAAATGACAGTAGCAATAAAAGTTATAGTTTATATAAATGATAAAAACGAACTTTATACAAATTTTTGCAAAAACAATAGCTACCCCTTTTGTTTAGGAATAGGAAAGAATAGATGTATATGGGTGAGAGAAAAATGTGCATATATCAGGCTTTCATGATTACGTGTGTAACTTTTGTTGATTTACAACTTTTGTTAGCAGATTTGTTGACAATAGGCAGAGGGGTCTCGCAATACCTGAGAAAAGCCGTTTGCCCGATTCGTTGAGGTGGAGGGCGGTCAGATGGATGGAAATGGGGTTGTCACTGGCTGATGCTGCTAGGCGTCTTAATGTATTTCGTGGTGGGGTCCACCGTCTCTGGAATCTGAAGCATCTGTGTTCAGAAGACATGTTCCAGGCCGACCACGAGCTACAACACCTGCAAGAGACCGTTTTATCGCTCTTTCGGCCCGAAGGAGAAGAATTTCTCTGCCGCAACGTGTTGCAGACCACTCTGTAGCATCAGGGTGAAGAATATCCGCTAGTACGGTGCGAAATCGTCTTCCCAATTCAGGTCTCTATGCAAGGCGACCAGTTGCGTGTGCACCTCTCAACAGACGACAGAGAAGGACCCGCTTATCTTGGGCAAGAGAACACGTTTTCTAGAACAGACAGAGATAAGTTTCTGTACTCTTTACAGACAAGTTCAGATTTACACTGGAGAGCAATTGAGGATCTCATCTGGAGGGAACGAAGCACCAAATATCATCAATCCAACACTGTTGAAAGACACAGTTACTGAGGTGGTGAAATAATGGTTTGGGCAGGAATCTCACTCGGGGGTCACACTGACCTGCATGTATTCCAGGGGGGAACTCTGACTGTTGTGAGATTCTTGATCCATATGCCCGCCCGTATGCCGGTGCAATTGGCAATGACTTCATTCTGATGGATGATAATGCACGACCTCCCCGAGCTGTAATTGTTGAGGGATATCTTAAAGATCTTGGTTTGGAGCGAATTGAATAGCCATCTCGATCTTCAGACTTAAATACGATAGAGCATCTTTGGGACTATCTTAGTAGACAGGTTGCTGCTTTATGTCCTCCTCCAAGGTCTTTTTTTTCTTTGTCTTTTACATTTTTAAGAGCACATAAAAGAAATTCTTGGTTCCAAACAGGATGGTGTAACATGTCATACGAGAAATGAAACTATACATATACTTCAAGATTTTTGTTGGTGGTCGACTGGTCTCAAGAAATTTGTGACAACCTCATTTTCTTGATCTGAGAAACCTTAACTTTTTACTTCTGTATTTTTTTAAAAAGATAAAAGCAAGTTCACTCCAAATAGTTCTAATGCCACTTAAGATTTCGAAGTCTTCCCGTTGCTGTGGCGCAGAAGTGTTGGATTGTCAACTTATTATCGTCATGAAGTCTATCGACAACAGATCTTGTATTGCTTCGAAGAGCACCACTAATAAACAATCAATCTTCCGTTCTTTTCGCCTCAACGTATGGCCACGGCAGCCTAGTGGTCAAGGTCACGAGCTCGTGGCTGGCTATCATGAGTTTCTAGCCCATGCAGAAGGCAGGAAATCTGTCGAGGCTCGAGTGTCCTTCCTTGGTTGGGGAAGTTAGGAGGTCTGTGTCATCTTTGACCTGGGTTCAAAACTATGAGGTGCGTCTCCCTCGTGTATCTCTAGAGTGCAACGTTAATATCTCTAACTCTTTGGCCTCTACATTCGTCTGAAATTTAAAGATGCAACTTTTAAGAAATATTGATTTTCATACTCAAAAATTTTAAACAGTGTTTGAAAAAAATTGGCTAAAAATCTTAAATAGAGAGCGTCTAAATACATAAATATTATTCGCGAAACATATTTCGCGTGAATTCAAGTCATTCGGGCAAATCTCTTAGACCCTCACAACTCAAAAGGGGATGGCGCGATTAATGGAGGAGGACCTGTCAGGAATTTCTTTCGCCCATCCATGTGGAATACAGGCGGTCATTATTCCTACTTAATGCGACATTAAGACATGCAAGGATACGAACTACTACGGCACTCGAGTGGATTCAATCGCGGAATAAATAAATCCCGAACCGCTTGGGGTATTCGAGCTAGAAATTCCTGGATGATTCGTAAAAGAAACATTGTTCTCCCCTTAGAATTCGTAAAAATAAGTAGTTAAATTTTATTCTCATTTATTTTTATTTTTTCTTTCGCAAAAATGTGTGGTTAAATTTATTTTTCTACAAACTAAAAGATACATTCTAGTACCTAATGTATTCATTTCGAAAGCCAACCTGAAAGCATGTGTAACGACTTGCCTGTGATTACCTGTAAAATATTAACTTTTTTAAAAAAACTTTCTTTTTAAAAATCTTTTTGAGATGCACCCTAGTGAAATGTTATTGCTTTTTAATCTATTGAATTGTCTAATTATATCTGAATTATATATAAGAACTTTTTGAGCAAAATATAAGCCAGGAAAAGCAAAACACAATGGCTAAGCTGTCATTTTTTTTCAAAACAACTGTAATATTTTCATTAGAATATGGATCAAGAAGTTCAAGTGCTCTTGACATTGCCAAGGTTTGTGTGGGAGGCCATTCTATTTCCATATCTTTTGGATTTCCCCCAAGTTTTGGAGCTAAGTGCAACAGTTTGAACGGCTTCAAAAATTGAAAAATGATCCCAAATTTGAATAATGTGTTTAGTCATTTATTCCGATGTAAAAAGAAAAAAAGCTAATGACAATCCAAAATAGGAAAAACATTTTTGTAAATTTCAAAATACTAAACAAAGTGACACTTTTCTTCTACAAATACCCAGTTTATCAGACCAATTTAATTATTCATTTAAACGTTTAGTAATTGATTTAAAAATTTCAGCAATAGTTGCCTCATCGTAGAATTTTCTAAATGAAGCATCCAGTACATTTAGAAACAAAGAATTCGTGTCTGGAAGTTTGTCGCGGTACCTCCACCTCATGTTCAATGAGGTAGAAGTCATGTTTATTAACTCGGGGAATCCGAACGAGATTGAGAAGTCGTTGAATCAGACAAGAAAGAAAGATCTATAGATATTCCTTCTTCACTTTTATTAATCTAACGTTAAACCTGATTTCGCGTTACGCAAACAAGGCAATAAACTAGTAATAAATACTAACTAGTATACAGTCCCTGGCCAAATTATTAGACGCACTCCAGTTTTTTAATAATTCATTGATTTATATAAGTTTATATGCAATACTTTCGTATTTAAACATATGTCCAATGGATTTTAAATGTGTAAATTTATGATATATTTTGTATTTGTATTTATTTTTCACACATGGCAACACAAATTTAATAAATTGTCACACGAACGTAAACAAGTCAAAAACCTTCTCGAGTCGCGTTCGCACATGCTTCAGTTGCGGACGTGTTTCTGTGAGTTAATGTGCTTTGTTTGTTAATTTAGCAGTTTTATTTTATGCACTTATTTGTTTATTTCGTGTGCGGCGTTTAAATGATCAGTTTGTACGCTTTCAGCATGAGTAAAAAAGACGATTTTTTTCACTATGTAAGAAAGCAGAAGTAAAGTCCCTTGTGAATGCAAAATTGTTTTCAAACCGAGCAATATCACGAAAGCTGAAAGTTTCTGAAGCTAGTGTACGACGAATAAAGAAGACAATTGAGTCAGGGGAAGAATTGAGCCCAAAAAGAAAGAAAAAATGCGGCAGAAAGCCTATTTTCCCCCCAAGGTCAGAAAGATCTTTTAAGAAAATTTGCCTTGAAAACAGATTTGCTACCACGAAAGTGATAAAATCGCAACTCCAAGATATTAATGTGAATGCTTCTGAACGCACTGTTCAAAGAAAATTAAAAGATTTAAATTTTAAGACCTGCCGCCCCACCAGAAAGTCCAAGTTAACCCCTGCAACAAAAGCAAAGCGTCTGAATTGGGCCTAACACTGGCGTGATAAAGATGTGTACTTCTGGAGATCAGTATGTTGTTATAATTTATTCACAAACAAAGTGTTTAACCATTTTCTATTACAGAAGGAACAACAAAAATGTTTATTTATTATTTTTTTTTGACACGTCTGCTTCAGTGATGAAAGAACATTTGAAATTTTGCAGAACAAAAAACTCAGTTTGTGCGTCGCCGTGATGGAGAAAAGTTTCATTCTGACTGTGTTGTTCGGACTGTGAAACACTCTACAAAAATAATGATTTGGTCAGTCATCAGTGGCAAGGGTACCGGACGTCTGGACGTGGTTAAAGGTATGAGGCGACAAGACCAGTACAAGATGTCTTGCAAAATCGCTTGATTCTGCAGCTGGAAGAATGGTTTCTAAATGGAAAACCATACCTTTTTATACAAGATGGAGCTCCCGGACAAACAGCTTGGTCTATCAAAGCTTTTTTGGCAGAACAAAATATCCCTTTGTTGGATTGGCTGGGTAATAGCCCTGATATGAACCCAATCGGAAACATTTGGGAGTTAATGAAAAGAGAAGTGGCTAAAGATGTGATTACAAATAAAACACAGCTCTAAGAAAGAATAATTCACGTGTGCAATCATCATCCTCAAATGCAGGAGACAGTACAGTCTTGTATTGATAGCATGCCACGCAGAATTGAAGCTCTCATAGCGGCTAAAGGTGGTTCAACAAAATATTAATATTTAATTATAATTGTTCCTGTTTTCTTTCAAGAGCCAATAAATACATATTTTTTTTCTTTAATGATGTTTTATTTGTGATAATAATAGATTATTAAATGGACAACCAAAAAACACACACTGTATCTGATAAATACAAAAAAGCTGTATAGTATCACCCGATAGTTAACATTTTTCATAAAATCTTATAGTGCGTCTAATAATTTGGCCAGGGACTGTAAGTACTATAATAACTTCTAATAGTGGAACGAGACTATAATTCCGGACGATAATACAGAAGTAAGAGACTACAATTCGAGCAATACTAGCTCGGCGATATTGTCCTCATAAATAATTCAATTCTCTATCTCACTGACTGTTAATATTCTACTTAGTTCTAACACTTTTGTGTGGCCGCGGTAGCCGAGTGGTATAGGTATCGGACTGTGGCTTGCCTTGTCACGAGTTCGAGCCCAGTACCACTAAAGACCCGTCGTGTAGGGCAGCGATGCACGTTAAATCTGTCGAGAGCTGAAACGTCCTCCCGTTGGTGTGGTGTGGTAATTAGGAGAGGGGGGTGCCAGCTCAGGTGTCGTCCACGTCACTTGACCATGGTTCAAAATTACGTGGTCCGTCACCAAAAGCCCTCGTGTAGCTAAACAGTACGACGTTAATAATACATCAAATCAATCATCTAACACTTTTGTTTTCAGTTTGGAGTTGTTCTATCTCGAAGTGCCAATTTGGCTGGCGGGAAAAACCGGAGTTAGAAAAAAAACTCGCAGATAGCCCATTGTAACCAGCTTATCGCTAAATTTGCATAGTATATTTTGCAAAAAAAAAAAAAAAGTTGCCCCACTTTTTAAAAAATTTTGGGATAAAAAGTTCGTTAGAGATAAATATTAATCGAACTTTTATTAGGAAATAATTAATTATGATACGAATGAGGAATTAAAATTTAATATTTTGACGTACAGCATTGGTATATAAAATTTTGTTCCATGCTTGTTATATTGCGGGTAAGAAACCCTTACAGGGAAAAATAAAGAAAGGAAACCATCCCGTGAAAAATAAAACCCTTCTTTTTTTTCTCCCTCACCCTTGAAACAATGTGTACTCTTGAAATGCGTCGGCAAACATCCACAACCTTATGATCTCGTGCCTTTCTATTACCTTCCTCTTTAGTGGTATTGACTCCCGCGGATGTGTGTTTGCGTTGGGTCTTTTTTGAACGGGAAAGCATACAAACCAGAGGGGAAAAAGACTTTTAATTGGAATCGGATGAAATCTAAAAACATTTATCGTCGAAAATAAAAGCCATATTACAAACAGCAAAAGACGTGGAAATTGCTGTGCAAAATGTAATAACTTTTTTGTCAGTTTGAGGATGAAGCTTCACTACTTCGTGTCCTCTGTCTCGAGGGATTCGTTGACCAAGCCATGCCCTGAGTGGACAAGTCCTTAAAAATGTTCTGGGTACCACAACCATTCCGCTAAGTAGCCTTACACAGGAATCTAAGATAGCTCAATAGTACTCAAGTGTCCTTAAGAAGCATGCAGCTTCCGACATCACGTCCAATCAGTCCATACCACTATTTCCCTTCTATGATGGAAGGAGGAGGGTGCCAGGTCCTTGATTCTTTCCAGATGTGAATCTCGACTCGTGAATGAGAACACTGCTTCCGTGTTTCAGGAGGATGTGGTCTACATTATGTTAGGCGAGCTGTGACATGCAGTGACCGATGATCTCCAGGCATAAAGCCCAGCAGCAGAAAACTCGCATCTTCCTATGTGCCCTATGTTTAAAACCAAGGAGCAATTATCCTGGCTTGTAGGGTTTCTTGAGCGCTTTGTAAGAAGTCTTCTGTTTGTATAATGTTCTCCAATCTATTGAGACTGGTTCCATTATCTGGATACCTCATTTCAAGAAAATTGAATCATTTTGCCACCTGCGCATAAAAGTGGCTTGCTTCCCATTTCGCAATTAATATCCATCGACTAGACGTTGTTTTCTTTCCATTTACAAAAATTTCATAAGCAATCGTAAGTTTTCAGAGATACGTGGAAAGATAAATCCACACAGGCATGAAGTGCCATTTATTAATTTTTCACTCCTTAATTTGCATAAAATAAAAGAAAGGGATCAAATTTTTAATGGATAATTAAGAAAAGCATCTTTTTTTGTTGTGTTATCAATTTTCATCAAAAACGATTAAGTAGTTTTTGAAAAATCCTTAAGGGAATTAATTCCCTTAATTTCTTAAGTTTTGCATACTGCTGTATGTAAAATTAGCAAGGAAAATTTTCTTTCTGAGAAAAGATTGTCTTTCCTTGCACACATTCTGTCAATATCTTTAGATAAAAAGGGTATAGTAACACACGTAGAAGATCCTTCGTACGTTAATATGTGACGGATCTGTACGGCACTTTATCACTAATACTCATAGGCGTCTTTGGGGATTGTAAATTCGCTTATATTTCCAACCAGCTCTAAAAGAAGAAACCGGGATATGCGAATTAGTCAAAGTATTTAAAGAGAGTGTTGTAAGTTAACATTAGGCACAATTACGCAAAGAGATAGGTTGACAGTGTTCTAAGAAGATTCAAGTTGATTGTGTGATTAGCGTCTCGCTAATCATTAGGCAGTGATCTACAATTGGTAAGTTTGATACTACTGGAAAGTGAGGTAGTAAAAGGACGGTGAGATTTAAATCTGTATTATCGGATCATAAGAGTAAATATATAATAAAGTTAGTGGTAATTGAATGAATGCTAGTAATTCAAATTGCGCGTATTTCTCGATCCTCTTATTCCGGTAATTCCGTTCGATATTGAGTTTAATAGTTGATTATTATCATACTTCGTGATTTAATTTAATAGTAAGGTCAATCACATTGACGTAGACATATTGATTAATCTTTGTAATTAGAAGGTTGATAATTGATTCAAGTGATTAAATATAATTTGTTATTGTAAAAATGTCGTCTGGTAGTTCTTTGCCTCAAATCAACCTTGGTGCACAGGGGGATTCTCACAAATATCCACATTCTTTGTTGAGGGGTAGCAGACATTACTCTCTATATGTTGTTTTAGTTCGTCTTTAAACAAATGTGTGAACGGGACCCTTTGTTTCTCTTTTGTAGATGTGATCGTGATAGTGGCGTCTGTGGTGGTGCTGTCGGTCGGCAGCAGCGGCCAAGTGTTCGCCGCTTCCGCCCTGCGCGGACTCCGCTTCTTCCAGATTCTGCGCATGGTGCGGATGGACCGGAGGGGGGGAACCTGGAAGCTGCTTGGATCCGTCGTGTACGCGCACAGACAGGTGAGGCCACTTTGCAAGTATTTGATTGAAAAATTAATATCATTAATTTTCTATCATTTTCTAGCGGTTGTATAAATTTCTATAAATGGAATTTTATAAAATTTATTTATGTAACAGTTTTTGTTACTTATTGCAAAAAAAAACTGCATGCTTGGTTTTTATGAATTAACTGTAAAAAAAAATGACTTTTATAAAAGTCTAATAAAATGTTATCTGTTGGCAGTCATGTATACAGTGCGCCCGCTGAAGTCTCAATAATTTATGAACGACACTAGACATAAATGGAGGGAAACCCAAAGAAACTGCTCACAGCATCCCCTAGTGAATAATTTGGAGAGCGTTATTATCTCAAAAACAACACGAAAAAAGTCTATTCCAATGCTGCTCAGCATCATGGACTTATTCAAAAAAAATACGTCTTGCGCTCTAAAATAATACCAATGAGAACAAAAATAATACATTTATTTATCATGCTCAAAATGGTGCTCTTCAGCAACAATTTCTATCTGGACACGGGCTTGCATATCATTCTTCAACAAGGCACATGACATACTGGCATAAGCATCCTTAATGTAATTTTGACGCTCCTACAGTGTTGTTGGAGAGGTTTCATACATACTTTGTTTGATGTATCCCCACAGAAAAAACTCCAATGGGTTCAGATCAGGTAACAGTGCAGGCCATTCAACGTAACCACCCTACTCGATGACTCGTTTCTGGAACTGTGTCTCGAATGTAATGCTTGACACGTAATATTTTGTGCGGCGAGGTGTCGTTATGTTGGAACCGTACATTCTCTCCGGAGGTCATTCAACAGCAAATCCTGTGAAAAATCGGATTTTACGTCCTTCAGGAATGACAAGTAATTGGATCTTGTTAACATTGCCTCATCAAGTACTGGCCAATCATGCCGCTTTTGCCAGAACTTTATCGACCAGCGAACTAAGACAGCAGGTCTAAGATTATTCAGCGACTAGAAATGCATGTTCCGCTTATTGGGCAAAGCACGTCCTTAAGATGTCAGGGATGCTCACGAGTGGGACGTTTTCTTCCGTGGAATGTCGAATTCCAATTTTGGGAGTCACGAATCAAAAAAAAAATGGGCATTTTACGCATTTCAATTTTAACTTTTCTTTACGGAAGGTGTATTTTTTAATAAACCGTTGATTGGTGAACAACTTTGTTATTGACTCTTGATCAATCTCGCACTGTTTTCGAGATACGAAGGTTAATTTTGTGATTTACCCACCTGGGACAACTGTAAGCAGTTTTTTTTTGTACAGAACATGGCAATTTTATTATACCTGTCCTGCTCCTTTCCTTTTATGACAATAGCTCTTGTCGTTCATAAAGAGTATTGGATTGACAACGAACTTTATCGGGCACACTGTATATTGCGCGAAATTGGCATTAATCAAGAAGTTTTCTTATTAAATTGTTCATTTCTAATTTTTGATTTACGTTTTGCTATGTGAATACCAATTCAATGTATTGTGACTTCCATTTTATTGTTGATATCGTGATATTTTAAGGAAAGTACCGTTGCATTATAAGTATTCAAAGATTTTCTTTGTCGTTATTATGAGTCATTGTAATGATTACACCAGCCCCTAAACCATGTCTTTATTTTTGAAACCAAACAAAACTCATTTGCTTCTTTCATCATATTTAATTTCTGACGAAATTCCTGTAAAATATGCCAATCCATTGTACCTGACGTGTAATGAATTGTCTGTTGGTGAAAGGATTTGCTGGATGATTAAAGTTTGAATGACTTTAGGTCAAACAGTCTAGAAATCGCTTTTGTTGCAATACAAATGGCTATTCTGTCGACGAAGAGTTTAAAAATGAGTGGATAAATGTAATGATATGGGGAAAACAGCCTGAAGTTTGGCAAATTGATTCATCATATTTTACCAAGAGTAATATAGGTCAATGATTGGCATGTGTGTTTTAGCTTTGTGTTTTTACTCTAACCAACGAACATGCCAATTTGTAGATGGAACTACACTATTTAATATTCAATCATACCGTAAATGACTAGTCAATGCAAATAACTTGTAGCCGACAACACCTCATTCGAGCCAAGTGTTCGAATCCTAATTCCCCTAAAGATTCGCAGCACAGTGGGGCGAATACCTTCAAAAACTGCAGAAAATAATTAAAAAAATAATTTCAGAAAACCCTTATACACATTAATTATATATATATATATATATATATATATATATATATATATATATATATATATATATAACGACGACTTCCTAACTAAGCTAATCAAAATTAGTGGTTTTTCAGGCAAGTAACTATATGTTTTAGGTATTTTTTTCATTATATTTATAGTTTCAGATAGCCAAGACAAATTTAGGTATGTAGTTGAAAATGAGAAAATTAATGATCAATGTGGATATTTTGTTTAGGTTTTAAGCAATATTATATATATATATAATATACGGTTATCTGAAAATAATCTTTATTGTGTAAGCTCTTAAAAACATTTTTCTTCATCTTCTACTTTTTGCTTCTTTAAGATACAGATTAAATTTCGTAGTCAACTTACAGAAAATAATTTTATCCGAATTTATCTGTCATGCAGCCCACTTCCACTCAAATCCATCAAGTGAACGAGGGAATAGGAGCACGAGATAAAACAATTTGGAAAAAAGATTATTCTTATGTAGCAGCTCCGATGGTAGAGTCTGAGATTATTATTGAACAAGAATTTTATAAGTTTATTATCAAAGCTCCTTTGTATATTTTAAAGTAAATCGGGAAAGTTGGAAAAAAAGTGTTTCACATTTCTGGACATACGACTTCTTGATACGACATTATCCTTAGTATCCGAACTTTTTCATTTTATATTAGGGATGTCTTCTAATACATTACTTATTACAAGACAAGAACTTTTAAATAAAATGCATCCTTTCCGGGTAGTTTCAAGCAACCATATGAGTATTTAATAAAAGAGCAGTGGGAAAAAACGAACCGTTGTAAAGTCAAGGATTTAAAAAAGCAATTGAGTAGTTTCAGATTTCATTAGAAGTCAAGATGAGCGAAAGCGTGTAGAACAAAAGAGAAACTTAATAAATATTACAAAGAGTGTGTCTTGTGTGAGACATCACTTTCTTTCCAATGAATTGTGTCGGAAGTTAAACGCCGCCGACCGGTTACTGACTGAGAATTCCTTGGTAAATAGCAGAGGCTCTAAGCAGTTGCGTGAATCAACTTCAACCTCAGAATTTGTTTACGAGCTAAGAGTCGAGTACAAGCGTCAAAAAATTTGTCAAAAGTATGTTTCTGATGATCTAGAACATATGCTAAATTTTATCAAGAAGCTTATCAGAAATATTTAAAGAACAATTTTTGCGAGAATGGAACTCCAGGGAACATTACGGGGGATTAAAGGGCGTTATAAATAATCATTTCCATTTTTAAACAATTAGACGATTAGTCTTGAAATTTAGTTAGCAAATTCCTTTCATGGAGTACAAATCCATTACAAAATGGGTTTTGAGAAAAGCATCGGCCTTTCAGTGGCGTTTTAGGACCTTAAGGAGCGTAATAGATAAATATTTTCGTTTTTAAACTATTAGACCTTCCTGCTTGAAAATTGGTAGGCATGTTCCTTTCATGGAATAGAGTTCCTCTAACAAGGAGTTTTGCTAAAATTGACCCCCAAAGGGGGTTGCGAGGGGTCAAGGGGATTTATAAATAAATTCTTGTTTTTTAATTGTTAGACCCACGAACTTGAAATTTGTTAAGCGTCTTTCGTCTGTTGAATAGAGATCCACTAAAAATGGATTTAACGGAAATGAATTCCTGGGGGATCTGGGGATTCCTGGGACGTATTGACAAAAAAACTACTAGGACTGTAATAATGAAATCCGGTTTGGTGTTTCTTTTGTTGAATTGGAATCGATTCTCAACGGGGATAATAAAAATTCCGCTCTATTACACTTGGACTTGAAGTTAGGCAACCATGTTTATTTTACGGAGTGGGGATGCACTGAAAATTGGTCTTACGGAAATCCACAGGGTTCTTGGGTTACGAGAGGGCAAAAATTCAATTTACTTTAATTTTAAATATTATTAGAAATTATGAATTGTCGAGAGTCACAGATATAAGTATATTACAATCGAATTCTTAATGCAAAGACTTAATTATTAATAATTTCTATAACATCCTGAAAGACCTAGTGAAGCGGGCGCTCGTTAGAATATATCATTCGTAAGGAGGGAATTTTGGAGCCCTTAAAATTTATTTAGACTTATCAATAAATATGTTAATTTCACTAAATTTTTAAATATTCAAATATTTCTGAGTATTCATATATTTACTTATTATTCAAATTGCTATTATTTATTAAAATTCAATACTTTATCTATATGCATAATGAAAGCCGTACCGTTTGCCAATAATTTCAGAGGGTATACAGCAATAAATACCACTTTTTGTTAAAAAAAATTCTTTAATGTGATTTTTTTAATAATAAAAATTGTTCTTTATTCTTTTTTCCCTAGAAGCTTATATGTCTATGAAAACATTCGATTCTTAGAAGGTCTAATAGCTTTAGTTTATTTAAAGGAAGTTCTGAGGGTATCCTGCACCGTGTCGGATGATAAGATTCCTTAAGGCTGGCGGGGTTTGGTCGTGAACAGTAGGGTCCTAATCTCGTCAACTGTCTGCAGTTCAAACTCACGAGGCACATTTCGCAGTCGGGACCTAGTCAACTCTTTAGGCATTAACAGACGGGTGCATGTTATTTTTATATAACAATAATCGCGTTTATTCTAATAAATATACACATATCTAATCGTTTTTTCTCAGAAAAGTTTTTAATGTTCCTTTTCTCCTCTTTGAAACGTATTTTCTACACATAAAACGAGATAAGCAATTGAGGTAACCTCCTCTTGAAGGAAAAAAAACAATCCAATTTTTGAAAGGTAGATACAAGTTCGAATTGTAAAGGAATCGATTCTAAATCAAGGCCCAAGCGTATCCTAACTTTTCCATCTCAGCTTCAGTTACTGTATAAATAAATAGCAACTTTTCCGACATACAGCCTAAAGTATTTTATTTTTATATCACTTTGTTTTATTCCATATTCCTACATATTCATTAGAAGCCCAGTGGCTGAGGGGTAGTGTATTGCGCCTCCGTGCCACAAGTCCAGGATTTCAAATTCCAGGCTGGTCAATGTCGACTCAGCCTTTCCTCCCTTCAGTGGGTCAATAAAAGTGTACCAAACTTGCTTGGGAACTGAACACTTGTGGTTTCGCGTCAGACTGACCACTTGGCCGAAACATCTGCACTTGCACCTCAGTGCTTAAGGTCACGTAAACTGTAAGCCGTTGCCATCGGCTGTCGCGCCACTGAGTTTAGTTCAGTACATATTCATTAAAAATTTCCTCACAATTCGATTACTCTCATTGAATCCTCTATTGTATATATACTTCGAGTTTTATTACTTTTCATAAAATTCTTTTTCTGTAATGATTGTTATATTGTTTCGTTTCAGGAACTCATCACCACCCTGTACATTGGTTTCCTGGGGCTCATCTTCTCTTCGTTCCTCGTGTTCTTAGCTGAGAAAGAATCCAATTCCAAACACTTCAGTAATTTTGCTGACGCCTTGTGGTGGGGGGTGGTGAGTGCATTATTTCTTACTTCCCTTTATCCTCGTCCTCTTGTTGCCATTTCTTGTTCCTCCTATTCACTTGAAATTTTACCTTAGAACAGGCGTCGGTAACCTTGTAGTTGGGATGGGCCAATAGGATATCGCACAGTAGGAAATATTTGAAACAATTCGATTCCTGCGGCAATGGATACAGTTTGAGAATAGAGGTCAAGAATACTGATTTATAGTTTTATTATATAATTAGTTATGCATTATTTAAAGATATTAATTAACATAAATATAAACAACATAATTATCCTTTCACATGAATCAATAAATAATTAAAATAGCCACCCACATCCGGTATAGTGCTTAGTGACTCTGACTGCTGTGCCGTTGGACCTGGGTTCAAATCCCGGAGAAGACATGGATGTTTGTAAATGTACAGTACTTTAAATAGCCATCAAGCCTCAAGTCCTCTCGTGAGGTGGGTGGAAAAGGAAGAGAGATGGGAGGCCCCCTGCCCCCCAGGGTGTTCTCCCTCGAAATTGGGGTGAAACTGAGCTAAATTGTTCTGTATTCTGTAAGGTGTTCAAAGCTACGGCTAACGACAAGCGTCACTTAGCCATGATGAATTTCATGGGCCTTGATCTGGCCTTTGCCGATCAGGTGGCATTAATAACAACAACAACATTGATTGATTGATTGATTGATTGAATATTAACGTCGCACTGTTCAGCTACACGAGGGCTTTTGGCGACGGACCACGTAATTTTGAACCATGGTCAAGTGACGTGGACGACACCTGAGCTGGCACCCCCCTCTCCTAACTACCACACCACACCAACGGGAGGACGTTTCAGCTCTCGACAGATTTAACGTGCATCGCTGCCCTACACGGCGGGTCTTTAGTGGTACTGGGCTCGAACCTATGACAAAGCAAGCCACAGTCCGATACCTATACCACTCGGCTACCGCGGCCTTAACAACAACAACATAGTTAAAATTGTGTATTTATTATGTACTTTGTAACTTTTAAACACTTTTATTAAAATAAGAAATAAACAGCACACACATAAAATCCTTCAACATAGTTAAAAAAAATTATGCGTACGTTGTCTCACTGCTGTACATCAAATCGCAACATCACAAATGTAATTTGTTACTTCCAATTTGACATGATACTGAACGTTTTGTTGGAAATAAACCTGCAACCTACCTCCACATTTTTTTCATTTGGAATTTCCTCCGCGTGAAGTATAAGCAAAACGTGATGCTATTGAACTCTACCGCTATCGTACGTGCCGCTTCTAATTTGCAAAAAAAAAATTTTCTTTTCTTTTATGACATCAGTTCTTCCCTTTAATACATAAATGCACGTGATGGGCTCGTTCGAAAAAATATTATTATGGCTGTCTCTTAAGATGTTTACTCGATTGGATGTTAGATTAACAAGTTTAGGTTTAAGAATTTAACTTTTCATTTTAATATCAATTCAAAGTTTTTCCGAATTAGATTTATTGGCTCTTGAGTTTCACTGCGTAAATGTTCGCGGATTAATTTCATTATATGGAAATGAAATTTGCAAACCAATAGCATTATAGCGCAGACGCACACCACGGGCAACCGTAGCGCCACCTAACGGTAGAACAGTTCGGCAATTTAAAATACAGCATTTTTTTTTATTTTTGTAAGTGGCTTATTTATACCTCGTGGAAGACACCGAGCGTCTTTTGACCAAGTTTCTGAATTGGACCGAGGAAAAATAGTAGCTTATAGGAATTGCGGCTGATCCTTCTGAGAAACCAGCCAAAGTATTGGACGAAACCAAGGATCTGTCATCGCTGGATGCAGGAGGAAACGACGGAGGTGATAGCAGCCACCTCGTTGCACCACTGCCCGTGATGACAGGTGGATTGTGTGCATGGCAGAGATTGATCGCGCAGCGAACCATAGCAAAACAGATTCATTCTGTTACGCATTATTCAGTGTCCGCTCATACCATTCGACGTCGTTTTCAGGAAAGCGGAATGTCTACAAGGCAGCCACTGTATCGTTTACCCTTGATTAAAAACCACATGCGTTTGCGCCGCCAATGGTGCGGTGGACATGGACAATGGAATGAAGCGACATTGGGTTGACTGACGAATCCCACTTCTTTCTGCAACATCACGATGGACGGATTCGAGTTTGGAGACACTGTGATGAGGGGCTGCAGAAGTGTTGCGTTATGCATCGCCACACTTGTCCTACACCCGATATCATGGTTCAGGGTGGTATAGGATATCACTGCCGCATTTCTCTAGTACGCATTGCCGGTACACTGAACAGCCAGCACTACATCTGTGATGTGTTGGAGCCCGTGGTCCTCCCATACATTCAGCGCTTGCCCTCGGCCATGTTCTAACAGGGTAATGCGCGACCACACGTGGCATGCAATGTTCAAGAGTTCTTCTTTACCCATCCGATTGAATTGCTTCCTAGGCCTGTTTGTTGTCCCGATCTATCACCAATCGAAAACGCATGTTCCATGCTTGCACAACGACTGACCAGGGATACACCCCCAACTGCTACGCCAGATCAACTTTGGCAATATGTGGAAGCGCATGGACTGCTATACCCCAAGGATACATCCAAAGCCTCTTTGATTCTATGCCGAGGTGTGTGGCAGTGGTTATAGCCACCAATGGCGGCTACACTAACTGCTGATTTTGTCATCATCCACACGTCTCAAGAGGCTGTAATTTAATCGTTTGATCTTAACACAACATGTTATCTGCCAAATAAATTTTGTTATGATATCTCTGGTCCTTCTTGGTGTTGTATTTTGTGTAGCCAGCAGTGTAGTTTCAAAAATAGCAGAACCTTTGAGAGAATTAAGTGATAAAACTCAACGGGGACTGTTTTTAAGTATATCGATGTAATATTGTCGCATCTCAGTAGGAGAATTCATTGATATTACTGCTTGATTTTGTTTTCTTAAGAGGTCTCAGGGGTGCTAAATTTCTCTAGAGGTCTGAAAATATAAACAATTTTCAAACAGGTGTAATTCATTTAACTTCAAATTAAATTATTCGAATCTTTTACTCATTATTTATAAAAGAATGGGGCTTCAGAAATGTATAAAATGTTTAAACTATAATCATAAAATTATAATCATATGAAAATAAGAAACTTTTCTATAAGAAATATTTATTACGTCACGCATGCTATTTTCTAAAATAATAGCTTTAATTACCAGCAATAAGTTGATTTATGAAGTTAAATGTATTCTTATTACACTGTAGCTATTTTTATATAAAGAGGATAAAAACTTATATATATTTTAAAAAACAAAAAAAAATACATTTTTAAAAGATATTTAAAAAATTGCAATATTTTACAAATATTTTGAAATACAAAAGATATATAATACTAAAATTAGGTAGGGTTTAAAGAGTATGATGCATTTTATAATTCTTTAAAGTTTTATACATCAGAAGCTACTATTTTAGAAAATAGCGTGCGCAGCGCAAAAAATACTTAATATTTATTATAAAATTTTCATATGCTTATGAGTTTTTAAAATTATTATTATATTTTAAACATTTTATGCTTTTCTGGAGCCCCATTCTTTTATAAATAATGAATAAAACATTCGAATCATTTAATTTAAATTTGAAAGAATTATACCTGTTTGAAATTTGTTTATATTTTCAGACCTCTGGAGAAATTTTATACTCCCGAGAAGCCTTAGAATAAAAAAAATTATTAAAAATTTTATTTAACAACAACTGCAGCACCACGTTAAGAATGTGATCTCTTAAAATGAAATTTTATACTTGTAAAGATATAACATTTTGAAGAAAAATATAAGAGATATGCATAATGTAATTAAAAATAAACAACAGACAGATCGAAAAAAAACGAATTTATTTTCTCTATTGATCGAAACATGTATTCTCGATTATTATAAAGCGCAACTTCTGGAGATACAGAGCGGGTAGTTGATGCAGACTCTTTAATTGAACAGTGCGAAATTTGAAAAATATTTATGACGAGAGAGGTTCATATTGTCCCAGTGTTCTCAATCCAAAAGGACGCATAACACAAACAAAAAGTTGTGTCGTTTACTCTTCATCGCAACTACTCCAGTTTTACAAATTATTTAAATATCATATATGTGCTTTATCTTTAAAAAACTCGTTGAAGTATAATTTGTGGACTAAAATTCGTTGAAATATATTATAATACTACTGTGCTGTATAATTATGGAAATATGCCTTTGGTAATTTACTTTTATTGTATTTTAGTCCATTTTGTCGTTATTAGAATTGATTTAACTGGAAGGAAACTCGAAATTTTTATTTGGTTAGGATTAAACGAAAATTTCTTAACTTCAGTTTAAAATCGTTTGTTCGTATATATATATATATATATATATATATATATATATAATATTTTATTTCATTCATTTATTTTTATTGCGAATCATTGTTGCGTATGTAAAATTTTAAGAAACTAAATTAATGAAAATAATCATGGCATATTTTAAGAAGGAATCTGCTTTTCAAATATGCTTTTATGTGCATTCAGTATCCTATCTCGGATCTTTCAAATATATATATACAAACAAAAATGGTAAAATCTCTATAAAAATTAAACTGATCATCAGAATTTCATCAAATATATATATACAAACAAAAATGGTAAAATCTCTATAAAAATTAAACTGATCATCAGAATTTCATAAAAATTATATGTTAATATTACAATCCATCATTTATGCATTGCATTCTTTTATTCCTTCGAAACATTCTTTTTAACTTAAAGGTCATTAAATGTACAAAAATATCATTTATTTCTGGAAGAAAAAGGTCTAAACATTCTGCTAACAGCATCCTCTTCGGTTCCTTATATAACACAAAAACTTTTTCCCTTGAAGAAAAATGAAACTCCGCAGATATCTGCAAGTTTTTGAAAATTCTATTATTTAACAAACCCTACTTTTTTAAACAAATCTGAAAATACAATCTTTTTTTTTACGCCAAGCACACTTTCCTTAAACTTAATAAAAAGTTTAGCAAGGAGAGGCATATTGTTCCATATTATTAGCTGGATCCTTTAATAACTGTGGTTTTTCTCTCGAGAGATCCTACCATTTAATGTTCGCCCTTTGCAGATCAATCTCTCTGGCTGAAAAAAATCAATAATTACAGAAGGGGTGTTATTTGAAAATTTCTTCATTACGAACTAATAAATACTGCACTCTCTAAACATTTTCCCCCTCTCTTGATGTTTTTGCAGCACATTCAAAACTTCTCTGTGAAAAAATAAGGAAAGAAAACTCATGTGGAAGGACTTTAATTATTTTCTCCATTATTTTTTCTGCACTCCAGAGAGAGAGAGAGCAAGGTCGTTTCATTTCAACCTATATTTTTTAATGAAAACTTATTTTTATATGTAGAATTTAAAAAAATGAACTGTGTGTAGGGGGGAATCCACATTAGTTATTTCGTTATTGAAAAGAAAAATGCTATATCATTTTTTTAAATGCTCTTAAAATGCTATATAATTTTTTAAATGTGTATTGAGACATAATATTAATTTAAAATGATACAGGCTCTCAGAGAAATATGCGTATTTTATTGCAATATTCTAGAATTCATTGAGCAAATCTAAAATTTTATTATTCGTTTCGGCAGTAATTGACAGGAGAAAAAGAATCTGAATTTAGTCTTCAAAAGTACACTCATGGACAAAAAAATTAGCGCATCTAGAAGGAGTCATCAAAATGAAAGGAAATTTTACATACGTAATGACTACTGTGATATAAGAAAATGATTATAAAATCAAAGAAAACAAAAGAACGAAGGATTTAATACACTGTTGAACCCCCTCTAGCGCAAATTAACGATGCGATACGATCGAAGATTGAGGCATACAAGTTCTATATGATGTCTTGAGACATTTCATTCCATGTTTGCTGTAACCTTGCCTCTATATCGTTCAAACACGTGGGATGCCCAATTTGACGTCCCAAATGATCCCAGATAGGCTCGATTAGAGACAAATCTGGGGATCAGGCAGGCCAAGGAAGGGTAGTAACAATGCGAAGACACCCTTGCCGTGTGAGGACAAGAATTGTCTTGTTGAAAATATCTCCTGGGAGCCGTTGCATGAGTGGCAACACACGTGTTTACAAGATGTCATGGACATACCGCTGGGCTGTCATGGTGCCACGGATCAATACCAGTGGTGACAATGGCACTTCCTACCATCACACCAGCTGTGGGAGCGGTGTGAAGCAAAGGCAGGATTGAGGCGTTCCACACACGAACACGACTGCTGAGATGAATCTGAATTCGTCGCTAAACACGACCTCGTTCCATTCCGCTGCAGTCCAGTTTCCTCGTGCGAGGCGTCGATGGGTGGGCTTCAAGGGCAGCTCACGTAATGGGCGCCGCGATCCCAAATGTCCTGCCAGTTTCCTTCGTATGGTTCGAGAAGACACAGGGGCCCCTACCTGTGCCTGGATGACGACCGATGAAGCATTGTGCTGTACGCGCACATTTCTTAAGATTTGGTGGTCTTCTTAACGACTGCTCTGTAGAGGGCGTCCTGAGCCTGGTCTTCGAACAAAATGACTTCTCTCTAATCCACTGGTCCCAACACCTCCTCACAACACAATCAGAGTGGCCTAATTGATGAGCTACTCTCCTAGCTGACCACCCAGCTTCCATCATGCCGAAGATTCTCCCCCTCTCAAACTGCGACAGCTGCTCATATTGTCTTCGAAAACGGTGTAATGACATGTCTACCTCAGCCCTTCCTTTTTAACGATTTGGCACACTCAAACAAGCTTTCGTTACCTGTTTTATACTCCATGAAAAACGACGTTAAACGCCCTCTACTGGTTATACGTAATGCGCAATCACGCTGCATTTCTAATCATTTGCATATCTCATCAACATGTACCTTCATGCCAAGTTTCGTTACGATCCCGCAATTATTTCTTGGTTCGCTAATTTTTTTGTCCATGAGTGTATTTCACACTGGTCATTAAAATTAAAAGGTAATGAAAAGAAAGATATTCCAAGTTAATGTGGCAATCAATAGATAATGCTGTAATTATTTATATTAACTCAAAACATTTGAATACAAAATTGCTCTTTCGTGGACACGTTAGCGAAGGTTAGAATCCGGTTTGTGAAGAGAGATTTGGCCTTCCGACTGCCACAGAAACTCGAATCAACCCTTCTACTAAGGCACGATGTCTGGACGAAGTTGGATAAAATATGAAAAAAAACAATCGCTTGTGTCCCACCGGGGGCAGTCTTTCATCATGTTCAATGGAGCCAAGAAGTTCAAGTATTGTTAACTAACGAGTCAAAATATATTTAACTGTTGTAATAAACGATAGTTTGAACACTTAACTAGACACATTTTGATTTGTGGAGGAGAGTCAGAAGTACGCATCTTCCCTAGTCCGTGCAAAAATCCCAATAATTTTTGAATATGCAACTATAATTTCTGTTTATAAATTTTCATAAAGTATCAATTAATTTTTATTTCTGTTTCTATCCTTTAATATTGATGACCAGTGTATGGTCCTCTTTTGTCGAAACTAAGCTAAGGAAATAAATTTTGAGAGACATGATCCCACAAGCATATAAGCAAAAGTAATCATAAATTATGTTTGATCAAATTTTATGAGTGGTAAAGCATTTTAAATGCCTTTGTTTGAGTATGCAATTGTGTGTGAGAGGCACTCGTTTGTATAATATAAAGCCAAGAATCATCACAAATAAATTATTTTTAATCTGTAATAAAAATGTTTAACTCCAGTGAATTTAAAGGTTATGAAGTAAAACTTAATATATAAGGAGAGAGTATGAAACGTCGTGGATTATTCGGAGATAAATTCTGATGCAGTTATGCCCGAAATGCTTTAGGAATACGTGTCGATCCCATTTACTGATTGAAAATGATTTTTAGAGACGACACATTACATAAAATGTACCCAAAAATCATCAGAATGGTAGCGGGGCCAACACGAAAAAATAAGGCTTAGCTTAGTATGGTCAGAAATGCTCTTCTCATCCCCAAACCCTCATTTTATCTAAGTCAAAGAAATTTCTAGAATGTTCTAAAATCACATGACGGATTATTTTCATGACAATTGATAAAATCCAGTGAATGGTACAATATTGTACCAGCTCACTAAAAACCTCTGGATGACGTGGAACTTTTTGAGATTTAAGTTTGCCTTTAATATAACAGTACCCGTTAAGCGAATAAATACAAAAATTATCCAGCTCGATGTCTCGGAAAGCTCAAGACTATGATAAATTAAAGAAAAGTTCTAACAAGAGAATTGCATAGGATATAAAAACTATTAAAATAAGCAGCATATATTTAAAAAAAGGATCGAATTTTTTTTATATTATTTTAAAGTAATATCAAGCGGGAATTTTTTTTAAAAAAGCAGCTATTCTGTAAGTTAAATATTTTTTTCTTTGTTCACGTATAGAATCTTGAATGAGGATGGATGATGGAATAAAATCTAATTCTCGGTTGAACTTCAAATATCATTTAATTTAAGAAATGTATTTTAAATAATTCTAAAAAATTTATAAGATGAATCACACACAACTTCTAAGCAATTGGGAAAATTGGAGGAAAAGATTTTACACAAAAAAGTGCGTGTGTGTTCAAAATAATTTGCAAATATATATTTCTTTTATCGTGACTTCAGAATCATGATCAAGATTCATTTCACCAATTTACAATTTTTATAAAGAATTAGTGAAAAGAGGGCAATTCAGCCACTTCTACCCCTAATCCCCAGGCAAGTTCTTGTTGCATTTATTATAATCATGGGGCCGTGGCTATCAAGTGGTTTTGGTCACGAACTCGTAGTTGTCTTTGTTTTTCCTGTTGCGGCGTTAATTCATGTCACTAAAGACCCACCGTGTATAGGGGTTGATGCAGGGTTAAATGTGTCGAGATTCAGAATCCTCACGTTGGTGTAGGAGCAGTTTGGAGCGTGTATGCCAACTCAGGTGTCGTCCTCGTTACTTGACCGTTGTTCAGAATTACGAGATCAACGGTCAACAATAATCGTGTCGTTTTAAAGAAATATTACTTATATTCCACTTATATTTTTACAATTGATTATAAAAAGTAATACTGAAATCTGTTTCTGCTCTTTCTTTCAGATAACGCTGTGCACAGTGGGCTACGGTGACACTGTCCCAATCACTTGGCCCGGAAAGCTGATAGCCGCCTTCTGCGCCTTGCTCGGCATCTCCTTCTTCGCTCTACCTGCAGTCAGTATCACTATTATTATCATCCAACTGATAAAATGAGATTTATTTTAGAAAAATCAATTTTGTTCTTATCACATTCAAAACTGAATAAATAAAAACGTAATAAGGAAATAAATCCGAGCACTACACTTGATCGAATTGAAAGCATTCCTCTCTGTGCTTTAGAGATCAATTCTTTTATTTTTTTATAGTTGCTTAATTTTTTTATTCCATATTTCTTTGAATATTTACTGATTCATGTTAGCTTCGAACCAATGTACATATTATGGGCATAAGACATGTGCCGTGAGTAGAAGGCTTGTAGAAAAGTAGACGTAGTTCCCATTCGTATTTTTTGTAAGTTTAACAGAAAACTTGCGAGGTAGGGCCTTTTTTTTAACCAAAACTGAGGTATCTGGGATTCTAATCTTGTTGCCCTTTGGGAAGCACATTCCATTCCTGTGATGTACTTGCTGAAGTTTATTTATACTACATATTCTTTGAGAGAAAAACAATGCTATACATGATTTGGTTCTATAATGATCAAATTGAATTTGTCATATCCAGATATTTAAAAGAAATACATGCGTTCTCAGTTTTTTTTAAACGTTACGTAACGATTTTATTAAGCGATTTCTAAATATTTCTAAGAAAATGCAAGTGTATATTTGGACAACAACAGTTAAATGAATAGTAAAATTTTATTTCTAATTATGCACTCTTCAGCTTAAAAAGCGTTTGTTTTCAAGTAAGAAAGTAAAGCTAAGCATAAATAAAGTGAAAAGATAATCTCATTGTTCTTCATGTGTTTGGTTTTAAAAAAGTGCTGGTTAAAACGAGTTTTATTTGATTATTAGAAAGATTTTCGTTTTCGAGGGGTACAAAAAAGGGTTTACTTTCTTTCGTTCTTATCTTATATTTTATAGCAATGATGATTTAACTGCTACTCACAAAATTTTGACCGCAGCTGAAATTTGTTTCAAAAGTTCGTTGGCTCTTGTCTGTATAAAGCTCAAGAAATATTGTGGTTGATGTAGATTCTATCAATCCTATATAATAATGTTGCTTATTGGTATAGTCTGTATAAGGGGTTGGAAAAGCGCGGCTGTTTGTAAAGACGGTTGCGGCCTTTCAGACCTCTAGCTATATTATTAAAAGAATATTATTAAAAGAATAGTTACATCGACAATTATTGTTTTCCTCCCTTTCTTTTAGAATTATCCAATGGAAAGATTTATCTTATTTACGTCTACAATCAAATATTAGACTGGCTTATGATTTATGTATTAAATTGTTCTTCATTGACAAAGTGTATTGAGAATATACAATTGAAAATGTAACAATTAGTTCTATTAAGCATTAAGGATTTAATTTATTGGTAGAAATGCCACTAAGGGAAAATACTCTTAAGTGTTTTCCAGCAACATTTGCTTATTTGCATACATGAGTCAGGAAGCACTTTTGAATGTATGTGCTAGAGATACACATGAATCCCCATCATAAGTTGCAAAAACACATCCCTCCCGTATTTTGTGATTTCAAAATAAAAAGAGTTGAAATGACTTTTATGTTAAGGAACAATCCAAATCAATTTTAATTATTAATGTAAGCATTAAGTACTTACGAATTGAAAAATTTCTTCACGACGCTTGAAAATTTAATTCCCAACATTATGATATTTTGACAATGGCTGTTCTTACATTAAGCCACAGATATAAAAAATACGTTGTTAGTCGCGGAAGGAATAGAAAATGTGTAAATATTTATTTAAAATGAAGCACACGCGACACACAAGTCTTGCTACCATGGATTCCCGTCCTGTTTACGTGGATGAGGCCTTGGTAAGAAATGGCACATTTTACTTACTTCGTTTCACTTACAACTTGGCTCCTCTCTCCTAAATTTTTCCAACCCCTCGTCAATATACCAACAAGGAATTAGTATTTTCTCAAGTTAATTTCAAATCACTTCTCCACTTAGATTGCCTTTATTTGTTATTAATGTAGTCAAATCACACTTCGTTCACGAAAAATTAAAATTGCTATTTGTGGGAATTGATTGATTGTTGATTAAATATTAACGTCGCACTGTTCAGCTAGAAGAGGGCTTTTGGCGACGGACCATGTAATTTTGAACCATGGTCAAGTGACGTGGATGACACCTGAGCTGGCACCCCCCGCTATTTGTGAGAAAGTTTCCTTAGAAGACATTCCCTATTTTAGGAAAGGGTTCATTATGTCATTCCATCCTGGAGATTCATTAATGGGTATCCATGAATCTTAATTCAGATAACATCTTCTTACAAGACAGATAGATCAGTACCCACACGTTTGGAGACACCTCTGGTGAGGCACTTTTTAACAGCAGTTTTGATGTTTGTCTCGGGAGCATGTGTGTCTAATTAGAGAATTCTCCTCCAATATATAGGGCGTGAGAAAAGTATGACGGCACTTTCAAAAATGAATTAAAAATAAACAAAGATTTTAACTTAAGCTTTGTGTTTAAACTGTGTGTGGATACCTCAACGTCTCTGATTTCTCCTCGTCTCAAATTTACTTCGCTGTAAGAACAAATGCAAATTGTAGCATGACTTATCGAATTTAAATCTGCAGCATCACCGCACTGGACTTTGGAAGGGAGAAAAAGCTCCCTGGGGAAGTCCGATACCGTGGCCATCTGGATCTCCAGACATAACACCCATCTAGGGGGATGGGAGAAGTACTGTTTGTAAATCTCCAATTCAAAAATCTAATCAATTGAAAAGTGGAATGACAGAAATCTCGTCTAGACTCCATGGGTCGCGTGCCACTAAGGGTGCACAAATTGAAATCGTGGAATGAAGCCTTTTAAATATATATAAACTTTGATTCTTACTTTATGAAACAAGAAATACCGTAAGTAAATATCTATTTTTTTTATTTATTTATAATTAATATTTGAAAGTGTAGTCATACTTTTACCTGGTATATTTTTTTATCTTATTTTGTGTCGAATTTATCTACAAAAACCCCTTTTTTGTTATGGTATATGCGCTACACACCTCACGGTATATCTTTATGATAAGTGTGTCCTTTTTCTTCCTAAGAAATTGCAGCGTCTGTGTTTCAGGGTATCCTGGGTTCCGGGTTCGCTCTGAAGGTGCAGCAGCAGCAACGGCAGAAGCACATGATCCGCCGTCGCGTGCCAGCGGCCAATCTCATCCAGTGCCTCTGGAGGTGCTACGCCGCAGACGAGAATTCCATGTCCGTGGCCACCTGGAAGATCCATCAGCAGCCGCTGCCCAGCCCCCCTGCGTGAGTGACCGACCCCCCTCTACCTACTCTCACCTACTGACCCGTATCTCATTTTCCCTTTTTCTTCTGTTTCTGCCTAGCAAGCATCCGGTGCCTGATTTCTAATCTCATTTCTCGCCAAAAACAAACTGCCCACACGTACCCGCCATATGAAGTGACTTAAAAATGGGAATTGTAATTAAAATTTTCAAATTATTTTAAATTAATATATTAATGTATTGCTGAGATTGGGTTTTTCAATTACTGCGAAAAATTATTTCTACCATGAAAAAAATAAATTTATCTTAGTGAGCGAGTTATGTTAACGTCGTATTAAAAAGCAACACGAGGACTATTGGCGACGGACGTTATAGTTTTACATAAAAGTGACGAGAACGACACCTGAGCTGGCACCCACCTCTCCACAGCAACAGAAGGATATCGAGCCTCGTTTGATTTAACATGCATCAGAAGTGGCACCAGGACTCGAACCCACGACGCGCTGGTCACGAGTTCGTCACTAGCCCAGGGTGGCGAACCCTTAGGGATCTTCAAGAGAAACGTTTCAGAGGCGTGTGATTATGGGGAAAATAATAAAACTCAATACTCTTTATTTACTACGAAAAAAACCCGTTTTGCACTGTATTGCAGTAAATGTTTTAGTTATGTGTGTAATTTAAATTAAAATAACGTTAGTGTTGTTACAGATGGGATGACAAATTACTTACATTAGGATTGTAAGACGCTACTTTTAGCAGAATTAAAGTCATCTGTCAAACGGTTTCTAAGCGATTCTTTAATGTTATACATCTCTGAAAATTATGACTCGCAGGCAGAGGGAAATAAAAATATGGTTAAAATTGCACGAGTCAGCTAATTCAAGCAGTTAAATATGTCTGGAAGTTAATTCCATGCTCCCAAAACTTCGTTGCTGGCATTTTTACTTATATTGCTTGTTAATCTTTCTTTTTCAATCCATGCTAACTTTTCCCCTGTTTCAATAAATTTTTGAATCCATATCGAACTAAATTGGAAATCAATCAGTTGCATTTCAAATTCTTTAATTTCCAACTAACCCAATTCATTCGGACAAGTTCAGTTTATCAAATGAAGTCACATTACGGTTAATAATAACATAATAAGGTTTGTTCATAATACTTCATGGTGAACTTTGTTATTAAGCACTAAAATGCAAATCGTTTTGATCGGCGACATGTCCAAAATATTGTGTCGCATACCATTGGTTCGCCATCCCTGTAACCTGGCCATCGCGGCCACTCATTTAAATGGAAGGAGAACGCTTTAAAAATGTGAAGCAAATCTGACGGGGAAAAATTCAAGAGCGAAGTTCATGATGGTCACGAAAATCTAATGGTCATGATCACGAGTGGTTGACAGCGATATTTCAGTTTCAAGCAACACGTTCAAAACCTAATTTCACAAAAGACCCGTTAAGTTGGAGGAGGATACGCGTTAAATCTATCGCAGCGTCAATGTGGAATTCAGGATTCCTGTGCAGGTTACAACTTGGTCTGCAGAGAGTTTTTCCTTGTGTTAAACTAATAAGAAAATTTTCTTTGGATCCTTCACTGCTATCAATCTGCAGATGAATAAAATGTGTGATTCTTTTCTTTCTATTGGTTCGCTTGAAGGTCCGACAACTCGGCCATCGAGAACTTTGCTTTGGAGTGCGACAGGAATTCGGCCGAAGCCTCCCCGAAGGGAGGTCTCGAGCTTATCGGCATCGGAAATTCTGCTTTTCTTCTTGCCGCAGCCTTCTTCGGCGTGCGTCAACCGGCGAGTTGGCTTTAGAAAGCGTCTGGATTCGAGCGGAAGTCACTGAGCTATACTGACGTTCCTGCCTTTCTACACTTTACTGTGTGTGACTGAGCACACAATTTCTACACTACCTTGACCCATCTGATTACGACCTGGAACGGAATAACGGACATTCTTTTTTTTTTAGTATGGAAAATAAACCTTTGCCAGAGGAAGCTGCCACTTCCAATGACCAAGTACAAAATACCAAATCACCTCCTGTGCCACCCAGTAAACGGCCGACCGAGGAATTTATCACTGACAATGCTGCGGCAATATCTGAGCTGCTCAAACTCCGAGCGGCTTACGCAGCCGGCGCTCGCAAGATCGTCATTATTGCATCCACCCGAGACGAGTACAGCCACTTCCAAGGTGAAGTTGAAAGCATTTACAACAAACTTATTGCCGTTAGAGACTCTAGATGTCCCGCTTTTTAGTATCCCGCCAAACCAGGTGGCCCTAGACAAAATAGTTGCTAGGGTCACTTCAAAGCGGAAGAAATCAGCTGCTCCTCCCAAAAATAATACTTAGGACAATACGAGTAATGTACCCAAATCACTTGTCAAGAGGGAAACCCGCAAAAGGGCGACTGTTGACGAGAATGGATTTAGATAACCACCGAAGAAACAGACCGCTAATCCTAATGGTAAGCCTTTTCTTTCTTCCCCTGCCGCCATCTTAACGCATCCAAATAGCTCTGCCCCATCAGCCCCTCCCATAATCCTTTCTTATGAGGAGGTAGAGGAGATTGAATTTGGTACCGAGAGAGCAAGCGGCTGTCGCTCCTAGGGTTAAAATCCCGCAATTCTTTATTCAGCCAAATCCGGATTGGACCGACCTTATGGTTTTTGCTCATAGCCTTGCCCCCACGCTTCAAAGTAAATTATCAGGGCGTTTCCGGAGAATTACTGTCCAAAGCGATGAGGAATATAGAAAGCTTGCCACATATTTCAGGCACGAACAAATTGCATTCAAATCTTTAATGTTAAAATCCGAAAGACCACTCAAACTTATTTTGAGAGGACTTCCCACTCCCACCAAACTTGAAGCTGTTAAAAAAGAAATTGAGTCGGAGGGTTTCAAAATTCACAAAATTTCTCGTTTAACTAAATTCCAAAGCAAAGCCCCAATGCCGCTGATTTACATTCAATTAATTAATGATCTAAATGCCGACTCAATCTACAATTACGTAGATATGTTAGGTACTCGTGTAGCTTTCGAACCGTATGATGGATCCCGTAATAGACGGCCCAACCAGTGTTGGCGTTGTCAGGGATTCTTCCACAGTTCAGAAGTCTGTCACCTTCCAATGAAGTGTCTGAAATATGCAGGACCTCATCAAGAAAAAGACTGTACTTAGCATTTTGAGGATCCCCTCAAATGCGCAAATTGCGGAGGAGAGCAATTGGAAACAATGTCCACGTTTTCCAAAACGCAAAAAGGCTCTAAACCATCAAAACAAAGGTGCTAATATTAAAAATACCAACAAAAACATTAATCAGAGGAATCAAAATACTGCACCGGAGGTGATGTCCTCGTCAAAAAATTGGAAACACAATAATCAACTTCGGTCTCCTCAGAGTTACCACAGACTCTAAACTACCTTACTCCAAAGTTGTCTCGGGACAAATTCCGGCAAACCAACCAAGGAAAAATATAAATAATAATAATGATCAAAATGTTTCGGCTCTATTCTGTTCTGTTTTGGCCATTTCCAATGATGCAGGAGTAGAACAAAATTTACTAGCAAAAGCATTTCGGCAGGCTCTCCCTACCCTAAAAAATCTAAATGATGCTAACGAGAAAGCCTGGGTAATTTTTGAAGCGTACGTAGTAATAGTGCAAGAACGCAATTACGTCCCAATGCTCACAACCTAACATTCAATTTCAACGTGCAATCTTTGTCGATTTCCTTCTGGAATGCGAATGGACTTCGACCCAAAATTTGTGAAGTCCGCGACTTTGTATCAGAACAAAACCCTGATCTGTTGTTAGTTCAAGAAACGAAACTACAACCCGGTCTAGATTCACTTATTGCAAATTATCGTCTTCATAAAGACAATAGAAATAAGTTTCCGCGTACTCGAACAAATGGAGGTACCGCTATTTACTGCAAAAATAATTACGATCATAACAGAGTTCCATTACCGTCTCTGCAGAATATTGAGGCAATCGAAATTTAATTTAATAATTTCCCCCCTATCCGAATTGTTTCAGCGTACGCTCAAAACATCCCGAAAAATAATAGAAAATTCCCTGATAAAATTTTCTCAAAATTCTTAATTCTAGCCAAAATATGATCATTGCTGGAGACTTACATACCGCGCATCGTACGTGGAGTAACGCTGGATCAAATGCATTTGGCTAAGCTATCCGCAAAATTGTTAATAAATCGAATGTGAGGATTGTAGCACCGCACACTCCTACACATATCAACGCTAGCTCTAAACCGGGTGCTAGAGATTCTATTATTGATCTAGCAGTTCTTAAAAATATCCCCTTCAATCATGATATTACAGTTATAGATGATCTTGAATCAGATCATCAACCGGTCATTCTTACTCTATACACTGGCTCTGCTCTAATCAAAATTCCGGATCAACTCTCCACCAATTGGGAGAGAATTTCAATTCCTTTTAAATAACAAACTACTCCCCATCCCTCCTTCCTCCAGCAGTGACGATCGCGAAATTGCAATTAGAAGGTTTGGAGAAAATATCTCTGAAGCTCTTATTGAAGCTTCAAAACCTAAATTTAAACAACCCTCATTAAAACTCCCCTCCGAAATTAAAGCTAATATTCACCACAAAAATCGTATTCGGAAATTTTGGCAACGTACCAGAGATCCTGCAGTGAAATCTGAGTTCCGAACACTCAGTCGTGAGGTTACAAAAGACATTAGTCACTTTTCCCAATCTCGTTGAGAATCTCACATAGCGGCACTTACGCCGGAGACAGGCACTCTTTGGAGGAAAATCTCCCTATTCAAAACACCACCTCAAAACATTCCCCCCTAAAGAGTGCACTTGGCAGTGTAGTAAATCACCCTCTGGAGAAGGCGGAAGTGATTGCCGACAGCCTTCAAAAGCAGTTCGAACTCGACACTGAAACTGAAAACGACCGTTTTACAGTTCGTACACAAAGGAAAATTAAAAGATTCCTTGACGCTCCTACCTGTCTCGACCTGCAAAAAACACCAGGGGAAGTACAGGAATATATTAAAAAGCTTAAAATCAATAAATCTCCTGAATTGAATTTAATTACAAATCGCATCCTTTTATTGTCATTGTCATTGTTCAATCTATTGATGGAGAACTGTCATTTCTCTAAGAATTGGAAGACTGCCGTGGTGGTCAACATACTTAAACCCAATTCTGATGATACTCGACCTCAAAATTACCGTCCTATCTCGCTACTCAATAGCTTGAGCAAAGCGTACGAATTTGTTCTTTTGAATCGCCTTAATCAGCACTGCATATATAGCCAGGAATATTATTATTCCTGATCAGCATGGGGCTTTGTCACACAGTGCCCACAGTAACCCATTTACTAAGAGTTACTGAGCTGATTCATTACGGCTTTCAAATAACCAGGCCACGGGTATGCTTTTGTGGACATAGCCAAAGCCTTGACAAAATTTGGCATGATGGCTTGCTATCCAAGATGATGCGACTTGGGTTTTCGGACCAACTCATCAAAATTATACACTCCTACCTAAACTCCCGTGAATTTAGGATAAGAATTGAAAAAAGTCTCTGCACCCCACGTCCAATTCTCAGTGGGGTACCACAAGGATCTTTATTAGGGCCCAAGCTCTTTAATCTATACATCAGCGACATTCCCAAGGCTGCCGAAGTCCACTTAGCGATGTACGCGGACGACTCTGCCATTTTTACCCAAAAACATTTATAACTGCAATATCATTGAGGCGGCTACACAATTATGCCTTTCGACTCGAAACCTGGCTTAACGACTGGAAAAATAAAGGTTAATGCATCTGAAAGTCCATGCCTCCTCCTCTTTACGAGACAGCGGTGCATCGGAAACCTCCCGCATGTCAACATTTTTAATCAGCCTGTTCCCTGGGTTACTGAATATAAGTACCTAGGGTTAATACTTGACACTAAATTAAACTTTGCTAAACACATCCGTTCCGCCCACCAAAAGGCGGCTGGAATGAGATGCACTCTATAAATCGCTTGATTTCTCCCAAGAGCAAGCTCGCATTAAGGCAAAAGGTTCTATTATACAAAGCCATTCTTCGCCCCATCCAGCTGTACACTTCTCCCATCTGGGCAGCGGCGGCAGTTACTCGCCTGAAAAGATTGCGCAGCACTTTTCAAAACATTCAACTGCGTAGAGCCTCAAACGCACCTTGGTTTGTCAGGAACGAAGTCTTGCATAAAGATCTTAATGTTCCGCCGCTTCTTGATTTCATCAAAAAACAATCAGAAAATTTCTTTAACCGGTTACCACAGATTTCAAATGAATCTATCCGGGAAATCCCAGCTTACAATTCTATTCCTAGCTCTTCTAAAAGACCTAGAGCAGTTCTTAATCACTCGTATCAACACTTCCCAGCCCTGAAAAGGAGGAGAATGTCTTGATGCAAATTAAAAAAATTATGAGCTTTATTGTTATAGTAGTTTTCTTTTGCAAGACTTCACTCACTCTAATTATTCCCCCCCCGCGCCATGTAAGTTTTTCATCGTGTTTAGTATGGCAACTTCACCCCTCATGATCTTATTTTAAACTCCTTTACCTGTTCTTACTTTCTTCCAAGAGATTATTTAAAACTTTCTTTCAATAACCGCACGCAGTTATCTTTGAGGTAATGGACTTAAAAATATTATTCTCTTAATCCTTGTTATTAAAGAAACCCTTTTCTTTCCTCGTTCTGTCGAAATGCGGCAGACGGTTGAAAGACAAGCTTTGCTGTCATGGAGATGTGATGTCATTTTCTCTTCGTTTTCCTTTAAAGGCGAAACAGAAACTACATCAATCGGGAGAGTGGTTTCCCACCCACCCCTCCACCAGCGTTGTTGCGCTGCATTTAATGTGGACTGCTTTCTAATTTTTTATGTAACTTCAACAAATTGTTCTCTGTTCAATTTATTCTGATGAGTGGATAATAGAGTTTTCTCTAAAGTTCCTCGTAAATGTATAACCGTTACATGAATGAAAAACCAAATCAACCTGACTTAACGATAGATTGAGTCGACATGTCACAGTAGAAAATATATATATATATATATATATATAATCCCAAATATTTCTTTTATTTCATCCTATACTCAAGGTATTCAAGGAAAGGTCAATTGAAATAATTAAAAGTACCTGAAATGTAAGTCAAACGTTCTAAATTTGAATTTCCAGTAAAACAGAGGAAACTCCACTCTTGGATAGGCAAATCGAATCGGTCATCGAATGAGCTATGTTCCTTCTTTTGTTGATGATCGTTCTCAATGTAAGTAAATGTTTCAAACTAACAAGGAATTTTTAACTAGCTACAGTGCCTCAAGCAATTGAGAATACACCTTACTTTGCACAAATTGCACAAATATAGCAAAAATGTTTATTTTTACACAAAACAAATGCTTTAATTTAAAATAAAAATTTTAAAAAAATAATCTACGATAAACTTTTAAATTGATAAGTTTCAGAAGCATTTTAAATAAACATATCCAGATTTTTACCTCAAATTGAGAGTACACTTATGAAAAATATGTTTACTACCATTAATAAACTACCATTAAATATTTTCTTCCTGACTACTCTTTTAATCTCGTTTTGTGCAATCTTATCTTAAACCATTTCAATGATCTTTTTTGTGTGATTAAGTTAAAGCCAAACTTTTTTCATTGGAAAATGGCTCCTCGAAAAGAAAACGGTATTGATGGAAGGAAATTCGTTATTAAGATTATTTGAAAAAAGGAAATCTTATCCTGAAATGGCTGAAATTGTTGGCAGAAGCCATACTGCTATCAAGAGAATCGGTATAAAATTTAAAATAATTCATTGAAAATAAATGTGGAATAGGAAAGAAGAAGGTATTCCGAGTGATGTCGCAAAAAGAAAAATTTTTAAAAAGAATCAAGATGGGGCTTAAAATAAGTGCAGTCCAATTTGCTGCAAAAACTTCTCAAATCATAGGTTGAAGCGTGTGTGCGCGAAATTTAATTAAACTGAATATATAAAAATCAAGCTGCAAGAAAAAATCGTCCAACAGCTTGCTAAATCAGAAAAAGCGTTTGGAGTTAGCAATACCTTTTGGAAGAAAGTTATATTTTTTGATGAAAGGAAACTCAACATTTTTGGCAACGCATGAAGAAAGCCCTATACCAGGGATAGTGAACCTTTAGAGACCAACGGGCCCCTTTTTCTAAAGAAATGTTTAATGAATTATAGGCGTGCAGTCAAATAATTTTGACTCGTGATTATTGGGGAACAATAAGAGTAAATACTAAACAACTCAAAACTCTTTATTTACTACGAAAACATACATTTTGCACTGTTTAGTAGAAAATGTTTTAATCATACGTGTAATTCAAGTTAAAGTAATATTAGTGTGACTTTGTTGTTACACATTATATATAGATGACAAATAACTTATATTAGGATTGTAAGATGTTAATTGGAGTCATCTTCCCGTCGGTTTCTAAACAAAATCTTTTTTCTCTGTTTCAATTTTTTTCGACAAAAGGATTTACGATTTGTTTCAAAATACCGTTTTACAGACAATATTCTACATACCATTGTTCCAGGACATAAAGCACACACCGTTTTGTCGAATTTACTAATGGTGCCAAATTTCTCTGTCCATCAAGTTTGAAATTCCCTGTTACACTTATTATCTTGCACTCTTTTTTTTCTAAGCCATCCATGTTAAAAACAAAAGTGAAAAATCATATATATAACACAAATAACACTTAAAATTCAGTTGTGTCAGCCAAATTGACTATGCTATCAGTAGACAAACTTTGCATCATTAGCAATTGTAGTCCGCGGCGTAACTAAGGCAAGACAATAACAAACGTGTGCGCGCCGTGCGATAGGTCACTCGCGTTTGTTCGTCATACTTCATGGCTAACTTTGTTACTTTTAACTAATATTCTAACTATTTTGGTCCAAGGCGTGTGCCATAAATGGCACGCGTGTCAATGGTTCGCCATCCCGGCCCTATACCACCTTGAATCCAGAAAATTTACGTCCATCAGTTTAATATTGGAATGCCTCTGTCATGGTTTAGGATTGCATGACCTCATCCATGGAAGGAAATTTAGTTTTAATAGATGGCATTATAAGCCATATGGTTTACTCAGATGTACTTCACTGCAATCTAAAGGAAAGTGCTAAAATTTGGATTTAGATGGAAATTTCATTTTTCAGCAGAACAACGACCCCAAACATACGGTACACAACGTCAAAATTTGGTATATTTTTTATTGTAAACAGCTATTACACACATCAACATAGTCCCCCTGACATCAATGTCATTGAAAATTTGTGGGTCACACTCGAAACAATGACTCAAAAAGAAAAAAATGTATAAACAAAACTCATTTAATAAAATGTTGCCAGAAGAATGGGGTAAAATATTCAGATACTACCAAAAAGTGGGTCTAATCAGTACCACGACCTTTAGAGGTTCTTATAAAAGCCAAAGGACATGTAACTAAATATTAACACTTTCTTTGTATGCGAAATATAAAAATATCATTGGCCTACTCTCAATTTTTTTAGGCAAATATATCTGCATATATGTTTTTATAAAATACTTCTAAAACTTATCATGTTATAAGTTTTTCGTTGTGATTGCTCTTTATTTTTATTTTAAATTGAACCATTTGTTATACGTAAAAATAAAAACATGATTGCACACTTCTCGTTAATGTGTTATTTGTATCGAAAGTTGAATCCCTCCAATTTAAAGTAAGGTGTATTTTCAATTGTTTGAGCCACTGTATGTGAATCCGAAAGCGTTACAACCCGTAGTAAAATTCTCAATTAACTCAGCACTCATTTTTCTCTCACTCACTTTATACATTAGAGCTAATAATAAACATATCTTGTTTCCACTGTCAGGATGGGGGAGACAAATTTCCAATAAACTTTAAAAATATTACCCCAGATTAGTTTTTTTAGAGGGAATATCGCAAGATAGCCCGGGACTGTATGAAGAATTATTTGCCTTTCCGCCGCCAATAGTCTTCGTATTGCATCTAACTAGGGAAGTACAAGTGGTGTTCCCCACCCAATTAGACAAATGGGATATCATTGGAAAGGTATCGGGGAGCTTCCATTAGAGCAACACATGCAAAAAATAAACCATTTTGAAGGGATAATTTCTGTTTCTCTCTCTCTCAGTTGTTTCTCCAGAAACCCATGGCTCTTTGAAATAGGGAAACTTGTTTGAAGTTTGGCAATCATTTTCTTGTTGATAATCGCAATTGCAGCATGAGGCTTACCAACAAGATATCATTGTAATTGAACCCGATTTCACATGTTCCTAAACCTATAACGTGGTTTATGGGTGATGCTGTAGTAATATGTAGATGAGAGCACACAGGAAACTTCTTCGTTAGTCCTTGTTATGTCCTCTTTTTGTGTTGTAGAACAAGGCGAATTACATAAAAAATTAGTCGAGCAGTCTATATATATATAAAGGAGAAAATCGACTCACTCACTCACTCACTGACTAATCACGATATCTCCGGAACTATTAAACCTACAAACTTGAAATTTGGTAGGTAGGTTCCCTTCATGCTGTAGACGTCAGCTAAAAACGGATTTCGCAAAGTTCGAACCCCAAGGGGCGATAGAGATAATTATTTCCTTTACTAAACTATTAGATGTAAAGTCGTGAAACTTGGTACACAGATTTCTTTCATAAAGTAGAGATTCCCTACATAATGATTTTTACAAAAATCGACCTCCAAGGGGCGTTGAGGCCGCTTAAGGGGCGTTATACATAATTATTTCCATTTTTAAACTATTAGACGTACAGTCTTGAAATTTGGTAAGCGGATTCCTTTCATAGAGTACAGATCCCCTACAGAATGGGTTTTGTGAAAATCGACTCCCAAGTGGCATTGTAGAGAATTAAGTTGTGTTATATATAGGCAATTAACTCCTTTTTTAAACTATTAGACGTAAAATCTCGAAATTTCGTAAGCTGATTCCATTCATTGAGTAGAGATAAGATGGGACCCGCTATAAGATGGGTTTTGGAAAACCTTTCCTAAGTGGCGTTGCGGGGGCTTAAGAGGCGTTATACATAATTATTTCCATTTCTAAACTATTAAACGTACAGTCTTGAAATTTGATAAGCGGATCCCTTTCATAAAGTACAGATCCCTACAGAATGGGCTTTGTGAAAATCGGCCCCAAGTGGCGTTGTGGAGAATTAAGGGGCGTTATATATAGGCAATTAACTCCTTTTTTAAACTATTAGACGTAAAATCTTGAAATTGAGTTAGCAGATTCCATTCACTGAGTAGTGATCTGTCATAAGATGGGTTTTATGTAAATCGTTTCCTAAGTGGCGTTGCGGGGACTTAAGGGGCGTTATAGATAATTATTTCCATTTTTAAACTATTAGACGTACAGTCTTAAAATTTGGTAAGCTAATTCCTTTCATGGTGTAGAGATCCGCTACAAAATAGTTTGGGGGAAATTGATCCCCAAGGGTCACTGAGGGTGATTAAGGGGCGTAATAGATAAATATTTCCGCGTTTCAACTAATAGAACCACCTGCTTGAAAATTAGAAGGTATGTTCCGTTCATGGAATAGAGTTCCTTTTACAAAGATTTTTGCGAAAACGGACCCCCAAAGGAGTGAGTTTGCGAGGGATTAAGGCATGTTATAGAAAAATTCCTGTTTTTGAATTTAACTCACTTACTTGAAATTTGTTGAGCACTTTTTTTTTCTTTAGTTGAATAGAGTTCCACTAAGAATGGATTTTACGGAAAACAACTCCAGGGGGAAGCGGGGAGAGTTATTGGGGCGTATTGATAGACAAAATTCCCGTTTTTGAACGGCTAAGACTATAATAATAAAATTTGGTTTGCATGTCTCTTTTGTTGAATTGGAATCCGCTAAGAATGCTGTCAACGAGGTATTGATGATAAAAGTTCCGTTTTTGCTCTGTTAGATTTAGACTTGAAATTCAGCACGCATGTTTATTTTATGGAGTAGAGATCCATTGAAAGTTGCTTTGGTGGAAATCCACTTGATTATTAGGTTAAGTGAGCGAAAAAAATCTTTCTACTTCGATTTTAGACATAAATAGAAATTAGATATTATAATTTTTGTTCTTTTTATATCAAGGGGTGAGAGTGTAACAGCTATAAATATATTTTTTAATACAATCGAATTCTTGATGCTAGATATCAATAATTAATATATATATAAACAGTATACATATATGCAACATCGTGAAATACCCAGTGAAGTGGGTGGGTAACGGCTAGTTGTTATATATGACTGATAACAAATCTACTTACAATTTTATCATTGTATTTACGTAAGTTTTATGCCACCATAAATAAATAAATACCCAAATTTAGTGAAAAAAATTTGCCCATAGCTTCAAAACGGCCTATATCCGATAGATAGCTCCAGTGGAATGTTTCCTCTATATTCCACTGTCTTTCAACGGTTCCACACTTTTACACCTCCACAATGAAAAACACCTCTTGCGCTTCCTTAACAAGTGAGGCAATCCATCAAAGAATGTGAAAGGTGTAGATCCCTAATTGTCATCTTTAATAATAAAAAAATATTTTCTAGCAGCACTTGCAAGAAGATCAGGCACCGGAGTAGGCTGTGCATGTTTTATTGGTGACGATGTATGTGTTAATCCTCTGTCTTTGTGTGTGCACGTCCCTCTGAGCACCAGTGAAGAGCACGTCCTTCATTCTCACTTGTTTTCCAGCTTCCACTCTGGTTCGTTCACGAGCATTAAGCTCAAAGACAGGCTCGACCTCCCACAAGGCACATCGGGCCTGTAAGTACTCTCTCTCTCTCTCTCTTTACCCTTCTATCTCACTTCTCTATATGTGTGCATCTTGTCGTTATTCTTAAGCATGAACTGTTTCCTTTACTTGCATATCAATTTTTTGTATTAGTACTTGATGTCGTGTTGTCCTTTTTGATGTTATACGACCATTCTAAAGCTTACTTACGTCAAAGTAGGATACCTTGTTTTTAAAAAAAAGTACTTGGAAATATTTGTTTGATAAAGCCTCTTCTTTCTTATTAATTATCTAATAAAATAGCGTTAAAGATAACCCCATAATAAATGCGCACTTAAAGAATGTACCATTACCTTTTATTTTATACTCTGTGTAAATTAAAGTTTTTTTCTTCACTTCCAACCAAAGCGTAACTGCTTACACAGAGAATAATACATGCGAGAGTTTAATTACGAGCACACATTTGTATAAACAAATTTATTATCTGTAGAAAATGTATGATTCACTCGAGTTTTAATTGCAGATAGAAATATCTTAGTAACATAGTTTAAAAAAATTAACTAAAAGCATGTTTGTTAATTTAAATTAAAAACTTTCTTTCGTTGAATCCATTCATGAAAGTCTGGGATGACATTCCCATGATTCTTAAAGTAGGATATTTATAGAAATTATCTCAATTTCCAAAAAAAAAAGTATAAATTCAAAAAAAAATATCGACAATCGAGTCCTACAAAAATTCATTTTTATAAATTAAGTAAATTTTTCTACTGCCTTATTTGCATCCAAATATAAACATTGTTAAGTAGATCGAGGCTCGAGGATTTTATGCCATCCGAGTCTCAAACAGCGAAACAGTCGTACGGGAGCGATGAAAATTTATAGCAGAAAAACAGTCCTTAAAATACAGCAGTTGAATTCGCAAATCCCAGAAGAATTTCACACATTCTACAGCGATCAGACACAACTATCTGTGTCTAAAAATACAAATACGTAATGATTAATATTATTTCTAAGCACTCGATCGATCCTAGCAACTAATTGCTTGTCGACTATTCAACGGTCAAAATAATACTGACTCAATTTTAGCCCGGCTACATGAATATTTCCCGAAAAATCCACTTAAGTTACAGATCTTGATGTTAATAGATTTCCCAGTACTTTCCAGAAGCATCCATAGAGCAGCCGCCAAAAAGGGGCACCAACTCGCCAAATGTGGTCGTCAAAATGTGGATGCCAACTTGTCTGTATCGCCAATATTTTGCCAAGTTTCCATTAAATTGCCATTACAATGTAAGGAACGGCGTGGCTTGCGAATATTGCAATTTTAGCAAAACACAAATACCCCAGAAAGCAATATTAACGTATTAAATATCCAGATATAAATTATTTACACTATTTTAAGCATTAATTACGCAACATTTGTAACAATATTAACAAATACAACGAAGTTTGGTGTTAATTTTACAGTGTACAATGGAGTGAAGATATTTTACTACAGCATCCGTTCATTCATTAAAAAAAGAAATTGTATCTTTTAGATGCGTAAAGAATAAGAACTCAATATGACCTGAATAGAACTGTTAGGGAAAAAATTTTGTCACCTTTTCTCTAATTCGGCTCCACAAAAGCATTCTGATGTTTAGCTCGTAGAAACTACGATTTACAAATTAAACACGGTTCATTTTAAAAATTTTATAGGGAAATCAATTGTTATGAAAAATATAAATCAAAATATGAATTTGATTTAAATTGTTCTTTAAAATTGTTTATATCTAATCCTATTAAAAAGCACGTTTTTCAACTCTATATTTTCTTCGAAATTTACGAAATTATTATTTTATATTTTTATTATATGTATTTATCTTTTAATGTACCAATAGTTGTGACCAAACATTCCGAACAATTCAGAGTGAAAAAAAATCATATATAGTTCCCTTTTTTCTATCTTACAACTTTATTCCCTCTTTAAGGCCGAAATGAATGGCTGACACACTCTTTTAGCCCTGGAGACTATTTCGGTTCCATTGACACTTTGTCACACAGTCTCAATGGAAGATATGTCTCCTCGAGACAAATCCAAATCAAACCGGAAATCACTCGCACATGTATTCGTTCGAATGTCAGGTGAAATGATGTTTTTTCCTTAATAAACACTTTTTCTCTTTTGTTGAAATATATCAGTCGCTCCAAGTGTTGAAATTGTGTTTGATCTATGTGCATTAACGTCACATATTTTTAAAACTTCAAAAATATTTTTAAATTTATTAGTGAATAAACATACTTTAAATTCAATAAAATTTAAACAATGTTTTTACAGATTCATAATCTTTTATTCAAATCTCTGATAATTTTAAGATTCCCTGGATATTTTTATTTCTCCTCCTGTAACAAAACAGAGCTTCAGAGAAATGATGAATCTTGCAATTGTGATCAACGAGTATTTAAGTATTCGTATTATTTCGAAAATTTTTACAATTCTCTATCTTAAAATGTTGTTCTCTTTAGATAATTTGTTTACATAAAATGTTTTCCTAAATTTAACTCTAGCATTCACATTATTTTTTTAAAAAATATATTGTTTTAAATATAAAAAAAATTGACTCTTAATTATGTTTTTATGTAAAAATGAATATTTTCAAAAAAAAATTTTTAAAGTTTGATTTATATAAATTATTTTCAGAAGTGTGAAGTTACTTTGCACATAGTTTTATAATAAGATGCAGCTACTTGATTTTTACTGAAAAAATATAAAAATTAAATTACTTTCTGAATTTTAATTCTTGCAACATTCACAAATGTATTTTAAAATGCATCTTAATTCAAGAATGTGTAGTGAAATTTCCCAAATCCTATTAAAATTATCGCTTAAAAAACTCAGGAATAGTTTGAATTGTACTTATAATCAAAAAAGAATCTAGTAACTTCTTATATTGATAATGTAAAGTATCGATAATTTGCTTTTATCGTATCTTTTTTTACTCTATCCAAAGTTTTCCAAAAGTTAGAATTGTTTATAAATATTCAATATATTTTAGAATATCGAATGTAATTTTATATGGTCTGAATTAAATTTATTATAACATCCACACTGTAAGTTTTCACACATAATTTATAAAACCAAGCAACAAAGTATGGCAGTAAAATAACGAATCTTAAAAATTATGAACTGTTAGCAGAGAATAAATCTAGAAGACAGGTCCAATTATTAATTTATTGGTAAGAAAAAAATTGTATTTTTGTATTTGTATTTGTATAAAATGTTTTTATATTTTGTTCTGTGTATTTTATATTTAATTGAAATGAAAAAGATTAAAATAATTATGAATACAAAACTTAAACGAGTGTGTAAGTATGGGGACCCCAAATTTTCTTCAGTCAACTTTTCTAAAAAAAATTTTCAACACATAAGAACAATAATAAGCTGCTTATTTTTTTTTTCATTTTTCATTACTTACGTTTTTTTCATTACTAACCATTTTATTAATGTAAAATCGTGTTTACAAATTGTTTATTTTATTACTAAAAAATGTATAGATAACTACATGAATGAATAGAAAAATTCAATATTTAAATTGGAAATACACATACAGTACAGTATTTAGGAATTGTCATCTCTACAATATAATAGTAGCCTATAAATTCTCAAAAACATAGAATATGTAAGAATTTTGTAAGTTTTTGAAAAACTTCCCAGAGCTACCACTCCTCCATTGAACAGTTCATATCGTTGTATGAGAGAAATATAGAGAAGAGCAGAATCCATTGGAACATTTCGATATATTTCTTACTTTTAAAATTAAAATATTTACCAATCTTCCTCCTTTGGAATTGCTAAGTAATAGACCCCTGAAATTCTTTGTAAAATCAAAAATAAATAATGAATTTTTCTTAGAAAAAAAATGCTTCAATAAAATATGAATAAAAAGCATCCAAAATTGATTGCTGATTGTGACAAATGAAAATTCAAGATTGGAAGCTTAAGTACGCTATAAGCACTATCATCACACACACAAAAAATAATGAAATATAAAATTTTTTAATCTTTTAAATAGTTTATATTTTATATTTTATTAAATGGGATTATATTATTAATGATGCATAATAGCATAGATTTTTTTTTAATTTGGAAAAAAAAATTATTTTTATGTGCACATGTGCAGCATACATTTCAAATAAAAATTAAGTTTTTTGAACAGCAATTTTTCATTCCAGTTTGAGAACCAGATACCTTTGAAGAATTTTTTATGTGCACATATACAGCATACGTTTCAAATAAAAATTCGATTTTTTGAACAGAATTTTTTTATTTAAGTTTGTAAACCTTTAAAGAGTTTTTTTCTTCTTTTTTTCTATTTTTTTATTATTTACCAAAGAAAAGTTGTTAAATAAAAGGAAACCTCGATTCAAACGAAATCGAAGCAAAAAATAAAATTCTTTGGATTGACATATCGGATTATTGAAGCTGCTTTTCCGTCATTTTCTCTCGGTGCCATTCAAACCTCAGCATCTGTCTAAGAAAAGAAAAATGAGGAGAGAAAAGATAACCTTCTATTAAAAGGTAATAGTTTATTGAAAGCAAAGAAAGATATTTTCTGGCGAGTATATTTCTTGTCTTTACAAAGATTATTACATTGTGAAATGGGTAGCCGTTTTCATCATGGGTAGGTACGAAATGTATAAAAATAAATGTGTTCATCTACAATCGTCCAAAATTTCTGGACGCACATAATCTTCGCAGTTTCTAAAATTAGAGTTAATAGCTCGATGGGAATTAAAAATTGTGATATTAATTAAGGACTTGAATTAACAAAGTTCACTGATTTCTAAAACAATTTTTTTTATCATCTTAAGGTCAATTTTAATCTTGATTTTCGTATCGTTTTGCTTCAATGTTTCTGATGTAAAGGGGTTATGCATATAACAAATTAATTCTTTGATGTGAGATAAGTGTCCCAAAATAAAAAAGAAAACCGATTTCAAAATATTCTCTGCAACATTTTTCAAATCATTTTGCATCAAGCGATAGATTAATTTTTCCATTTATTGAAAAAAAGAAAGGAAAATGATGGATCTGAATATTACAAGATTACCTCAATGTTTGAGTTCTTCATGTCCATACCCCTTCTTAAATTTAAGGTATCCGACTACCCTAAAACCATGATTTTTTCAAAAATTGGCAAATTTTTTTTATGACTTTATTTTATAGACCATTTTATTAACTTAATAACAATACCAAATACTTTATTTTTCCCTCCACTAGAACAAAAACTACAAGCATTTTAGTAAAAGCAAATGACATAACTTTACACAAGATGTCTAACTTTAAAATGCGTTTTACTCGAAATGTGTTTTTTCGAAAAACTCAAACGAGGACCGCGATTGCTCAAAAGTTTTGAAAATAATTAGCTGAAATTTTTTGCTTATGTTCTGCATAACAGTAAGTGTTTTGATCTTCAGATTTATCAATCACTGTTTTATTTCAAAATTTGCAGTTTTTATGTGAATATAGTCAATGTTTTTAAGCAATTTCGTATAATGACTTAGATAAAATGCTCTAGTTTTTGTAAAAATTAAAATATCTCTTATCGTGAAGGTCACTTCAAACAGGAATAACAAAGTAACACATCAAAATTGAAAAATTGAGAATTTGTTCATAAAATCTTTGTACAGAGCGGGCCCCGTTTATGTAATTTTTCGTACATTTTTACTAGTTTTTTCCCATTTTAATAATAATAATATTTTTTTCTTTTAGCAATTTTAGGATTTTTTCCTTAAAATATACTAAATAAATATAAAAATCACAAAAAGATCTCCATATCTCCTTTTTTTAAAAAAAAAGTTGTCGCAAGCAGTCGGATACCTTAAATTTAGAATCCAATAACTCCAAGAGCTCTGGAAATAGTCGAAGTGTAAACCTATACGAATAATATCGAAACTTGTGTTTGTAAAGAGTGTTTTTTTCCCAGGTATAGAAGTTTAAGTTGGCATTACTTTCCAAGATGGCGACCGATTTAACAGCTGTCAAGTGATTTATTCTCAGTTTGGTTTGGCAATTCATCATGAATAGACTCATGCCTGAACAACGCTTTCAAATTGTGCAATTTTATTTCGAAAATAATGGTCGCGCGCGCGCGATTTTCATAAGCGAATTTTGTTTAGCGACGAAGCGCACTTCTAGTTGAATGGCTACGTCAACAAACAAAACTGCCGCATTTGGAGTGAAGCTAATCCACAAGTGTATGTCGAAACACCGTTACATCCAGAAAAACTGACTGTTCGGTGCGCTTTATGGGCTGGTGGAATCCTTCTTCAAAAACGATGAAGGCCACAACGTTACAGTCAATGGTGATCGGTATAGAGCCATGATTACTAACTTTTTCATTCCTGAATTGAACAAACATGATGTCCAGGAGCTGTGGTTCCAACAAGACGGCGCAACATGTCACACAGCTCGTGCCACACAATCGATTTATTGAAAGACACGTTTGGTGACCGCCTAATTTCACGTTTTGGACCTGTGAATTGGCCTCCAAGATCTTGTGATTTAACACCGCTAGACTATTTTCTGTGAGGCTATGTAATGTCATTGGTCTATGCGGATAAGCCACACACGCTTGGCATTTGGAGGACCACATTCGCCGTGTTATTGCCGATATACGCCACAAATGTTGGAAAAAGTCATCGAAAATTGGACGCCCAGATTGGACTACATCCGAGCCAGCCGTGGCAGTCCTATGCCAGAAATCATATTTAAAATGTAATGCCACAAAATTATCTTTCGAATAAAAAAAATTCATGTCAATCGAATAATTCTTCGTTGTTTTATTGCAATTTACAGTTCTATACCTCTAAAAAAACACACTTTATATACCCGAAGATTTCATTTCCAAAATATCTTCACTTGAATTCGACGCGGATATAAATGTCGTGGACATCACAAAGACAAAAATAAACTAATCTCGATTTATTAATATTGCTGATTAATCAAATAATTCATGGTTGAATAAGTTACAATATAATCAAAAATTATTTATCTACTAAATCAAACTACTAAATTACTTTTTTTCTTTTTATTTGTATTGCATTTGGTTACACCTCTTTTTTATGTCCATGCATGGCAACGATTTCTTCACTTCTTGGCTCACTCCCCTCATTTTTTTTAGCAGTGCCCATTCGGTTGTCATGTACGGTGAAGGAGCGAAAATAGGATTTTTTGAATAGGATTCCATCTGGCATGTGTCCCCTTAGCGTTTTTTTTTCTGGATGTCTCCAGAATTAACAATCGAATTTTCAAATTAAATTTGAAACACAGGTTATTTAGACAATTATCTATTCTAACTAGATATAATAATCGAGTACCGTACTAGAAAAAAAATGTTTTTAGAATCGAAATAACCAATTTAATTGAGTTAATATACGCTACTGGCCATTAAAATTGCTACACCAGGTAGAAATGCAGTTAAAACGAAATATTTATTGGACAAATATATTATACTGGAAATAATAAGTGAGATTAAATTTTCAAGAAATTTCGGTGCATAGATCCTGAGAAATCAGTACCCAGAACTACCAACTGTGGCAGTAATAACAGCACTTATACGCCTGGGCATTGAGTCAAACAGAGATTGGATAGCATGTACAGGTACAGATGCCCATGCAGCTTCAACACGATGACACAAATCATCAACCGTAGTGACTGGTGTATGGTGACGAGCTAGTCTGTCGGCAACCATGGATCAAACGTTTTCTGGTGAATGTGCAGACCAGGGCAACAGCCGAACTTTTTCCGTATCAAGTAAGGTACATACAATACCGACTATATGATTATCCTGCTGAAACGTAGGTTTTCACGTGGCTCGAATAAAGGGTAGAGCCAAGGATTGTAACGCACCATAAAAGTAACGTGCACTGTTCAAAGTGCCTTTAATGTGAACAAGAGGTGACCGAGACGTGTATCCAATAGCACCCCATACCATCCCGCCAGGTGCTGGGTCAGTATGACGATGACGAATGCACGCTGCCAATGTGATGTTCACCACGATGTCGCCAAACACAGATGCGACCCTTTTGATGCTGTAAATAAAACCTGTATTCAGTTTTAAAAAAATAACGTATCGCCATTCATGTGCCCAGGTTCTTCGTTGATCTCATCATTGAACACTCTCCTGTCTGTGATACAGTGTCAAGGGTTGCCGCAGCCATGGTCTCGGAGCTGAGAGTCCATGCTGCTGCAAACATCGTCCTATTGTTCTTACAAACGACCCCAATTCTTCTCTCAGGTCTCGTGACGTGGATGCATGATCGATTCAGATCATGCGGGTAACATGCCTGTCTTCTCGGCTTCTAGTAATAGGAGGCCGTTGAGATCCATCTGTATTACCGTCCTGATCCCATTGATTCCATATTCTGGTAACAGTCATTGGATCTTGACCGACGCGAGCAGCGATACGATAAACCACAATCCCTGTACTCTACAATTCGACCTTTATCAAAGTCAGAAACTTGCTGGTACACATTTCTGCTTCTTCCATGAAGCATCTCAACAATTTTTCACCAACGTTCAAATGCAATTTGTGTATGAGAAACCAGCTGAACAATTTCCTCATTTAAACACATTGTAGGTGTCGCTACCGGCACCTTCTTTGTCTGAATGCGCTGAAAAGCTAATCATTTGCATATCACAGCACCTTCTTCCTGTCGCTTAAATTTCCCGTCTATAGTACGTCTTCCTTCTTGGTGTAGCAATTTTAATGGCCAGTAGTGTATTAACATATCATCATTCAGTTCATTTGGGTGGCCGCGGTAGCCGAGTGGTATAGGTATCGGATCGTGGCTTGCCTGGTCACGAATTCGATCCCAGTACCACTAAAGACCCGCCGTGTAGGGCAGCGATGCAAGTTAAATCTGTCGAGAGCTGAAACGTCCTCCCGTTGGTGTGGTGTGGTAGTTAGGAGAGGGGGGTGCCAGCTCAGGTGTCATCCACGTCACTTGACCATGGTTCAAAATTACGTGGTCCGTCGCCAAAAGCCCTCGTGTAGCTGAACAGTGCGACGTTAATAGTAAATCAATCAATGAATCAATTCAGTTCATTTGGGTTATCGAGACCGATACGAATACTTTTCAATTGCAATGAAAATTTCGAAAGTTATTTAATGCTTCTCTTTCTCATGATGACTACGATATTGCTAATGTGAATAAATACAATCCTTTAAAATTCAAGTTAAGGGGTCACAGGGGTGTTAAAAATGTTTCGAGAGCACAAAATACAAACAATTTTCGACTAGAAATAATTCTTTGAGATTAAAATGAAATAATTTGATTCTTTCACACATTTGTTATAAAGGAATAAAGTTTCAAAAAAGTATAAAATATCTAAAATATAATCATAATTTTAAAAATAATAAGCACATAAAAATAAGAAAATTTTTTGTAAGAAACAAATAGTAAGTTTTACGACGCGCATGATATTTTCTGCAATAATAATTCTAATTACTAGCAATAAGTTGATTTATAAAGTCAAATATATCCGTATTACATGCTAGTCTATCTCATATAAATAAAATAAAAAATAATATTTTTAAAAATAAAAAATACATTTTTTTAATTTTTTTTAAAAAATTCAATTTTTGTTGAAATATTTCAAAAAATTAAAAATTTATAATACTATAAATAGCTAGGATTTGAAGATTATGATAGAATTTATAATTCTGTAAAGTTTTATACATCAAAGTATGATAGTTTTTGAAACGCAATGCGCGTAATTGAAAAAAACACAAACTGAGAAAAAGGGCTTTAAAGTTTTAAAATTGAATTTGAGAAAATAAATCTAAAAACTTACATGCTAAAATGCTCCAGGATCATAAGATATACCTTCCTGTTCCTGAAACAGCTCAATTTCTTTACTCTTTTTAATTTTCTTGGCTCTGCGAGCTTCAAAAGATGATTCTAAGCGCCTCTGTCTTGACTTAAAGATTCGACGATTGTCACGTTCAGCCAGGGACACACAAACATTTCTGTTAATTTTCAAGCCAAATTTCTCTAAAATAGTAATTAGTATTTGATTTCCATCATTAAAAAAAACACTGGTTAATAGATTTGCAGCAATCTCTGCAATCTGAAGACTAGAACCAATCGTCTTAGGACAAAACTTCCAAATTAATGAATTTAAACTTTCATTAGGATTCTGTGTCTTACCTCCTAAACATTTCTTCAGGAGTGCCGGATGAGATAAGTCTGCAAATACAGGCTTAATTACATCTCGAACAGCTTTAGCAACTGAGGGTTTGTGCTTATAATTTTGTAAATTATTATTAATTGCGGCATTATACTTACACCATGTATTTGGATTTGTAGGACAAAACCAGTGCATCGGTTCATCATCAGTGCTGCAAGAATGACCCCAAACAGTCCAAATGGCTTTCCGCATTTCCTTTACACTAGTAGAATTGCATCGAATAGCATTACCATAGTAATGCGCAAGTTTATCAATTAAACTATCAATTAACCTACCTTTACCGCCAATAGTTTTACCATCAGATCATTTCTTTTTACTATATACTAATTTAAGCTTCCTAAGTCTTGTACCCATTCTCTTTTGCACATAGCCTACACATTCTATTTTCTGAATAAGATGGTCATCGCCGTATGGCTTGTTTTCAGAAAGGGCATTGAATGTTTTTGTGTCGCCATCTCCTATGTAGTTCGAATATTTCAGGTTGTGAAGCTTTTCTGATCGATTAAAAATCCTCAACATCCCGTCAACCTCCATCTTACCAGCAGAGCCAGAATAATTTTTTCTACATGAAATCTTATGCGCTCTTTGCCATTTATTGTACTTGATACCAAACTTTACCCCTTTATAACTGTCGCATCCTTTGCAAAATGAGGACAACACTTCCCTATCCAAAACCTTACCTATTTCGGCCCCTATTACAGTACATACTCCAATCAACGATGAATGTCCTCTTGTTTTCCAGGTACCATCACCACTTACCGTTAAAAGGTTATCAGGTGTCGAAGAATTTTCTTCGACAGCTGCCCTTTTCATGCTTTCTTCACGACTTCCTTCATAACACGTGAAAGTTTATTATTAATAACATCATATGATTTTTGTTCAACAGGATTAGGAAGACTCATTACAGCACAAAAGGTTTTTAATGACTCTAAACCTTGGCCTATGCATCTCATTGCTAAAATAGATCTTCTGTTAATTTTTGGAGCATTATTTTTATTCCCAGTGTTTTCACAGCTTGAAAAAGTACAAGCACTCCCACAGTTTTTGCAACGCGTTTCAAAATTCGAACATAAACCACGAGTGGACTTTTCATTAATTGTTAATGGTTTATGACATTTTAAACAACATTATACTGATAAAATAGAGCTAAAAGTTGAAATAAAATCAAAAAAATACGATATCCTTTGAAGTTTTCACTTACCTTAAGATTTGACTTTAATGAAGTGTGAATTCCTGAGATTTTATTACTGGAAGAGAGAGAGAGAGAGAGCACACTTACTTTTATCTTTCCTTTCTGCAACGTATGTATGAGAACATACCTTCATGAATTGATTCCCTCTAAATTTTCTTTTCTTAGGACGTTTACCTGAAGGTCTACGATGAGTATTTTCCATTTCAATCGAGAATATTTTCAATTGTTTTCAATTTTGGTAAACGGTTTTAAACAACGCTGTTTTGAATTTCGATAAGTTATTGCAAACAACGTGCTAGCATTACCAAAACAGAATCAAAACACATTAAAAAAGCGTGTGTTGAGTTGCAAGCTTCCTTCTCAATTAAGCAAGTGTTTAAAATATTTCATGAGGCTTTTTAAAAACAGAAAAATAAAACGTATGCGGAAATCAAGAAAAAAGTGGGTGTGGCACGTAGCTATTTAAACATTGTTATTACTAAATTGCTGTTTGGAATTTTTCGAATAACTTTCGAAGTTTTTGTAGTACTATCACGTGGTTGGTATCAAAATGTTCAAAAGAAAATGAGGAACAACATATATTTTTTTCGAAAATTCGAAAAAATCCAAGATTAACACCCCTGTGACCTCTTAATTAGTAATTTTTCCTACAGTAAAATAGAACTATTTTGAAATTTTATCAAACGTTATTTACATACCACACTGATTTTTAGAATAGTGAAAATAAAAGCGCCAAATGAAAGTACCTTTGACATCGAGTTCCTACTGATACCAAATGAAAATTAACTATGGAATTTATGCATGTTTTTAATAATGTAATATTATGAAACTGTAGTATTTGCAAAGTGTAATGAGTACTTAACTTTGAGTATCACGGATATAATATCAACCAGGGGATTTTCAATTGAATAAAGTTGCTATAATTTATCTCAAATTGAAAAGTTCCACAATGGCTGCAGTTAAATACATCCATATAGTATTTGATATAGAAAAAAACTAAATTGTGTGTCGTTGGTTTTCAGAATTCCGATCAAATTGTTTTGATGTTACAAAAAGAACTTTGGAGTCATCTTCCTCCCTGCATTGTCTCCAATGATTTAAAAGATCCGTCTGGGGGGATGGTCATCTTTTCAGCTGTTCACACGCAAAAAAAAAGAAACGTAAGAAAAAGGGAGCAAATGATTTTCTCATGAACTCGCTTAGGAAAGAAAGTGGAAAGTGTTCCTTAAAAAGATTCCATGCACGCATTCTAACCCTACATAAGACTCAACAATTGCATGCATTCATTGGAAGGGAAGCAGGCTCTAGAACGGAGTCAAAAACATCTCAAGAAAGTGTTTTCTTTTATTGGTGTTATTTATTCCTTCAAGAACATGAAACTGCCGATGCACCGCAATACTGTGCAAAACTGGAACCCCAGAAGAACAGTTTGCAGTTTTCGCATCTGAGCAAACTGGATAAGAATTTTGATAACTCGAAAAAGAGCAACAGTATTGTGACGAATTAATTAATGTAATAAACATATTCACTTTCAAAACAAAATTTTCCATACGGGCTTCGAATGTTCTGAATAATTAAGTCATCTAAATAGCCTAGTTTCGGAATTTTATTCGAATTAGGCTTACATTACTTCTACAGATATTTGGGGAAAATTGTTAAAAGACGAAAGTGATTCATACTGTTCGTACGATATTTTGCTTGTTGTTTTACTACCGTGAGATTACTGGATCAATAATTAGGATTAACACAGATCACTATACCGTCTTTCAAAACACCGGAATTTGCGAACTTGACTTTGATCTTGAGAATTTTCTGAACAACTGTAGAGTATTGAATTAAATTTTAAGTGTAAAGGTACTGCGATTTCAGGAGTCTAAATATATAAATACTTTTAAGAGGACTTGGTACCCTTTGAACTACTTTCTTTCCATATTAAAAATATATTTTAACATTTTATATAATGTTTATATTCAAGAAAATGGTACAAGATGAAATTTTTCACATATTATTCACACAACTTCCAAAATTTTAATTTTTTGAAGAAAATTTGGAAAATTTTAAAATCCTACTCCTTTTGTAATTATTAATTTTTTGACCTGAAATTTTTTTGCAATATTCTTATGGATGTTATAAGCGACTTCAGGGATCGACTTTACAATAACTTCATTGGTTTTTGAGAAAAAAATAAAATGTTGATATGCGCATGCTAAAAATCAACCCAAAAGCCAATATCTCTTACACATTAAAATTTTTTTTTAAAAAAAAAAAGTATTCAATTTACAGCTAATTTTGTTACATACTTTGTGTGCAACACACAGGAAAAAATGGAAGTGATTGGTAAATAGTTGTGGAAAAAGTAACATTTTGAATGCACTAATGTTTCAAAAAACACAAAATGAGAAAAACCACTTTAAAGTTTATAATTCTGAAAAAAAATTCTAATAAACTTAAACCAACTTAAAATACCCCTTTAAGAAATTAGTAACATATTTTTCTTTAAAATAATTGCATTTTCGTATTTTATCAACCCATGCATTTTTATAAATAATCCATTTTAAGAAGGTATCAATTGCACACACAAGAAAATTCAAGAAAAATGTTTAAAAATAATTTTTTTCTGTCACAACAGAAAGTTAAGCTTTTTTCTTCACATAATATTGAAGTATTACATTTGCATGAAAAATATATCAGGAATAAGAATTGAAATTATTAATATAAAATGCCTTAATTCAAAAGTTTACATGCACACATTTCACAAAGAAGAAAAATTACATTATTGCATTGTCTCGGAAATATTCTGCTTTATATATTACCCATTCTTTTTTTATAGTTATTATTTCTCTTTATAAAATAGATTTTTTTATCATAACACTTTTTAAGCTATTTTTCAAAAAAGGGGGCGTGGCCGAATTGCCTAATTTGTTTTCAAATGAAGTTTTATTCAACTTCTAACTTTCGGACTTACACACAAATGATATATCAATCGAAAGATAATAATGCAAAGAATAAGATTAATTAAAAAATTTTAAAAAACGATAGGTTGGTCCTTTTGGGGGTACCAAGTCCTCTTAATATATTAAAATTTAATTTTGTTTTATAACTGTGTTTAGTAATTCATATTTTAATAGCTGTGTATTGCTTTTTTCATCCCTTTATATTTTTAAAATTTCAAGTATTCCCAGCTCATTTTTGTGTGTGTATAAACGCATTTTTGAAAATTACAACATTTTTATTCACAATCACAATACATAATAAGTAATGAATTCCACAAAAATCAAGTGAAACAATTATATTAATTGTGACCCAACAATGAATATTATTATGAATGAAATAGCTCCAATTGAAGAAACCTCTCATTTATTGCAGATTGCCTTTCTTTATAATCGTGCATGTTGAGCATGGATAATTAGAAATAACTGGCAGCACAACCCTCAGAATAAATCTATTGAGTCTCGAATTTTAACAAAGAGTGAAATTCGGGGTAAATGTTTTTATCATTTTTATATCAGGAATTAGGTCCGTTGAATTATTAATGATAAGTTCAAGTTCTACAGTAGAATTACAAATGTTGAGAGGGAGGGTTGTTTCCGAACATTTATTAAATTTCCATCAAATTTATTGTTTGAACGAAAAATGCAGGATTCTACCGTCAGCATTTGAAATTGCTATAGCCTAAAAATAGAATAATTCGCTGTTTTTATTCCACTGCTGTGGTGCGAAATGTTTTCAAAAATTTGCATTGCTATAAATTTCCAACGATGATACCAAAAAAAAATACTTTATATTCAGAATTCACTCTTGCTTTATTTTGAATTTAAAAAGAAAACACTCGAGGAAAAAAAGGGTAAATGAAATTTGAATTCAGTCATAATGGTGTAAATATTCATTTGGGTAATATTACCCATCGTCAAAGCATGTATTAACATATTTGGATCTTTGTAGTGCTGTAAAACTGAGTTTGGGTTTCGTTTGTTGGCATAAATTATCTTGCGGAAGTTTAATCTCATGGACCGCTACAGCAGAGTTCCAGAACTTTTCCCAACATCTATCCCCTTTAATAGAATAATTTTCTTCAGAGAATCATTACATTTTCATCTACATATATTGTTTCATATTCAATGTAGGGGCTGCGGTAGCCCAGTGGTTAGGGTATCAGACCATGGCAGATATGTCATGAGTTCGAGCCCAGTACCACTAAAGACCCACCGTGTAGGGCAGCGATTCACGTTAAATCTGTCGAGAGCTGAAACGTCCTCCCGTTGATGTGGTGTGGTAGTTAGGAGAGGGTGGTGCCAACTCAGGTGTCGTCCACGTCACTTGACCATGGTTCAAAATTACGTGGTCCGTCGCCAAAAGCCCTCGTGTAGCTGAACAGTGCGACGTTAATATTCAATCAATCAATCAAATTCATATTCAATGTAATAAAAATACAAGTAATTGCACAAAAACCTTAAAGATTACAATATAACTAAGAATATGAATGGAAAATTAGAAAAAAACTATTAGATTTTGTGATGATGGTTTTTAAATATATGTTCTATTTTAATGTCATGAGATTTCCTCTTTCTATGCGGGAATCACACCTCCAATGAAACCTCTAATGTATTTATATGAATCTTAACTAACAAATAATTACAATCCTTAAACATTTAATTAAAACAGAAAACATTGGCATCGATCCCCACTAAATGATCCTTTTAAATTACCACAAATCCCTTCACTTCAGGAATACCCGAGCATTTCAATTTCCATGGAAAGTTATAAATAACTCTTTTTTTCCTGTTCTCTTTTGTTTGGAGTTCACTTACCAAAAGAGTAAGCACAGACAAGTGTCAGAATTGTGTGTTACCTAGAATGTTCTTTGTGTGTTTGCACGTAATTTCTATCTCAGTAAATCTTTCTGTCTTTAAGAGGATAATTATTAAAGTTATTTTATATATATTCTCATATATTGTTATTCTTTTATATTATGAATTTTTATTCTATTCTTTTACATTCTATATTCTTATGCTATTCATTTTTCAAAATCATTGATTTGAATTCTAGGTTAAATTATCTTTACTGGTATAAAATCAAAAAGCATAAAATACAACTTATAAAAGAGCATAAAATATGTATAAGATCACATGTACTTTGTCTTTAATTATATATTCGCAAAAGTTCAGAGAAAAAATTGTGTGTATTTTTTCTTTTATTTCTACGCCTCTACAATATTTCAATTAAACATTAATACAATTGAGAGTTAAATATGTTTAGTTTGATCGACTAGTCCTTTTTTTATGGCGTGGTGAATAGTGTTGATGAAAGTTCTCACCACACCGGGAAGAAATTGCAAATAAATCTGCTTGTGGTCTTTTTATAATCTCATAGAAAGAAAAATACGTTTTCCCGTCAATGTTGAGTTGGTCTCTTTTTGTACATTTAATTTTAACTTTTTTAAATACATTTAGTTGTGGGGCTCACTTCAAACAGTATTTAAATAAAGCAATTTTTAGTAGATATTGAGATACTTACGTACCATCGCAACCGTATCGACGACATTCAATAAAATGGCACGAATTCTAAAAACGGTATACGCTGACGGGAATATGAAATGCATAGTCGAAAAATAATTTATGAAGAATAAGTAATTATAAATAAATAATCAATAAAAAATAACTAATTGTCATTATTTTATTATTTTTATTTATTATTATTATTATTAACTTTATGTTATACAATTATAATTGTATTATTTAAGAAAATGTAAATCCCAAATTCGCATTTTACGCACGCATCGCATCCCAACGAACGGTTAGGCTTAGAATGGTGGCCAACCAAGAAATGGGAAACGAAGCACATAGATGCCAATTCAGCACCTACTACATATACAAAATCGAGGTTGCTAATTTGGTGAGTTAGCTTGAAAATTGGCATGGTTGCTATAGTACATAAGTACCTGTAATCATTAAAGTACACTGGTGTGCAAAAATTAAGGACGAAGTCGAAAAATTAGCATATCAGCTGAATGAAGAGGCAGAGCGGACAGAAAGACCAATCAGGAGATTAAGTAAGATGATGTACGGTAGCACATGCGCAGATATGCAGGTAGACGTAATGGGGGAGTGTCTGAGTAGTATAAAGCATGTTGTCGGTGTAAGATCAGTATTTCTGGCAAAGAGATTGCACGCCGTATAGCAGTTAAAATCACACCGAGTTGCTTCCTCAGCGAGAAATGGCGAATAATCAATCTGTTAGACGACATCTGGATGCTTTTACCCGAGGTCGAATCATTGGGAAGTTGGAGGAAGGCCGCAGTGTGACAAGTGTGGCTGCAGAGTTCGGAATTTCTCACAGCATCGTTTCACGACTTTGGAGACAATTTCAAACTACAGGAACAGCTATCCGGGGGTTCAGTAGTGGTCGTCCACGAAGAACCACACCCGCAGATGACCGGTACATTGTCTTACAGGCCAGAAGAAACAGGCGGCAGACAGCGGGAGAAATCGCTAGACACACGACACAGGCGACTGGACGACCGATATCGCGTGCCTGCCCATCGGAGAAGGCGTTCTCTGTGGTGCCGGGAACACCGGAATTGCAGAGACAATGAATGGGGACGAGTACTCTTTACAGATGAGAGCAGATTCAGTTTGAGTAGCGATTCTCATCGCATACTCATCTGGAGAGAGCGAGGAAGCCGCAATCATCCCTCGAACATCATTGAAAGGGACAGGTATGGAGGTCGCGGTGTTCTCGTTTGGGGAGGCATTATGCTTGGTAGTCGTATAGACTTTCACCTCTTCGACGCAGGTTCAGTCAACGGGACCCGTTACTGTAACGAGATTCTTCTTCCATATGTGCGTCTTTTTAGAGGCGCTATGGGTCTGCAGTTCCTTTTCATGGACGACAATGCCCCATGTCATCGCACAGTAGCTGCCGAACAGCTCTTAGAGAGTGAGGATATTGAACATATGGATTGGCCGGCACGATCTCCGGATCTCAATACCATCGAGCATGTATGGGATTTTCTAGGCAGACGCTTGGCAGCTCCAGTAACGATTCGGGAGCTTCGATTGGCGCTGCAAGACGAATGGGCAGCAATGCCTCAACAACTCATTTACACCCTCATTCTCAGCATGGGCAGACGCTGTGAAACCTGCCTAGCAGTCAGGGGAGATCATATCCCCTACTAAAGACCGGATGTTTCTTGCTGGACACCCATCACAGAGATGTATCGGCCTTCAGTCGCATTGCGCTCCATGCTACTTTTTCAATCAAGCTTCTTTTTATCCCTCTGATTTCTCTTTTAGTAAGTGTTGATTACATATTACACATGTCCTTACGTATTGGGGATCTTACGGTATTAAATGTGTTGATTTGGAAAGCTTTTGTACAAAGTTATATTGAAAAAACCGTCTCGTCCTTAATTTTTGCACACCAGTGTATATTAATATAGGTACGTTTTATTTTGTCAAGTTTAAATTTTATGTCACGCTTAAGTTCGAATATTTGATTTTTGTTGAATAGTGCCAAGAAAAGGGAACGAACTAGAAATATAGAAATTAGATTGATGAAAGAAAGTAACGTAATTTTTTTTTCTTCAAAAGCCGTTTTCACCCTAACTTAAAGCAAATTTTTTAATAATAAAAATCATCAATATTGCAATAAGTTCACTTTGTCATAAAAGTTGTAGCCATTTATTAAATTATGTATGCATTGTGTATTAGGGACACAAAATGATGTGAATGGTGTCTTTGAACATCGGATCCTAAGAGCCATTTTTAAAGGAACTCATGAGGATAACATTTGGTACAGACGCTCAAATTTAGAACTCTACTTTTCCATAGGGGACCAGACGTTGACAAATATTTAAAAATCCAAAGAATTTAACCGGCTGGCAGCATTATTAGAATAAAAGAACATCCAACACAGAAAATATTTTTGGCCAAGCCCACTGAAATAAAAACTAGGGGTCAACCCAATCTCAAGTGGGTTGACTGCCTTAGAAAGGGATATATTTCGCAACCCTAAGAATGACTAATTGGAAGTCCTTGTCCAAAAATAGAGATGCCTGGAGGAAAGTGCTGGAAAAGGCTAAGCCTCAATCGGGACTGCCCTATCTTTGAAGAAGATATATAATATTTAACAAAAAAAAAGATGGGGGAAAACTTTAAGAGGTAATAATACGCATTTTAAAACCAAAAACTTTCATCAAAGAATGCATGGTCAGATTTAAACTCAAAAGCTCTAAAAGGTATCGAAGGTGATAAGTATTATACGAGGCAAAAACACGCAAAGAACGACTTAGCTACAAAAGCAAGTTTAATGTGATTACAATGAGTGTGTTCAAAACTGTGGCCGGAAAGGCTGGGAAAGCGGTATAACTTCGATAAAATGATTGGCGAACTTAGTAAAAAACACCAGACATATCACGCACTTTTCTTGTAGCAGCCGAAAGTGAGGCAATGACTTCTGCCAGTGCAACAGGGGTATCCTACTTAACCGCTTTCAGGTACCCCCACAATAAGAAATCTAAGTATGCAAGATGCAACGAGTATCGTGGTCGAACTATATGGCTACCTTGCGCAATCCAACGGTTCAGAAATTTTATATCCAGAACAGCCAGATTATGCACAGCTCGTGCATAATAGACTGATGATCCATACTGCTTGACCACATTACCCGCTGGATGCATCGAGAAACGCCTTTCAGTAAGTCAGGCAGCATCTGCTGGAGAAGTGTCAGGTATTTTACTCAGTCGACATTCTGTCAGAAAGGTGGTCTCCAATTATTCCTGCTTAAACATCGATAGAAAAGCGTTACTGATGAACATGTGAATTTACATCCACCTATAATGAAGATTTGAGTTTTAAATGTGCCTTCACATGTGAAGGTGCATTCCTTCGTGAAAAGCACAGTTGCTCTAAAATTTAAATTTACTCCAATCTCTGCTGCCGACATCAAAGGGTAGATGCTACACGACGAGGAGTCGGTCCTTTACCACAGTTCCAAGACTCGTTGAATATGATGATACAAAGGCTCATTCTTCAGTATTCGCTTTGTCGTGGAGTGTGTTATTTGTAATGGTTTAGCCACTGCTTGTGTACTAGTACTTGACTGATCATTCAGCATATCCAGAATTGCTTCTTCCTCCATTAACGCCTTGCTCGTTTCTGCTTGACTTGCATCTGCACGGGAAGCTGGAAAAGATCCTGTCTCATGCAACAATCGGTATAAGGATTCAAATGTTTTACACTAGGTCGATCTTGTTGGGAAATCGCTATTTGTATCATCTCTTAGTCATTTCCAATTGCAGTTCCATTGATTATGGGTCAGCAACCGATGGACCATGGACCACCGATGGTTCGTAGAAAAGTTTTGATGTTCAGCAGAAAAATTAGGACGTCAATTTATATTTTTATGACGAGTAACAAAAAGAACTATGGAACATGGATTGTGCTTTTAAAAAAAAATTAGCAACAACTTTTAAAGAAAATTTTTCTGAGTTTAACTATTTTTGCGGGTGTATCTAACGACATTTGAAAGGGAGAGTTGGCAATTATGGTAAATTGACGCTTAATGCTTTAATTTGTTGATATTGCTTTGCGTTACTGGTTTGTTCTTGCTTTTCGTGAAGTTACTTTTCAGTGATATGGAAAAGTAAATAAGGTACAATACAGTTATAGTGGTCAATCTCTCCTATTAGTGGTCCGCCAACTATAAAACTATACATTTAGTGGTCAATGAAATTCTAAAGTTTGGCGACACTGTCGTATATACAATACGTATCAGCCTTTTTCCTATTAGTGAATGGCAAAATCTTCCGGAACCTTCCTACCGCGATTGAAAGCTGCGTACTGGTGCAATTTTAAACATGACTAGGATATTTTATCTCTGGACTCGGTCCTAGCAAATCGATATGCCTCCACTCTTCCCACGTTGGGGTGTACGGTAACGAAACTGCACTTGTAAGAAATAGATAGAATCTTCGGAAATCCCCTCCCGCCATAAAAATAAAAGGCTGTTCCCATGACATCTCCCACCAGATCATAACTGGTATGCTGCTGGTCTCACAGTCTATCGTGCAATGGCCCCAGGGCTCTCCAATCAACCTTGGCGAGGTTTAGAGTCCGAGGATGGGGAAATGACTTTTCTTCCGTGTTCTTGTTTTCTCCCTACCAGGCCTTCTCATCTTCTTGCTTGTTCGGGTGTCTCCTGGAGGCGTTTTATGATTGAGCAGAAGAGGATTTTCAAACTACTTGTGCGACGGGGTATTTTAGACCTGGTTCAGGCTTTCCTACATCAAGGGGATAAGCAACAACAACAGGTGAAATTTGGAGTACGAGTCCTTCTCCCCCATCATATTTGCATGCTGTTAGTGTCGCTCTTCTGATAATTAACAGTAGCAATGGAGGTTTAAAGTGTACATGGGCCAAATTTTTAAATGCGCCAACACTTCTTTGCGTTTTAATTCCGACCATCCTTTGTCTGTGAAAGATGTTTGTTTGGATATGTAATGTCGTCTCTTAAAGTTTAACTTTTATGAAACATAGTCTCTATACAAACATATCCGGTTTTTTAATACATTAAGATAAAAACTATTTGAGTGCTATGATATAAGAGAGAAAGAATTACTTATTAAAATACATGTATATGACAATACATTCATTATAAATGAACTATTAATAAAAATATAATAATATATCTATTTTCTTTTAGATCCGTAATGGTCAGAGCAGCATAAAACCAAAATTTTGTTCGAATTTCTGCTTCATGAGATAGTTGTGGTAAAACGTTAAGGGGTCTTGTTCTGGATTCTATCGCGTGAACTATTCTTAGCAATTTTTAACACAGCATCCTAAGTGGAACCATAATCAAGTTTTTAGACTGATGAACAATTTCTCAAAACTTCTGGATTTCTGATCATGATCCTATGTATTTCCTGATCTAAAAGAGAGAATTGTATAAAGTCTTAGTTTTTTAAGAGGCCTCAGATGTGAGAAATACAAATATTTTTAGACTTATAACACATGTTCTTTGTATTTTGTGTTTCCACACAATTTGTGTTTTTTATAATTCTCTCTTTTTCAAAAACAATTAGAAATATAGCTTGTGCAAAAAGCTTTGAAAAGTGTTCAGTCGAAAACATTTAAGATCAATCAAACTTTTGAGAAGATTAGGAAAAGGATTTTTAAGCCTTTATTATTCGGAAAGTTACAAGCAAGATAAACAATGTCAAGAAAAAAAATTACTTAAAAGATAACATTGATCATTAGAAAATCTACTTATAAGTTATTTAATTTTTAAATGAAATAAATTTTAGAAAAAACTTTTATATTGATTAGTCTTTTAACAGAATAATTTAATACGTTTTAGGGACCGTTTTAATTGATACCACTGCGATTACCACTTTGTCCAACTACGATAAAAATTACGGAAGCGACCGTTTAGGAAGATCCTTTTTTTTTTCTTTCGGAGGAAGAGGACTGATACAACAAAATATTTATGTACCACGTGCTCTAAATTGGATTCTTTTTCACAAGATCAGTTGATGACACATTTTTAAAAACACATTCTCCACGAAACAGAATTCTTTTTTGAAGTGATAACATCTTTAGGTGTGTTTTAGTGAAGAGTGAACTTCACACAATGGAGCGTCAGACTCAGTTATGTAACGCTCATTTGGCTTTCTTCGTCTGAGTCAGAAATCTTGCTCAGACAAGGTCGTACGTGACATACACACCCCTAAAAAGAAATCATGTGACCAAAGTAGGGTTGTTTTCCCTAGGTTTTCAGCCTTATATCTTGTATAATTAGTTCATATTCCCTCGAGTATTTATTACTCAGGATATATCAATAGGAATAACCATAAAGAAAGGTACGATATTTATATTTTTGTATAACTTTATTCTTGTGTCATTATTGAATTTCTTTCTTTTTAGTTTTGAGGGCACGGTATAATAAATTGATGCCAATATCCCTAATTATTTATAAATTTAAGATATTTTGTTTTTAAATGTAAAATTAGTGGATTTTTTTATTGTCAAATCTTAATTATCTTAAAAATATTAAAAGTTTTATTAATAACTTAACCTAAAGCTGCACACATATTCTAGTAATGCCCTAACTGCTCCTCTAATAAACTGTACGCTTCGCTTTTTTGTTTCCCAAAAGATGAACAGCCGATTCAAACGAAAAAGATAATCCCTAGGAAATTTAAAAATAAATCACATGATATTTCAATAGAAGAGTAACAAGTTTTAATGTACAAAACGGGTTATTGCGTGAATAATATAAAATTTGATTGCTCCGATTGTAAATATATATTTGTGGGATGAAAAAAATCAATTTCGATTCAGAAAATGTCGAAGGGACAAAATATTTGAGACTTCTGGATAGAGAAGGTTTAAAAATACCCACAGATATTGCTATGAAAATCATTTCAACGCAACATTTTATTTTTAATTTGTTAATATCCAAAAGATTCGAGTGAAAATATCTTAAGGTTTATTGCCAATTATCTTGCTTTAGAAGCATTACAGAAGCATATCTAGAATTTCATGAATTGTAGAATGTCTTGCATCCGTTTCATTCATTTTCTGTAAACTGTAACACACCTGCCCTTTCATATTTTTAAAAAATATATTCATTACATTTGTGAATATATGCTTTAATAATTGTTCAAAAAAGTGCAATAAAAAAATTTTGACAGCGAAGGAGATAATCGAAAACGAAGAAATTTAAGGCCAATTAAAGTAATGTTTGCTTCTTATATTTACCTGTTTTATTTATTTAAATATTCAATTATCGCTTCGTATATTATTCAATGTGCATGTACTTCCCTATAATCCATTTTTGAAGTGATAGGCGCGTTTTGTTGCCGAATGAATTTAAATGAAGCATCGGGTACGTTACGCAACTCGGCTCTAGTTGGGAAGAGTAGCTTAGAAAACTTTTTAGGCGCGTGTGTTGTTGCTTTTTTAAGTAAAAATTTCATGCACACTTTTTACTCGGGAGATTTTATTTTCTTTATTTAAATATTGCTGTCACTCAACTTCAGTGAGGGGACGAGGAATGGAAGAGAAAACAATTTTTAAAAAATATATTATTTTTATGTAGGGAATCTGAAGAGGGTCTATGGCTATTATTATATGAGTATTTCAAGAGTTTAACATCAAAGCTGCTTTGAATATTTTAAAATAAATTAATAAAGATAAAAAAAGGGTGTTTTTTTGTTTCTGAACATACACCTGAGCACAACAACACGCTCTCCGTCAAGAGCCAGAAGAATTAGTGAATTATTTAGCAATGGTGAGAATTTAATTTTACCGTTGAACATTGTTTACGTTCTGTAATATTTAAAAACGTTACAAAAGTTGAACTTCCTGGCCGTATTAGAAGAAATCATTGAAACTCTAGATCAGTGGTCCCCAAAGGGGTCTATGACGACCTGCAAGGGGGTCCACGTCAGCAAAAAAATAATTTGGGGAAGTTTTTCTAAAACTGTGGGACCTAGGGGGCGCGAGCATATTGAAAAGTCGAGAACTAAAGACTATTTTTTAAAAAAAAATTATCAATTTACTGAAAGCAAACAAATAAAAAATAAAAATACACATTTACACTTATAAATATATCAGTACCGCGCCATGAATTTTATAATTCATTTAACAGTACTAAGTTCTTTAAGAACAAGTTTAATAATTACCAGTATCCGCATAGGCTTTTCATATATAAAATTAAAAATAAAAATGAACGCTTATCTTGATAATTCATACGGTTCCCTGAAAAGCCTATTGAAAATGACTCCCCAGTGCCACCGCTGAACACGTGGTGAGCGTATCTGGTGTATTGGGGACAGAAGAGGAATAAATAAGTAAATCCTTCCAAACACTGTCAAGTTCATTTTATTGCATTCCAAAGCCTTCGGAATAATTTTATGGATAGCAGTGCACACAGAAAAAAAATCGTAATTACGAAAGACGTATATATACGTCCGGTACAATTAACACACTGGCTAAATGAAACATTTATATATACCGTTGGCACTTAAGAGTTTAAGGTAGTTCTGTAGGTTTAGCATCCAAGTATTGAATTCAATACATTGTTATTGTATGGATGAAAGTAATGATTGAATATTGGGTCGCAAATATTGAAAGTTTGAGAAACACTGATTTGGGGGTTAATGAGGTGTAAGTGGGGGTCTATGTGATATTGGCTCTCATTAAACTAGATCAGGACTTTAATTTTAAAAGAAAATTTAATCAAGTGGAAATCAAATTTTACTTATTTAGCTTATTTATTTACTAAATTTAATTAGGTTAATTTGCCCTTACAGGGAGGCAGCATATTTTTTTTTTAAAACAGGAATAATCTCAGCGTTTCTTTCCAGAGTTAAACTAAAGAAGTATAATATTGGAGGTCCGGAATTTTTTCTCAAATTAACCAAGACAATAAATCTGTCAGCAAGTTTTAACCTACGTACAACATTTAACTGCCTTTTATTCAGATTTTGAAACCAGGTTTGAGAATGCTTTGACTATGGTAATACCACAGTAGGCAATGCATTTATAGGGTCATATTGAAAAAAAATGTCACATAACAGGAACTGATTGTGATATGCACCAATGAAGATTTTAAAGTTTAGAAATGGATGCCATCAATTTTGGCTTTAAAAAGGTAAACCTGTTATTTGTCCCAAATTATGGAATATCGTGATTGTACGTATTGCCTCGGAAATATTCAGCTTTATGTATTGCACATTCTTTTTTTAATGTTATTATTTCTCTTTATAAATTAGATTTTTTTTATCAAAATGCTTTTTTTAGCTTTTTTTCTCAAAAAGGGGCGTGGCTGAATTGCCTAATTTGTTTTCAAATGAAGTTTTATTCAACTTCTAACTTTCTGACATGCATAAGTGATATATCAATCGACAGATAATAATGCAAAGAATAAGATTAAATGAAAATAAAAAAACGGTAAGTCTGTGATTTTGGGGGTACCGAGTCCTCGTAAATTGATAAATTTGCAAAAATTAAATATTATTTAAGCAGGGGTCTACCCCATACCGAAAAACATGGCAAGGGGTCTGTGAGACAAAAAAGTTGGTGAACCTCTGCGGTAGATGAATCTTTTAAAGTTGTTTAACTAAAACAAATTCTTTTGAAATTCTCAAAATTTATAAAAGATAAGGAATTTGTCTTGGATTTCCTTGCGACCACTGTTGCGCAACGTAAAAGGGAAGACGGGTTGCATACGTTACTCTTGCAACAACAGACGAAATGTATAATTCAACGTATTATAATGTAGAAAATATTCCTTCAATAAATAAACTGCTTCAAGCTGTACATAAATAATTTGTTTCATTCTTAGAATATAATTCACCTGTATGATATATGTATATTTTGCAACTAATATTTTATGTGTACAGACATAAGAATAAATAATTCATACGACAATATTAATATCATATTTTTTATTCACTGAACTAATTCGTTCTATAATATAAGCGCCATTATTTGAACACATATAGTACATATATATGTTCGAATTATCAAATTAGAATTTTTCACTTCTATCGTGTAGTCATTAGCACACAGTGTTTTTTTTTTTCAAAAATGTTTTTTTATTTATAATTACTTGTCTCAATTTTACAAATATTTGTTGAATAGAAATATTATTGCTTTTATTCTTATTTTACAGCTAAAACTATTCATACCCATGTTGTAAAAGTTCTAAAGGAGATCTTTTTATCTCCCCCATTACAGGTTCAAGCACAATACTTCCTTCGTCAGCCGTCTATCCACTATCCGCAGGCACAAGTCGACGCCCTCTCATGGCCATCCCCCGCATGCCAGGGGGCGTTTCGATTCTACCGCCTCCACCGACTTTGTGGCCCCCTCCAAGACGCCCTCTGGTGGTACCTACGTAGACGACGCGACCGGGAAAGACGTATCTGATAACTCCAAGAGGAACTCTGACGGTAAACTATCTAGTTCTTCCCACACATGCTCTCCCTTCTTTCCATCGAATGGATATTAAATTTTAGAACGAATAATTAAGAAACAACCATGACAAGATGATTCATAGTTATTGAGGTGGTTTTTCTGGTTTATTGATATTTATTTCATATCAAATATTGCTTAAACATAATGGAATGTATATAAAATCCTTTCTTACGCATAAAGTCATTCTAAGAATTACTTAATTGCCTCTAAAGAACAGTTAGGGAGATATTCTTCCTTTTCATCTGATGCTTAAGCTTTTCATTAATCGAAGGTCTTACAATCCATTGAAATTGAGACATTCCAAATAATAATTTTCTTGCTTTACGAAAACCAAAATTTCTTGGAAAATTATCTTCTTTGTACAAATTCCAAATTATGATTAATAATTTGATTAAAATACTCTTAATGTGATATATTTCGATGTGCTAAAAATCCATCTACCTGTTCATTCCACTTGAAAAAATAACGATTCCACGCAATCGTAACTGCAATCGAAGCACTTCTGAGAGAAAAGGATTCGTGAGATTTAAAACAATATTCGGAGGTGGAGAAACGTTTATATTTGTTTTTGAAATTCAAACATTACTTAATCTAAATTTATAAAACGCATAATTATATTTATACAGTTATATATTTATTTTTGCTTTGTATTGCTCAAACATATTTAGATGTATAATAATGTTGAAAAAAGTTCTACGATATCGCAAAACTTTAAAAAACAAACTATAATGCATGTGTGTAAATTAAAGAGTTTTTTAAAAGAAATTGTACTTTAAGACTGCAGAGATCGGTAACACTTGTTCGAATTCCAGAGTTCGAATTGAATTGACCACTTAATTACATACTTTTCGTATTGCAACTTGTATTGTTTGTCTCAAATGACCAATTACATCATTTTAAAGGTTTTCATTCTGCTATTGTTATGAACTAATTATATACTGCTTAAAAATTTATACATATTTTATATCTAATCTGATTTATTCAGTACATTTTTTCTATTCACTTATATAACATACTTAAATCTGATTAAGTATTCTTCTGTCCACTTATATAACATACTTAAATCTGATTAAGTATTCTTCTGTTCACTTATATAACATACTTAAATCTGATTAAGTATTCTTCTGTTCACTTATATAACATACTTAAATCTGATTAAGTACTCTTGTTTCGTCTAGAAGGTAAGAATTATAAAAGGAAAAAACTATTCGAAGTAATTTTTGACTCAAAATAACGATTGATTCAAAAACAAACTTTTTGATGGGATGCAAATTGGGAATTCCCGCGTATTGATGTTTAACCCTTTAAATTGATGTAATTTTTTTTTCTATCTTTTTGGTGTTGTGTTTTTTTGTTTTAATTTGTATTAAGCCTCTATGTGTTTAAATCAGTGTTAATTTTGCATGATTGTTGCTTTTTCTGATTCTCTTGATTGATATGTGTGTTTGACAGGGCGTAGTAGTGTTGAGTAGCATGATAGCTGTTGTAACCATTAGTTGTTCATTTTTAACTCGTCTTTACCCATTTTGTGTTTTGTATGTATTGTTTCCCTGACTTTTCATTCCACCTGCTGTGTGTGTACTACCCAGAATGCATTGTGGAGTGCAGTGACGTCACGACCACACCCAAAGGCCTGTGCAACATGCTGCAGAAAGAGTTCAGCTGCCCGCCGTACGTGGCGCTCTCACCAGCCTTTCTCTCCTCCGAACAAACATCCCCAGGTTGGCGGTAAAAAACAACTCAGCACTACTCACTCAATGCGCACCTTTTCATTTACTACTCGATGATATCACGGATTCGGTTTTAATCAAAAAATGCACCCGAAAATTCTCACCTTAAACTCGTCCTCTCTCACTAGGCAATTAGATTTTTTTTTTTAAAAAAAAAAAAGGTGTTTTTTATATAAACTGAAAATAGAGCGTGTGATCATTCTCTTTTCTTCTTACCCAAGATGGGAATTAAGGTCCATTGATCTCACTAATTCAAAATCCCTGATTAGTGTTAGGGCTATTTTTGCTTTCCTGGATTACATAGGTTAAGTCATTACGGGTCTCATTTGTTCATCATTCTGAAATCATACATTTTGTCGCCTTTATTAATAAAATTTCTCAAATTACTTGGAGAAAAAAAAACTCTCGATGACTACAATCTTAATACGTCATTCAAAATTTGTGCCGCTTCCTCATAAAGGACAAAGTTGAAGTTTTTTTCCGCGCAAAACTTAATGTGTTTGTGGTTTTCGTCATTCATAGCGTCTAAAAAGAAAATTTTGGAATAATTCCTAAATGGAATTTTCTTTTGTTATTAATTATCAATAGAGAATATCATTTTTTGTATTCAACATTCGTATTAAAGTATTGCTAACATAGTTTAGACTCGGTTCCGTTTTTACTTAAAATGGAATGTTACCCAATGTTTTAAAAATCATTGCACATTAAAATAAAAGGTCATCTCGTATTTTAATGGGGGGGTTGTCTTATAATTATCGAAAAGATGTAGGAAATAAAATTGCTTAATTTGAAAGAAAGTCACTTGAAATTGAGATACTTGCAGAGTGAATAAAGCTCCATCGCCATAAGTTAATACATCTTGTTATATTGCGATTATTAAAATTCATAATAATTCATATGCATTAATAAAAAAGTACTTGTTGATGTAACCGACAATTTAAGGAAACAGCAAAACAGTAATGTCAAAATAGTTTTGAACTCTTCGAAGACAAAAATTGATTGCAAACATATTGAATGGGGATTCATAAAATGTCTTATTTCGTGATATCGTTTTGCCTGTTTTTGTATAGGAATTATTATATGAACATCTCATTATAGAGAAAACATGAATATGCCCCATTGCCAACCATTGCTTTTTTTTCTCCAAATTTGTGGCGAGTTTTTTTCTTTCGTGGTCACTTGGCATATCCGATGTGTTGCTCTTTACTTCAGACGACCCTAAAATCATATTCTAGATTTTTTCCTAAAATTTCAGATGGAAAATTGACGTTTTAAATATTCTAGTCAAAGTAATTAATATTTAACTCTTATAGATAGAGATTTTTGGAATTACACAGGCCTGCAAAATTGAAGTTTTGGGAAGATACACAAAAGAAGCTTTCGGGGATTTTTATATTATTTTGTGTGTTTATTTCGAAAATGAGCTTCATTTTTTCCCATTACGTCAGTATTTTTTTTTTTTTTTTTTTTTTTTTTTGTAAAACCGGTATTGGTATTTTTACTAAAATCTTGCTTGAAAATAAATTATCTCGAACAATTTAGCAGGAACTATCTGGAAACAGTGCTTTTTATCTAGTCAAATATTTGTAAACATTGGTTCTTGGTGAGGTTTAGTGATTTCTCAGTAAAAGGATGAAAGCCATTGTTACCGGATCTCCCCGATCGCCGTTGGTCGAGAGAAAAACAGTAAGTTTCTTTAAGGTTTAAACTTTTTACTTACAATTAAGATTCAGTTTCTTGAAGAAAATCACCAAGATAATATTTTAACCTGTTTTTATTAAAGTATCTTACATAAAGTAGACGATTGATCAGGAGGAGCAAGGTTTGAAACAAATTTCAAACCTCGCAAAAAAACAAAACATATAAAGGTCTATTTAAATAAGAACGATATTTTTTTGAAACTTTTTTCAAGTTTTTGTTTTATGTTCAATCTCAGGTCTATGTCTTGTTAACATCCAGTAGTTGTAGGCAAGTATGTTTTTGTACCATCTTCTTCGATATTTGCGCTTTTTACCTTCAATGGTTTTATGAAATCTTTCAACCTGTTTTTTTTTGCGAACTGATCCTAAATTTTTAGGTGTAAAGTTCACATACGAGTAAAGAAAATGTATCTTGACACTCATGGAGCAATCGTACCCTCGAATGTTCATTAAAACTGCTTTATAGTCAGGATCCATGTAATTAACCAGGAATTTTCTGACTACATTTTTAAAAGCAACCTAAACTTTTTTTTTTTTAGTTATGCTAGTTTCGCATTCTTTATCCTTCATAAGCTTGTGGATATCTGGACCAACAAAGATTACCTCTTTATGCGGATAAACCTGGAAACGTTTTCCACAGGTAATTGAAACAATCGCCATCTTTTAGAATAACCTTCGTAAACTGTTTCATCCCATTCTATTTTATATGCGGAGGGGTAACAATTCTTTTTTGGGGGAGGAGGTGTCAACTAAGCTTGAATCTTGGTGCATGCGTTAAGGTTTTGTCTTTTCGGCCATTCTCTTAGGACCCATTGTTGAGTCTTATCACGGCTATCCCATTTATAACTGAAGCATGGGAACTTAGTTTATACGCCTTGTTGACCAAGAAACATGGAGACAACTTTCAAATCACCACAAATTTTCAAGCCGTGGTCGGCATATTTTATTTTGTTGCGGATGAAAGGCAGGTTTTTCATAGTGCTCTTTTAAATACACCGAGTGTCCAATTGCATGCATACTGGGTTCCATGAAAAAGGACAGCTTTCAGACTCATTTTGTGGTGTTCCTATCCCTGGGGACACACGCTCTCCATTATTGACGTGACCTATGTCTGTGGGAAGGAACGAAGAACTACTAAATTCAGACATACTAAAATCTGTTTATTAAGATCTTAGTTTAAACACAATACAACACAAGATTAATCTAAGAGGAGGATCAAGAATGAGAAGGCGCAACACGTATTACCAATAAATAACGCAATTAACCGCTGAAACTATCTGTATAGATTAAAGCCTATCTCAGTAGTAAACGTCTTGTACTTAGAGTTTAATTTATCAAGCTTACCGCTGTATCCTGGGTAAACAGCTACGGTCCTTAAATCTTCTGTTCCATCTTTAATTTTGCTGGCTCTTGCTTAGGCTGTGCTCCGTCGGTCTCGGACCCACTTTTGATTCGTCTGCACCGGTACGGCTAGGTTAATTCCCCAGAATTAAAATTCTTCTTCTAGACATTATCTTATCTCACTTTGCGACTACTTCTCTACTCAGCGACTTCACCTAGCTAGCGCCCTCACCTACCGACCACGCGAATGCTAAACTTCCAATATATATATGATTCATAATTTACATAAGCACGTTTTCCTCTTGAGTTGGTTGGAAAGAATTGCCATTCTGACCCCAAAGAAATCCCAAGAGGACAGTTAATTGAAATCGCGATAAAAGCCCCGTCACAATTTTCAATGATCTTATAAGCAGCCTCCCTTCAGCGTTATCATAGGTGATATTAAATTAGCTCATCAGACTAGGTTCTCGTCTTCATCAAAGTACTTAACAAATTCTTTTTTTTTTCGATACATGTACCAATAAAAAAAGGTTCCTTTATCTAATGGGATTTTTCTTTCAATATGCAACTCAACAATTCAGCTGACTCGTTGGAAAGACCCAAATTTCTAGTTAAGACTACACAGTACCCTTTTCTTCAAAACCTCTTTTTGGAGGCAATAACTGTGAAATATAATTTATATTTTATATTCAGATTAAATTATTAGGTTGATTCTGAAAGTAAAAAGTCTTTTTGACCAGCCATTGTCTTACACTTTTAAAAAATTAAGAAGTTTTGAGGTTTTTTCAAACTTTTATAAAAAGTCTCAAATTTTAAATTCTTTTAATCATTTTAAGTGATTTTTGTTTCTTAGATTACTGCAAACAAAAGTTAGAATGGATTTGAAAATCTATTCCCTTATTGATTTTTTAATAATTATTTTTCTAGAAAAACCTGGAAAAAACACAAACATTTTTAAAATAGTAACTTTAGCATTTTTTTAAACAACACCTAGAGATCTCAGCCCTAAATCCACACTACTTGAGAGTAGATACAAAAAAATTCAAGGCTCTATGATGAGCAAAAAAACGCCTTAGGGATTAGAAAACATACCTTCAAAATTCAAAGTCTGAGAAAAAGGCATTTAAAAAAAGTTTGTAAAGGCATAAAACAAAAACTTATAATACCCGTAAAGCTTTAATTTTTAATACATTATTTTCCAATGAATATTCTTTATTAAAACACAATTTTAATTAAATATGATTGAAAATATTTTCTTAATTCAAAAAATATTTTTGCATAATATTGATAGCATTTGTTACGTCGACAATTTATTCAGCTTTAACTTAACATACTATTTTCACAATAGCTTTGAAACGCAAAACATTTATGTACAAAATAATAATGAAACTATGTATATATATAATTTAAGCTAAAAATAGCCAGGTTTGTTCTTAAAATTTAATTTTTTCAGTTTTAAATCGGGTAATTTAGGAAGTTTTAGCTCTTGTTGTACGACTTTTAAATACTAAAATATTGTACTACAATATGTTTGATATAATGTAGTTTGGTATATCAAGGAAATATTCAGTTTATTTGCAATACTTGAATTCAGAATACTTGTATTCGGAAGTCTAATTGCAGTATCCGCTAAGGATTGATTTTTAGATACTGAAATAGGAAATAGAAAATACTACTGAGAAAATCGATGATTTTCAGTAGTATTTTCAGTAGGTCAAAATGCGTTTGACGGATACCATTCATATTTCTTGGACTTTCCTTGATCTTGATCAGTAGGACATGAATGAATGGATTCTATTTTATAAGTTGTCATGAAAAAAAATTCGAAAGTATTACATAAATCTTAAAACAAAAATATTTTTCTTCGTTTTTTTTTTTTTTTTTTTTTTAGGGATATGATTTATGCGAGTTTTCTTTAATTGACATTGCTCTTTCTGAAAATAAACTTGTTCTAAAATGCATTTATTCGTTGTTTCATTGGTTGTTACTGAAAATGCTTCGATTTATCTATTTTGTATTAAGTTCTCGATGAGCAAGCTTACTACATAAATTCCCAGTAACAAAAGCTTTTGTGAATTTAGGCCAAGCGAAATAGAGGGCAACTACCAACATCCATCGATTCTAACGTCAGGTTGGAACGATATGTTATTGAAGTTTCACAAATCTCAATGAACCTTCCAAAAATCGATAATGAATCCTTTACACTTGTCTAAAACAATTTAGTAGGGAGCGACTGGAAGTAACACAACACCTTCTCTTCAGGGCCTATGCTAAACAGGATCAATTATTGCTCAATCATTTCATACGCCAATTAGACTAAGTATCCGGTCGGAGTTTCTAGAAACTTGAGCTTACCCGTCTAGGTTGTCTCCTCCAATTTGTGTGTAGAGTCCATCTCCAGACTTGATGAATTGTCTCTAGTTGTTAACCCTAGTTGTCTTAAATAAAGAAGTAAAATATCTTTCTTGATCTTTTTAAAAGTACTTTAAAAAATGCAAAATTTGTATGTATATGAGAAGGTTGAATGGACGAAAATGCAAGCTAAAAATAATAAAACTAATTTCGAGTTCAAGGTTTTATTTGTGAAAAGTCTCAAAATGAATGGAACCATCTTATATGAAGAAAGTTTTTTTATCAGCCAATATGTTTATCGATATTTTCCTAATATTTTAATTTAAACTTATAAAAGGATTCTCTCCATCCAAATCAAAGATTTACTGATTATTTTACTACTCAGAGCAGCTAACTCATAAAATTTATTCAAATATTTTTTTTTTAATTTTCCTGTGCATAGAAATTACATTAAATGTTTCCACTGTGTTCATATTTGTTTGTGGCAAGTCAAGTGATCCTCCTCGAAACTCTAGAGGTGGTCCTTATGCAAATGGATTGCCAGAAAATCGTGTTTCATTTTTCTTGCGGAAAATCATGGAGGTTATTGCGAGTTTCAATATCATCATAGGATGGGAAGGGAGTTTTTATTAACATCGCCTTATACAGCAACGTGAATGCTATTGGCGATGGACCTCGTAATTTTGAACCAAAGAAATGATGTGGGAATTTAAGGATTTTATCCTTGTAGAAAGATGACTCTTCTTAGGAAATCTGAGCTTCAACTAATAAGTTTAAATATGCTTATCGAGGAGAGGGTATAATCCTATTTGGCCTTATTTTGAAATGACTCCAGGAGGATGCGAAAAGCGCGATGATTTGAGGCCGTTTCAATACGAAACAAGATGGTATCACATGACAAACACTGTTTTGTTGCTTTTACAATGAGAATGTAGTTTAATTTCACTGAAAAATACAAAGAAAAAGACCACAAATTGGGGGTAGGGGTGTATCATTAACATTGGATTTTCTTTTTTTATTTTCTTTTTCTTTTTTTTATGACAATTTTAATTTAACAATAAGAAGAATAAACTATGTTTAAAAAAAACTAAAAAACGCTCTTGTATAGTGAATAGAACTAAAAATTTTAAAAAATTATTAATATAAGAATAAAATGATGAAAGAGAAAATTAATGTCATTGGGATAAAAGCATGGGGCGCTCTGTACTAATTGTTATATTTTCTTACTAGTTCTATTCCGAAATGCTGAGTTAGTGTAAATTTGTAGTACAAAGCACCCCTCGCTTTTACCACTCTGACATTAATTTTCTCGTTAATCATTTTATTCTTATATTAAGAATCATTTTTTTACTTTTTAGTTCGATTCACACCCACTATAAAAGCGTGTTTTTTAGTTTTTTTTAAAACTATATTTTCATTTTTTAGTTCGATCTACAATAATAATTTATCCTTGAGTTTGATATTTGGAGCCGGAATTACGTGGCTGATAGAATTAGTCTTGTTTTTTAATGGATATTAATTAATGGGTCTGAAGGGTATTTATTCTCTCCGTTTACGGGGCCTCGGATGACTCCCGTATCGTTATATTTCAAAGATTCCGTCTCTATGGATACAGGACAAACTAATAAAAGCGTGTTAAGAAGAAAATTAAACGTCAATCGTATTATCACCTTTTAAACGTATTGCTACAACGTTATTTCATATCATCACTTCTAAACATTTTGCTTTATCAAAACAAAAAAAAATATTTAGCAGTTAGAACATAAATTTATTGCTTCTTAAACGTATTACTATAATGTTAATTCGTATCATCACTTCTAAAGGTATTGCTTTATAAAAATAAAAAATATTTAGCAGTTAGAACTCAAATTATTATTATTAACATGCACGAGTCTTCTTTTTTTTCATTTCCAGAAAAATTACGCACCTACCCTACCCTTTTTCACATAAAGATCACTTTTTTTGTTTTATTTGTATTAACCACAAGCTTATTTGCGGTTTTAGGATTGCACCTTAATCTGTTAATCGCTAAATTTAAAATTAGTCACCAAATTTGGAAATGGTTCATGCAATTAGTCACTAAATTTGGAAACGATATAATGAATTAGTCGCCAAATCTCAAAATACTTAAAATCCTTATTTTTGAGGATCCTGATCAGCACAATGAAACAAAATTATGAATTTATTGTACTGTCATCGGTCCTTGACAAGTGTACAAAATTTCGAATTAATCGGACCTTTTAAAGCGGGTAAAAATCGTTTAAAGATTCCATTGCATACAAGTGAAACTTATAAAAGCGTGTTAAAAAAAGGACGAAATGGAATTTTCAGCCTTATTGGGAACATTATGCAGAATTTCTCTTTTTCCACAATTCGTATAATATATATATAAAGGAAACAGTTTTTTAAAAAAATCAAAAACACTTTTCACCACGTGCATCTTGCTTTTCGACTTACAGAACGTAAACAATAAAATTATGCGAACAGAGATCTTTTGTGTTCAGATTTTCTCAAATAACTTATAATGCTTATGATGTAAATAATAAGCTGTTATGAGAATGTGTTTTGAGGCATTTATTACTGTTGAACTATGTCATCTTTGTGACATTGATTATTGACCGCTGGACCGGCGAAGGAAGATTGAAAGGCATCTTGAGTGCCACAGAATATTCAGTTATGACTTTACAATGTGAAAGTTATGACTTGGAGAGCTGAATTCTGTTTAAGTGCGCGTGTTCTACACGAAGAGCTCTATAGCACATCAAATGGTAAACATCCTCAAGGAAGGAGATTAATGATCTCTTACTCTAATAATGTACTCAACCTCTTTAATTGCTGCAAATGCCAAGATCCATCGCGTGGGACCTATTTTAAGGCGCAATTTGGAACAATAGACTTGAGCATGCCTCTCCACGTAAGAGAATAAAGATAAATGTAAATCACACAGTAAATGGAAATTTTAATGATAAAGAGTACAAAAATATTGGAAGCATCACAAACAGTATTAAATTAATTGTTGATATTCTATTATTTTTAAATGCATAATCGAAAATGAAAATTTCAAAGAAGTCAGCATATATTTTTTTAGTTTTAAATCCAAAATTTGTAGTCACACACAAATGAGTGAATCAAGTGCAGTCTTTTAAACTATTGATTGAAAGAAATAGAACCCTTTTTAAAAAATGCTTGCAGAAAATGGATGAAAAAGTACATTTTATGCTTCTCATTAAATTGTACTAAAAATCATGAAATAAATAGGCCTATTGTGACAAAAATAGTTATTAAAAATATTTTTTTTAAATCTGTGAATGCTGTAAATAATAAGGATATATCACACGTTGTTATTAAAAGCAATAAAAAACGATGCAATAAGACTGAAAGCCAATTACAAAATGAATCACGAATGAACGCGTACGGATATAGTCGCAGTCTCCATAAAGAGCTGACAATTGAAAACGTGAGTACCCTCAATTTATCTTATATGATGTAACGACTTCACACAGCTCTGGAAATAAACTATTTATTTCAATAAGAAAATCATCAAAAAATATTCTATCACAATTAATTAGCAAAAGGGTCCGCACATTTCGAGTCTCTTTCCGCTGCAATATCTCATCTCTCTCGCATAAAAATAATGGCGTAATTCACGCTAGAGAAGAGTCCTATACATTCACCCTCGGTAATTCCACACCGAGTCGGGTGAGTTCGCTGGCTCCAAATCCGCCTTACTTCGCGGACTAAGGTATAACAGAATCACAATTCTTTAGCGGAAGGGACCTCCAAATCGATTCCCTCACGTAAAGTTTATCCGGTTCAGAATCCGCCTTAATTCGTGGACTCAGTATCGCTTTCCTATCGCTGATCGGGACTCAGACCGTTCCCAGATCTCCTCAGTTCAGATTCCTCCGTACTTCGTGGGTCTCCCTGTCGTTTTTCCTCTGAAGGAACCTCACAAGAGCTCCCTCAAAAATTCAGTATCTCGCTGGAGGAGCTTCACAACGGCTTCCTTAAATCCAATCTTCTTTTCCTCAGGTGCTCTCACTCCCCTTATATATCTCTCTCCCTAACCATCTCTCACCTAATCATCCTTCTGTAATCTCTTGTTCTTCTGCCGCCCCTGTCGGACTCGGCTCCCTTGATCTCTTGTTCTTCTGCTACCCCTGACGGTCTCAACCCATTTGATCTCTAGAGCCCAATGGGGACCGATGTCTAGGTGCACATTGTAAGTTTTCAGAAGCGCTATCGTCACCGAATCGTGGGAAAACGAAAGCACAATGTTAATGTGTCTCTTTTTGACGCCTAGAACAGTCTGGGAAAACGGGACCAAATCTTTGACCACCCAGTTCCGAAATTCTTTCTCAGCAATTAGGGAATCGTCTGGATTTTTCCCAACGTCTGTCGGCAAGAGGCAAGGGGTTCTTAGTAATTAGGGGGAAGAGACCTGCTTCGTCTCAATGCACTGCCAAAAAAATATTAAACACTCAGAAAAAAGCAAACCACCATTACGATATGTATAAGATGAATAATAATTTCATGTAAGAAGAGATAAATTAATTAATTACCCAATTCAGAACAAACTACCGTTCTAAGAGGAAATTGAAGCAGGATAAAGGTTATACATCAATAAGCAGTAAAATTCATTTTGGTAGCTGTAAAAATTGTAACATGAAACGGCATCGAACCAGTTAGGTCACATATGATAGATTCTTCAATAAACTTTGCAACTGGGCAATTAATTTAGCAATATTCAAAGGGGGCTACAATTGCCAGATATACTCTATTAACAAGAGATCTGGTGTCATAGTAATCTCTCACACTCTTGTGGAAATTAATAGGAGTGCCCACGCATTCCATGCAGTCGATCATTGTCTTGCTGACACTGTATTGACGTAGAAAATGTAACGTGCGTTATAAGGCCATCGATGTAAGTGCGTCAAAAGTGCTTTGATGGATGACTAGAAGGGATCGAATAAAATTACCACAAACCCTCGCCACACTATTACACTAGATGTAATGCCGCTCTATAGCAAAAGTCAGATCACACCGCTACCTTGATCACCTTCATACGAATGTGTACTGACACCAAAATGGGATTTATCATTGAAGTCAAACACATTTTAGTTTGACTGAGATCTACTAGATTCTTATTGACACGGATTATTTAATGGTAGTGGTACAAGACTAAATGGACGTCGAGTCCTGAGCTCAACAACAGCAAATTACTTTCGAATATTTGTTTTAATACCCCCAGATATCTGGAGAATGTTGTTGTTGCAAATGCCACTTGATCGGCAGGGCCAGATTGAGACCCGCGAAATTCATTGTGGCAAGGGGCTAGTTTTTACGCTTGTCGTCAGTCATAGCTTTGATCATCATGCAGATAATAGTACAATTTGGCTCAGTTCCGCCCCAATTTTGTGGAAGGGGGTAGTCGAGGGAATTCCACGAGCCACACGAGAGGACCCACGAGTCGTGTAAAAACTATACATTTCCATCCATCCATGTCTTCCACGGGATTCTAACCCAAGCTCTGCTGCACAGGGTCACTAACCACTAAACTGAAAAGTGGTAAATGGCACCAAATCGATGTTGCTGGTGAGGAAACTTTTGTGTTTGCTCATTTTTGTTCTTGAAATGTTGGGAGCCACTGCGAAGGGTAGATTTTCATTCCCTATCATTTGCTGCCAACACCTAACTACTTTATCTCTCCATCAAAGGTGGCCGTCTATTCACTTACTTGACCCATCTGATTCACTCCAACCACAATAGCATCTGTTAAAGTCCATCAATCGTTCGTATTGCCCACTCATACGCCTCTGATGTATTTTTAATCTCAATATCGTGTATTCAATCTGACAACGTTTGACTTCCCCTACGGCGTGAACACTTGTGTTTTTTGACCAGGGGTCGGCAACCTTTTAGCTGTGGCGTTCCAAACCAATCTACCAATATGATTCTGAGTGCCACAGAACAGGAAATTTTGAAAACAATTTGAGATTCCAGCGATAATGCATGTAGAGTTCAATAATATAAATATTTTGTTTTATTATCCATTAATTTTGCATCATTTAAATATATTTCTTAGCATAAAAATAAATAGCATAAAATATAACTGTTTCTTCAATAAAAGTAAAAAAATAATTTTGTACGTATATTATATATTTTTGAACTTAGTTATTAGAATAAGAAATAGACAACATAAAATATAAATATTGTCCTTCGTTATAGTTAAATAAAAAGATAAATAAAAATTGTAATGCGAATGTAGTGCTTGCCCCGCTCTATTGCCATATTGAAAAATCAGGGATATAATTCGTGACTTTGAACATTCAGTTGTTAAACAATTTCACGTGGTGAACTCGAAATACTTTTCATATGAGGAAATGTTTTTTTACCTACCTATGTAAAGCCAAAAGTGGAAAGCAAAATAAATGCAATTTTCTCTCTTGTAACAGTTAAATCTCTCCAGCAATGATATTCAATAATTTATTAAATAGCTATAAATTTATCTTTAGTTATCTTTCAGATTTTTTCGTTTTTCCGTAAACGTCTATAATTCTGAAGATAGCGTCCATTATAAATTTATCCACTTTCCTACACTCAATAATTAACAAATTTGTAAAGTAGTGCCACAAAGTATTGTGCCACGTGTGGCATGCGTGCCATATATTGCTAACTCCTGTTTTAGACGATCCATGTTGCGCATCTAATGCGATGGCGTCTTCGTCATAAATACTCAATCTCTTATCATTGGGGTGAGATTTCTCCTAAATGCATATAATTTTTTGTGACACAATGTAATGTACGTAATATCGTCACTTTCTTCAGATCCAGAAACAGAAAGAAACATATATAAAATATTTATTTAAGATTAGGTTTCATCTTTTATAGCTTAAACCTTCTGTGATTGCTGGAATTTCGATATTATTCCTTAAAAAAAAACACAAAATAACCTGAAAAGGTACTTATGTACCATTGTATATCGCAACAATTCCAGCATTCAAGATAACCCGCCAAATTAGGAAACCCGATTTCGTATGGGTCGTACGCGCTGAATTGGAAACCATTTACTTCGTTTCATAAAATGTAGCCAATACGATTGTGATAATTCGTAAGTACCCTTGAACAATATTTAACGAATAAATAATATAAAAGAATAAGATGTTTTGCACTCTTACCACAAATAATGATTAGGGTATGTCAAAATAATTAGAACCTACTTTTTCGAAAATTGTCCTTTTGATACAGATTAAATGATGCATACAGATAGGAAATGCAAAATAAAATGGCATATCTCAAGTGGCCAGGTACTTGTTGACATTAGTCACCTATAGGATTAAACATTTACTTATCCAAAAAATGAATGAACCGAATCCATTTTTTTAATTTTGTTCCTTTTTCGAAACTCTGAATACCCATTGCTCTAGAATGCGACAATTAATTTACTCAGTGTGAGATGATTGTTTCTCTTCAACAAAAAGTTTTTCAGGGAATTTTTAGAATATTTCGTGAAAATTCTCGTTCGAAACATTAATTTCCCGCCAAGTCCACTTAATTAAGGAACTGATGGTTAGACGGAATCAATCCATTTCCATCGAAAGTGAAAAAAGGGAAAGCGTCTTCGGCTGATGGGGCAATAGCCCTTGATCCCCATTTCAGAAATTCTTGCTGCGCGGAAAGTAATAAATGTGCAGAGCGGTGAAAGGAAACGAAGCTCGAAACATTGCCAAATCCATCTCAATTCAATTAGCTTCTTAAATTAATTCAAAATTTGCTAGTTATTTATAAAATGTTTTATTGAAAGACATCTAAAAATGAATGAATCTGTTCTCGTTGAAAGCCTTAAAAATATTCGATATTTTTCAAAAAAAAATTATGTTATTCCAAAACAAATCATATCAAAATTATCTAAATTTGTTTTGTACGGTCACGGGCAATGAATTTATAAGCATTGAATACAAATGATAATTTAATGCGCATAAAGATACACTGGAAAGATTATTTTACTCAACTAAAAATCAGATCAGCGCAAAGTAATTGGGGAGAAAGATTGACTAGTTCTCTTCAATAGGAAATTGTTTCGCGTGATGCAATACAGGTCACAATACGATGTGGTATTGAGTTAGACAGAGGCCTGATATTGTTCTGAAACTTGAACAAATTAGTCGTCTGACCCTAAAAAGAAATTTGACTCATTTGGGGACCAGAATACGATGTGGTATTAAGTCAAATAGATGCCTAATATTTTCCTGGTTATTCCGCACCTAAACACATTGGACTCTAAAAGCGAACCGTGACTCTTTATTGAACATCACACAATGCCAATCCACGGTTTCCCTGTCTTGATACCATGCAAATGGAAATTAAGGTGTTTCGGTATTAAAAGCAGAACTCATAAGAGCACTCTTGTCTCCAATTCACTTCTTGGAAATGTTTTTGCGATGTTTTTACAACCATTCACATGCCTCTACAGCTAGACGAATAAAGGACAGTATTGCAGTATGCTTTGAAAATACTTGGCGAAAGATACTTCTGTCATTCCTGGTGGTAGTTTGGTTTATCTGAGTCATTGTATGGCTTACGGTATGTTAACTTCCTTTCCATATTAACTATTATACCAACACTGTTTGATAGTACTGTCGGAATGATTCCAATGAAGGCACACCCACCACCTAAGATTTTTGTTTCAATAATGAAGCTTCTATAGAAGTCTGACAGATGTTCACATGTTCGGCATTTAAAAAGCATCAATCCTTATTGTATTAGTCAATGTTTTCCCCTTTCATGTAGAATCTAGAAGAGGGCGACATTTATAAATGCTGGTTCAAGATTACGTTATTTTTGCTCAGTGTATCTGCGATTGCATGTTGTTATGCGAGGGGTTGTGTAGTTTTTTTGTGATTGGGAATTATTTCTACTGAACGAAAATTATTGTTCTCTCTCTCATTGAATTTTTACCATTTAAATAATAGGATTTCTTGAAAAATGCTATGGACTTATCCAAATTTAAAATGTTCTAAATTCTTAAATCTAATTTCTTTTTAATTTCATAGAATTTCTGGAAATGGTGTAACTTTTTTTGAAAGAGTGCGAGAATGAGACTCTATTTTGCTTTTTTCAAGTAATTTTAACCAAGCTTCACACACACGAAAAAATAAACAGGGAACATTGAAATGCATTGTAAATATACCAGGTGATCCAAAAGTCCATTAACATTTGAAAATTCAATAATTCACGCGAAAAAATGTAGGTATAGAGATAAGAATTGACACACATGCTTGAAATGACATTGGGTTTTATTGAATTTAAAAATGAGTAAAACGTGGTCAGCAGATGGCGCTGGACAGAAAAGCGTCAATGACGTCGCATGAAAATCGTGTAAAAAATGAGCTGAAATTAGAGAAAACAGATGCACATGTTGACTTTCCCATTAAAGGTATCGTTAGTAAAGTTGTACAATCAAAATGGAAAATCTGTTACTGCAGCCTATCGCTATAAAAAGGGCCCATCGTTTGGTGTTGCTGAACTGACGTCCTGCTTTCTCTCTTAGATTCCCTCTGTCGGAAGTCGTAATGACCTCGTTAGGGATGCTAAAAGATAACATCCGACGCCAGTTTCTCCCCATACCTCTCATGTATTGTTGATGAATAATGGCCAACATGTTGAACATTTGTTATAAAGAATATTGTTTATTACTAGAAATCAATTGTGCTAATTATTGCTTTGGTTATATAAAACGTCTCCGCTTAGACATTTTCTGCACATTTCAATGAAACCCTATGTTATTTCAAACGTGTGAACTAACTATGTTATTTCAAACTCTCCCTACATTATTCTATGAGTTATTGAATTTTCAAATGTTATCGGATTTTGGGGTCACCTGGTCCGTTGAAATTCCAAAAGTCATGGGATAGCAATATTCAAATATCCATTTGGCAGTAGAAATGTATAAATTGGCATGCTCTGTTAGGATATACATTCGCACTCCTGGGATTTAAGGGAAAATTTATCTCATCTGATTATGACTGTAAATTACATGTTTTGAATCCTGAATGCTAGTTCTAACGAGGACTGTGCCTTTTGGAAATTTCTATAAAATTCAACATTCCTCAATCCAGTTCCAAGACTCAGACAACACTGGGGCTACTTACGTCTACGTTATGAGCGAGACCAGGGATGTCTTCTCAGAGCATATATGCTGTTATCAAACAAGTATTAAGTAACAGAAACAATAAAGGTGGGAAGGCCGACAGACGTATGCGTTTGAACAAAGCTATGAAATTTGGTGTTGTTGGGATATGGCAGCACAAGACTGACTCTTGCTGTAGGTAAGGTTAGAGTTTGGCACTGACCCCACAAGGTAATGAACCGAGTTGTCAGAAAGGCGATGTACGAGCTGGTTGTCGCTCTTTTTTGGTACTGTCTGTTCTGGCATGACATGTGGGCAACGTCCTCTGGTCAAGCTGAGAGAGAAACCATCACTAACTGGAAATTATTATATTTAGCTACTTGTAGCCTTTATGGATTTCATGTACACAAACAATGACGGTATTTTGCAGGGTGATAATGTGACATATCAGTGGGCAATCATTCGCAGTTGGCTTCTAGATAATTCCTGTATGTTAGGATTCCATCGAACATATGTAGAGATGATTGAAACGTGTGAGAATGAGCCTCTCGCTGGCACTCGAAGCTTTAATCTTACGTATGATTGAAATGTCTGTGCACAAAATCCTGCACCTTCAACGCTTTTGCAACTATGAATGTGTATAAATAGGCAACATGACTGAACTTCGGAGGAATTCAATGAATTGAAGAGTCCGTGTCACGTAGAGATAAGCAAAAACATGCTTCGCACTCTAACAGGAAGTAAACCATAACTTTTGACACTTAAGTACATTAGAATGGGTTATATATTTAAGTAACATTAGTGAATAGACAAAAAACAGAACGTAAATATACAATTTAGGGATATATTTTATACTTACCATTTTAAATGTGGTGAACACTGATACGGCGTTTTCGTGCCTATGGTTCTCATTTTAATTTTTATTTACCGTTTGTGTTCATATTTATACATCGTTTGCTTTGATTGGAATCGAATTCAGTTTCAAACAGATTGAATGATATATTCCGATTGAATAACTGAATAACATATATGAGCGAACCCCATCACATTGTTCACCACTTAACATCTCTTCGTCTTTCAAATATGAAAGGGATTATTTAGATTAAACAGAAAGTTCCTTTATTTTTCGTGTCTTAATAATCATTAAATAATTGAACGCATCTTTAAATGTCATTACTTTCATTGATTTATCATAATGACTTAACATTGAAGAAATTTATTTGGGCATTGTAAAGAATTTTAGAGATCATCTCAATTCAAATGAGACCACAATCATGGATAAGTGCGCCTTAAAGCCCGCTACAAAAGAGATCACTCTTCTGTGTAAAAGGCTTAGCTGTGAAACCGCTAAAAAGATTCAGAGCTACTCAAGTTGAAGACTCAATTGTTTGTGTGACTGCTCTTATGAGACACAAAAGGACCTTTCGTTTTTTATTTCTATCGATAACATCTTTCTGATGTACCAACATCATCTGGGTGTAAATCTCTCACTCAGAATTTATTTATTTGGTTCCAAGTGGTTCTTTCTTATTGAGAATTTGAATATCATTTCTTGTCGTTAAGGGAGTACTTTTTAACTTTATGAAAGTGTGAAACTAAATCTATCACTGCCCCTTTTTATTCAAGATCTATCGAGGATGCACGCTGTGTAATTCAACTGTAGATATAATTTTAAAACAAGTAATTTATCGCGTTAAAAGTTGAATAATAAACGGTAGATAAAATTTCTCATGGTATAGTTTTTAATTTTTTTAGAAAAATAGTCATGCGATTGCATAGTGGAGGAAAATTCAGTCATTCTTATTTTTACTTGCTTTATTAATCTTTCTAATACTTTTTAAAATATTAGAAATGACGATCATTTTTAACTGATACGTAAATCATTGATATATTGGGAAATAAATATAACTCTTAAAATAACAATCCCAAATTTTAATCGCATATTATTTATTTTCTTTTTAAAAATATTTCCAGGTACCGTTGGTAGCTTCTATAGAATACATAAGTTAGGTAGAATATATAACTTAGAAATTTGCTCAACTATATGTTGTATTGTCTGATAGAAAATTTAATTCATAAAAAAATGAATTTAAAAAATGCATAAAAAAGACCACACAAAACGAGAAATTACTTTCTTTGTGTGTGCGTATCTCACAGTTTTATAAAATACATTCCAGAATAAAGCTATGTTAATAATTTGCTCAGTCACAGTCAGTAAAAAGTTCATAGCAAAAGCCTGGCGCAATTAGGAAACGAAATTAAATTTCGAATTTATATCTGTGAAAATGCCCAAAGTGAAACAAAATTACGAAATCTGTAATTTTGATATATACTCCTGTTTGTAAAAAATAAGACACCATGAAAGAATCATCAGAATTAAATTAACTTTGTAGTAAATATCAATTATAGGATTTACGTAAAATAGTAAATTTTTAGAGCCACCACGCATGCGTGGCGTGCGCAGCACCCTCTGAACTGATGCTGAAAGCGTATAAATAGAGGGCTGCAGCGGAAAATAGTTAAGGATTATTTGTTAGTGGCGAACGTTTAGTGAGACCTAAATATGACTCCACGATGAAATAAGGAGAAATTCCAACAACTTTGAACGGAAGAGGATTTTCGGCCTTCGAGAAGGAGGATTTTCCTATCGCGCAATAGGAGCTCGTGTGCAGCGGAATAGTTCCACGGTGATGTGAGTTTGGAAGTAGTGGACCAACGAGCACAAAACAACTCGAAAAATTGGTAGTGGACGAAGGAAGGTGACGTCAGCACGCGACGGTCGACACCTGCTCCGCATGGCGGAGAATGACCGTGCAGCTTCCTCCAGTCAGTTGGCAACACGTTGATCTACTGCTACAGGTGTGCTAATATCAGCTTCGTCAATTCGTTGACGTCTGCTGCACCGTGGATTGCGTGCAAGGGTGCCTTTATACAAGATCCCCCTCACGTCAAACCTTCGACGGCTGCGTCTGCAATGGGCTCATGAGCACAGAGCCTGGCAAGCTGATTGGCTCCAAGTTGTCTTTTCAGATGAATCACTCTTCAATTTGTGGAACCATGATGGCCGCATGCGTGTTAGACGCTCTGCCGGTGAACGCTACCTTCCAGAGTGCGTTATAGAACGCAATAGTGGCCTAACTACCGGAGTCATGGTTTGGGATGCAATTTCGTATCATGGACGATCCAATTTGCTACGATTTGAGGGTAATCTCAATAGCAACAGGTACGTCCGTGAAGTACTACATCTCGAAGTCGTTCCCTTCCTTCAAAGCATCCCTGGAGCTATCTTTCAACAGGATAATGCACACTCATATGTTGCAAAGACTGTTCGAGACTTCTGTAACACTTTCTGTAACACTTCCAACACATGCAACTTCTTCCTTGGCCTGCTTATTCGCCGGTTATGTCACCTATAGAGCACGTGAGGGATTTGGTGGGTCGGCATCTCGCTCGTGATCCCCGCCCTACAGCTTCAAACGATGAACTTTTGCTACGTATACAAGCAATATGGAATTCTCTTCCACAATCATACATTTAAATCTGACTCTATACCACTTCGTATAATAGCACTTATTGCAGTGCGTGGGGGCTACACCAAATACTGATTTTTGACACTTAATATTGTTTTTTTGCTTTGAAAGTGTCATCATTTATTTGTACTAATACAAGTCGTTTGTGCATTAAATTTCATCTAATTCTGATGATTCCGTCATGATGTTGCATTTTTCACAAACAGCAGTTTAGTTATAAATTGATAGAAATATTTTTTTCTTGTCTCAAACTTATGTTGTAGAGCTAGTTGCTGACCCAAATATTTCTTTTCGTCCTTGTTAATAGCACCGGAAAAGTAATTCAGATGTCTGTTGCATTCAGTACTTTTTCTTTCCTTCTATTCACATTTTCCAGGAAAGCATTTCTTACCTTTGTTCAGATATTTCCCCGATTAGTCAGGCCGTTACCCAACTAGTAACAAATCAAATGAAAATTCCATTGAAATATTTTAATGCTCTATATAAGGTATCTGACTATGTTCCAAGTCATTTTTTTTTAATTTTCTAGGAAGCTTTTACATTTTTAATTTTCACTCTTCTTTTTACAGTAACAAAAAAGTACAATTAGAATGTATGTAACTCAATTTTCAAAAATTTTTAATCGAAAGAAAAATCAATAAATTATTTTATTGTCTTTTAAAGAATGTTTTATATTTTTCGAAAAGCACAAGTGTTGCAACACATTATTTAAATATATTTCTAATGAATGGACTTAAAGCAAAGTTATTTCTATTAAATCTAAAACTAAAAGTTTTCGACAATATTTCGACCCATTAGACCTGATCCAACCCTAACATAACTAAAAATCATTCAGTTTAATAGCATTCAATTCATTCGCTAGATAATACCATTAAGCACATTTCTGTAAGCTTCATACAGGTATTATTAATGACGTAGTATTACGTGAGTTTGAGATCTTTGCAAAAATGCAATTTCGAGGGTAAAGAAATGTGTTTAAACTTTACTACACAAAGCTAGCGTTTGTTGTGTTCAAACGCCTATAATTTTTCCTAATTATTGCACAATCAAAACAAAAACCTATTTAGAAAGCTAACTGTTTCAAATGTTTTATTTTAATTTTCAGTTTTGAAAGGAAAGAGTTACTGTTTTGACCATTTTCAACGTAGTCGCATACCTTAAGGAAAAAAAAGTATCCAAACCATTAGCTGCTCAAAAGTACGTCGTTAAATATCAAATCTTGCTATGGATAAATCTCATATTTAATGAAGCTCTCCTGTTAGGGGAACAAAATCGATTTGCGATTGAATGAGGATTTTTTTAACATGTTTCTCAAACAATACGTTGAACGGGTGCTGTGCGCGCTTAATCCTTAGTGTAACCTAACCTCTTAGTACTTGTGCGTGCATGCTGATTCTAGTGGAAAATCGAAATGTTAATAGAGGTGTCTGTTTTTCTAAGCGTAGGATCAAGACGAGGCAGTTTCTGCGTAAATCTCTTCAACAGAGTCCGCAAGGACAGTCCATCCTCATGCGGTAAGCTTATCATCACGTGACAAACCCCACCGCGCACTTCACTTCTCTCTCTCTCTCTCTTAGCACCTCTTAGAACTCACCCTGAAAAAAGATTGCTTTCATCGAATGTTCTGATACCGAAAAGGCCGGCCCACTCCACTCTTGAAATTCCAACTTTTTCTCTTTAACTTTTGACAGAATGATGAAATAATATTAGATTTCTGTTTAAAAATTTGCAAGTAGTATTTCATTTCGTTTACTATTCAATTTGTTTCGATTCTAGAATACAGGCGGCCTGTTCTATCTCAAAAGCATTGACGCCATTGTCTTATTTCATTCTTCGAATGTGCCGTTATGTAAAACTTGCTTAATCTCACCATTCAGTCGTCAGTCAAAAACTGTTATTGAGAATATAACAGACTTCTTGCTTGTAAAGTTTAGTTAAAATGTGTGTGAGTAATAAAAAAATAGAAGCGTTAGTGGGTGTTTATTAAAACCGCACTTTGATTCTACACTTAATTATTGACGACGGAGCTTGTCATTTTGAACCTCGCTCGAGGGATGAGGACAACCTCACTCTTCAGACTTTAATGCCATGCTAACGTAAGGATTTTGAACATAAATATAGGTTTGATAAAAAAAATCTCGATTTTAATCTTCGCATATCGAGTAAGATATTGACATTTATTTTGTCGTGAAGGAGCTATCACCGGACAGCTTTGCCTAAGCATTTGATGAATTATTTAACAGTCAACTTTCTTCTTTACAATTCTCGATATTTCACAAAAGACTTTTTTATTCACTGTTAATTAGGGGAAAGATTTAATGTAATCTACGGTATACTGGTACTAATTGGCAAAGTTTTTTTTTCATTTCGATGGGCATTTTAAAAATTCAAAATGACTGCCATTTGGGTCAGTTGCTTTATCGCTTATTAGCTACGCCAAAATAATTAAACCATTTCCAACATTGTGAAAGTCTAGCATTAATTCTGTACTTCATTAAGCAAAATGCTTCTGACAAATAAAGTGAATTCTGTTCACACTTCAGTTTGCTATTTCTTTGCTTTTCGATTAATATAGTTTTATTTTTCCATCCTCTTTAAATACATTAGAAGCCAATCGGTTGAATTTTTAGATGTTTTTCCCTTGTATTCATTTTAATAATTGTTGTCAAGTTCATTCAAACCATTTTTATGCTTGAATATATTTTGGTACGACGTTTAATGAGAGGAAATACATTGTTTTTATTTCTTCATCCGGGTATTTATATAATTAATTTTCTTACGTATTAATTTTTTAAGGAATATAAACGTATACTAACTAAAAACACATTGCATATTAATAGAAATATTTGTGCGTGATTTAAAAAACGCAGATTGCTTCGATTTCTCTGATTTCTAAGAGTGGAGTGGGGATGAAATGTTTAGCAATTGATGCAGCTCGTTTTTAGAACACTTCATTCTGCTTGGTTGGAATAGCTGCATGGCAAAAGTCGAGGCAGCTGCACTTGATTGGTTTCGCTTCAGCTTTATACCCAAAAGGGAATTTATTTTCTTCCCTTCATTCAGTCGAAATAAATAATAATTTTTTTAAAAAGAGTATCTTACCGAAATCGAAAATAATATGTTTACATGATTAAATAAACGTAAATAGACCAATCCCTCATGTAGGTAAGATTTATCTATTTTTTAATATATTTAAAATATATAATGACGTACATTTTTCAATCATACATTGCATGTTTGTTTGTTTTTTAATTTTTACTCTTTCTTTGCTTGATGGTCTTCTGGTAAGAATTTATTAATTTATTGAATTTTTGCATTCTGCATGTGTATTTAGTGTTTGTACCACCGTGTGTGAAATATGTAGAGACAAAAATGGAATCCAATTTAATTTTGAATTCCACAAACTGTTGAGTACAAAGCATGTTATTTAAAATCAATGTAATACGAATTTTAATTTTTGAAATGTATGTGCCTGTGCAAAATTTTTTAGAGAAAGAAATTAAAACATTAGATTTTTTTAAATATAAATATTTCAAAAATGATTTCATGCGTATAAGTATATGAATGCTGCTACTCTCTCTCTCTCTCTCTTTATTTAAATGAATGTGTTTATAGTTGAAATTAAGTGTTAAAATATTTTCATTCACCTCAATGATGCGTCGAAAATATTTAATAAATAATTTATTTTACAAAACGGGAAGAAACATCAGGAGAATCTGCAAATTCCTAAAACGTAGAACTCGTTTTTTCTTTAATTTCACTCAATTAAATTTAAAAACTATATAATTTATTTATGTGCTATTCGAAAATTAAAACACATTTTTACTGCATTCAACAATCATTGGTGTTATCAAGTTTGCAGCAAAATAACATTTTGTAATATCTTTGTTGATGTTGCAAATGCCACCTGTCTAATGGAGTCAGATAGAGGCCCTCGAAATTCATCACGTCCGAGGGCTGAATGTGTGTCTGCCGTTAGCCGTAGCTTTGAGCACTCTGCTGGTGACAGCACGTTTTGGCTCGGTTCCACCAAAATTTTGAGAAAGAACACCCTGGAGGTGGTCAGGGGCATCCTACCTCTTTTCTCCTTCCACCAATCTCACGAGATGACTCGCGGCTCGACAGCTCTTTACAGTACCCCATGCCGCGAAGGCACTATGCATTTACAAACATCCATGCCTTCTCCGAGATTCGAGTCCAGGTCTTACGGCACAGTAGTTAGCGCCGGTAACCACTACAACGGATGGGCGGCTGTAATATTATTTCTTATGCTTAACAATTCTTAATTAGCTTTCCTGTATTCTGTAAAATAAAAATTTTAGTCGGTTTGTGTATTCCAAATTAAAACAACTTAATTCGGTACTCCTTAATTGTTTTGATTCTAAATGTTTCTTGAAAAAAAGTTGGATGCTTTGTGAATTCAGACTGTGTTTGCGCAAGACATTTTTGCAACTTCATCTTGTGATGCGTATGTTAAACTGGTGTTGTTGAAGCGCGCATTGGAACGCTGTTGTTGCGTTAGACATAGGAAAAAAATTTCTCTTACACAATCCATTCCTCGATGCCTTAGACACTAATTCAATGGGACCCAGGAATAAATCTCAGAAAAGATTTATTTGTGTCAAACCGAACATTCGTAGAGCATTTTAAATCATGATGTATCTTAAGTTTTATAGCTAAGGATACGAAGTTTCATTTACTAAGTCATTATATGTTGTCTAAAATATGATTGCGACATATTCACGATTTTTGTATTCATTATTTCATGGACAATTAGTATTGTTGCTAGTCCACCAAAGACAAATAGAGCAGCATCTGCAGAAATATTGATGGATTGGAAATAAGATCCTGCTCGTAGAGCTCCCAACAATCGAGGATTTGATGCGGAAATCGTCTCTTACTTGATATAGATTGCATGACTTGGGGCCATTTTAGCACTAGAGCTATTGATTAAAAATAAGATCGTTTTGCTCCTGCTTTCCACTCAAAAAGACCAAGGAATCTCCAAGAGGAATACCATGATATTACTGATGCACTAGTGTGGGAATTCATCCTTATTTGTATGTTATTTTGAAATATAAAAGTGTAAAAAGGGCTGAAATAATTGATGGCCCTTTTCAGTCATGTCCGCAGTCTCGCTGACCGAAATGGGATGCACTGCCGTTAAATCCAGAGGAGTCTGCTTCAATTCATCTGAAATAACCTGGTCTCTACTTATTAAACAAAAGTTTGTTGGCTGATAAAATTCAGAATTCGTTTTTGTAAAGAAATGATTTGATACTATGACAATTTACTAACTATGGAAAAACATAGCAACATTCAAGATTCCTTCTATTTACCTGTATGGTATGATGATGGGATTCAATATATATTCAACTGCCAGAACAAGATGTGACACCCGCATTTTTTTCCAACCGTATATCTTAAGATATCATTAATTCTTTCGAAAGCTGGTTACAGAGTTAGTACGCATTATTATGCGATCACACAAATGCATTGGATTCAACTGAAACCAGATACACACAGATTATTTTTAAATGTTCATCATATAATTTATTTCTATGTACAGTACTCATACGGACGAGTTTTGTTCGAGTTCTTTTCGTGAACTGACTAATCGAATAATCCATTACTGATCGTGGATAACAGCCATCCAAGGATGGTTTCTTATTACATTTTACACTCCTACTCGATTGGGTGCAAGACGATCAGCAGACACAAGGGCATTCTAAGTTGTTGCTGACACTTTTAAGATAGTTATTAAAATACGTTTCTAATTTCTAACGTAACGTACCGGTTAATCAATTGAGAATTGATTTGACGATACACTCCTTTCAAAGATAAAAAGTTTTCTTTTCCTTTAAAAAACCAGAAAAAAGTCTACTTTTCATCCGTCTCTTCTTTTGTACATCCTGGCTTGCATTTTAAGCAAATACTGGACCGCCCCGCCTCCCTAGATACCAGAGGGATGTTTCCTTCGATGATTCGTGCCCTCTGTTTTGTCCCTATGATGTATCTTCAGATAATGGCAATAAGATAATTGCCTGTGCAATTATAATAATAAGTGCTGCTGAGCAATTGGGAAAATAAGGGTGGAAAAGAAAATTATATGCAATAAAAAGGAGTGATGCATTAATTTAAAAGATTCATATTTCTAGGTTTTGACAGAGCATATAGTATTCAAAAGGCAGTTGAAAGAGGAAAGAATCCCTTGTTAGATTTTCGAATCAATTGCATGGCTTCTAAGTCTTTTCAAAAGAAAAGTCGTTTATGTAACTTCAGCTTATCACCCGTCCTATAAATATTAATCTCTCTGAGCCACAAAAATATCATGATAAGAGGAATAAGGATCCGTAGAGTTGAGTACCAGGTCAAGAATTACACCTTAAGCGCGTGGCTTGGGCTCACACTGCTAAGAGTTATCTCGACTCTAGCTACAGTAAATGTTTTTCTTTACACTCTCCGATATTTCTGATAAAATTTCAAACCCCTCTTCATCAAAAAAGTCTTACCAATTATTTCTTTCTTAAAAGTGTTCATCACTTATTATACCGCTAAAACAGGGTGTGCGTGTTTGTTACTTACTTCTCTCCTAAAAGGGCCGCCCACGCCTCCTATACAAGTGCGTACTAAAAAATGTGTTAGATTTAAAATGGAGCTCATCGATTTTAATGAAACATCAAATCACGGCAATTTTTAGAAAGAAAAATTATATACTCCATACGCATTAAGTAAATATCGAAAGAAAACGTGTAAATTTTAAAGTTTACTTGTTACTCATATTATAGCAATATGCACATTTAAGAAACTTTCTCTCACCTTTTTGCTTAGTAGACACAATCATGAAGCTTGCTCACTTCTTTCGCAAACACACTTGAAATTACTTTATTTCCGTGTGTTCTCAGAACCTAATGCTTTTTCTCTGAAATGTGTTATTTGTGTTTCCTTTCAGATGAAGACCCCGAGGAACCTCGATTAGCAGTTCTTACGAATCAACACAAAAACGCCATTCGTGCATTGCGGAAAGTAAGTGTACTCTCACTCTAAAGCGAGGGGTTTTAAACTTTTCGCGAGTTCTGTGCAAAAGTTCAGTGCCGCCCCATAAGCATTGCGCAAAGGTTATACGTAGTTCTGTACTTCTAGATGGGTTTTATTTGTAATACATTGTTTTTCTCTAATAAACACTCGCAATAAGTTTTAATTTTGAATATGACGATATGAAAATTTTAATTAAGTAACAAAATAAAAAAATGATAACGTAATTACACACGTTAAATTATACATAAATTATAATCTGTTTTTTAAATGTAGTCATTTTGAATCCATTTCTGAGATCCTCACCTTTTATTAACAACGGCATATGCAATATTTAAGTATTAATGGGAGGAATGAGATCATATTTAATTATGTTATTACATCTCGAAATAATAGTGGACACAGCCGGATGAATTACTTCCTCAATAATCGTTATATTTTATCGATGCTATGATTTTATAAATGAAAATGTTGTCTCCCATTAATAAATAGTAGGAAAAGGTAAAAGAGGTACTGTATTGCAGTTTCAGAAATTGTTGGACATATCTATAGGAAAATCCTAAAATTTTTGCACCCCCATCTGTAAGTCGTGCGACCCTTACTTTGAGAAACACTGCTCTAAAGAAATGGAGAGTCCATGCTGGGGTCACTTGAGAATCACGGTGCTAAAGGCGCCACAATTTTCTTTCATGGAGAGAGAGTAATTATTTTGAGTCAAATAAAATAACAGAACAGTTGCACTGAAAATAAATGAATCAAGGCAAGCACAATTTCACTCTCAATATATTCTGCATAAAAGTTTCCCAATAAAGGGATTTCTATGAATTTGCTCTCTTATAAATCAAATCTTGGAATAAATTATGTATGTAAACTTAATCTATGTGGTCTTGAAACATCTCTAAGAAGATTTCATCAATTATCTTCATTGAATATTTATTTCCTGAATATTTCTATCATTGTTGTAATTATGGGCAGTACAATAACTGTATTCTTTGTGACCACCATTTCTTGCAACCCAACACAGGACAGATATTCGATTCAAAAAAGAATATACAAGGTGCAACTAAACTCTGCGGCAAAACTTTAAGGGGTGATAATACACATCAAGACAAACAATAGTAAATAGGAAACCTAGGGTCCCAAACATTTTCCGAAGGAGAACCATTAAAATTTAAGGTCCAAAATTTCAAATAATTATAAAAAACGGAAAAATGGGTCTCGATTCGTTAGCAGTTTTCGTTAAATTTATTCTTTTTGTCAATATTTCCTTGAAAAATAAATTTTAAAGATAAAGCTAAAAAATGTCGATAGAGGGTGCTTTAGACTTTGGAGCAACGAAAAACTATTTTTTACCGTTATTTTTATATAACATTAAATGCTTTCAAAAGCTTAGAATTTTGAGTTCAAAATCTGATTCGTTGGGGGCGGTTAAGTAGCGCAAACGGAATTGTGTTCAGGAGGTGAAATTTGAAACTCCCTTCCATTTGAACAGAATTCAGTTATTCTCGATCTTGGTGTCATAGGACTTGGTGCCGTAGATCAGCAACTACTATCTCCTACACGTAAAATAAACGAGAGATGGATGACAAAATTTAAAAAATTATTCATAATAGGCATGAGCAACCTCTCTGCTAACAATAAAAAGAAACAATTTGATGTACGCACGTAGTGCGTATGAATGAATGATGACACGTAGAAAATGGTACATGCATGATTTTCATGCAGAATCACAAAAACTGCTCTAAAGAGCACCCACCAGCAAGGATGCAGGCCTCACACCGCTGCGGAGGGACTGTCAAACATTGGCAAATACCCCCGGCATCTCCCAGAATCACCTGCTACGACGGCAATCCTCGCAACCAGGGCCTCGTCGGAGTCGACGGGGCTTGTGTAATCAGGACTCTTCATATGGCCCCATGCCAAGAAGTCTAGGCAGGAGAGGTCAGGCGAGCGTGCCGGCCAATTTACCGGACCACCCCGTCCAATCCATCGCCCTGGATATGCTGTATCTAATGCACTTCACACATCTGCGCTGAAATGTGCTGGCGCTCTGTTATGTTGGAACCACATACGAGCCATTATGTTGGCTGGAACACTTTTCAGTGGAACTTTACATCCTTACATACGGTTAGCACCATACAGTTAAATTCTTGTGTAAAACACTTTGCATGCAAGTCGAGGGATTTGTATAATCAGGTATTTTGCTGGGAGAAATTGCTCATGTCTGTTATGAATAACTTTTTTATTTAATTTTTTTATCCCTCTCTCTCGTTTATTTTATGTTTAATGGATAGCAGTTCCTGCCTAGTCTACGACCAAGCATCGAAGATCGTGAATAACTGAACTGTATCCAGGGAAGGAGGTGAGTTCAAATTTCACCTCCTGAACACAATTCCGCTTGCGCTACTTAACCACCCTCAACGATTTAAATTTTGAGCTCAAAAGTTAAGTTTAAGTCTAAGCTTTTGAAATTATTTAATGTGATACAAAAATAACAGTAAAAAATAGTTGTTCGTTACTCCAAAGTGCAAAGCGCCCTCTATCGACATTTTTTTAGCTTTGTCTTTAAAATTTATTTTTCAAGAAAACACTGATAAAAAGAAAATTTTTAGTAAAAACTACTAACGAATCGACCCACTTTCGTTTTTTATAATCATTTGAAATTTTGGACCCTAAACATTAATGGCACCTATCTCCTTCGGAAGACGTTTGGGACCCTAAGTTTCCTACTTACTATTGTTTGTCTTGATGTGTACTATCACTCCTTAAAGTTTTGCTGCAGAGTTTAGTTACACCCTGTATATTACAGAGGGCTTGAGATATTTGAGAACACAATTTTAACTACCCACTTGTGATGTACGAAGACATCAGTTATAAATCATATAGGATAAAGGAATAGCAGTCCATTTCCCCAGGAGAACCATGGTGTGATTCTCGGAGGAGAACTTTGATCAGGATCCAAAGGTGACAGCAGAAAAGGTCCCCGAAGTCAAGTGACTTTCTCTGAGATCTTTTAGCAGGGCGAGATGACCATGTTTAATTTTAACTTTGAATTTTTTTATTAGCGTCGCTCTTAGTGACGGGCCTCATTCTATTTGAACCTCTATCAAGTGACGACACATCACGCTAAAGTGGGGATTTTTGTATATCAGTTCCTCGACAGGGCGAGTCTTTAATGACACCGGGAATCAAACCCACGATTCAATAATGCAGTCTACGAGGCGGTATGTGACAAACGTAAATAAGGATCACCTGATCTAAGTATGCAATTGTTTACGCAGTCTTATTAAAAACCTCACCGAAGTTGAAAAACAATGATTTTATATTCGGTAATATTTAACAACACAAATCTATAAACATGTAAATCAAAAAGTGTGACAGTAGAATTAATTTTTCCATCAAAAAAGTTTTGCTTTCCTCAAACTGTTATTCCCCCCGCCCCCAAAAATACCTCCTATGTGAAATACACTGAAGGGCCAATGAATTAAGGATACCTACAAAGTAACGAGTTGGGTCTCCTATGGCCTTGATAACGTCTACCACACGACGAGGCATAGATTCAACAAGTTTCTGGAAACGTTTTACGGGAATTACTTACCAAATATTGGCTAAAGCTGTCCATAATTCAGTAAGGTTCGTTGTTTCTGTGTGATGGTCTTTATGCTTGGTTCCAAAACATCCTAAAGAAGCTCAATAGGATATAAGTCTGGGCTTCTGGGGGGCCAATTTTTGACAGAAAAGTCAGAGGAATGCTCATCCAACCAGCCAGTAGCCAACCGGGACTTGCAAAAGTACAGTTGTCTTGCTGGAAAACTCCATTACCATGTGGATAACAGAACAGCATAAGCAGATGGAGGTGATCCCCCAGCAACTGTACGTACCTAATTGCATTGAGGGAGGCTGGTACACTCACCAAAGATCTTAAACACTTCCGCGAAAAAAACACCTAGACTATGATTTAGCCACCATGCCTTCGTACAGTTCCAATCTGACATGCAGGATCCATGGCTTAATGAGCCTGATGCCATATTCTCAGCCTTCTGTCGGGGTTAAATAATCGAAATCGAGACACATAATTCCATGCTACTTGTTTCCAGTCCTCTACACTCCAGTCTCTCTGCTCTCTTGCCCAGGCTAGACGTGCAGCCCGATGGCGAGCATTGAGCAATGGTACTCTCGTAGGTCGACGACTCCCGAAGCCCATATGATGAAGCGAACTATTCACTGTACGACTGGCACCGTCATTCAACTGGATGGTAATTTGAGCTAATGTTTGGCTTTCCTGGCAACGTACAATACACCTAAATCTTCTCTCACTACGCTCTTTCAAGGCTAATTGTCCTTTGCAGTCTGCTCGATCGCTAGTTTTTTGTTCACCATCTATGTATTCTTGATATACTCTTGACACTGTCGACCTCAAAATCCTAGCTGTGTGACAATTTCGGAAATTGAATGGCCCATGCGTCGCGCACTTACGATTTGTCCGCAATCAAAGGCATCTAAATGAGGCAGTTTACCCATACTGGCAATTACGACAACTAATTCAGAACAACCACAGTACGCGCTGCATATGCAGTTACCACAGCACCCTCACTTGCACATAAATGATGCTCAGAGCTACACAATTTGGATAGTCATTGCTATCCTTAATTCAGTGGCACTTCAGTGTATATCGCTGAGAAAGTATACATTTCAACATTAGGTGATGTTGTAGTCGATGAATTCAAAAGTCTTTAATCAAATCATCATTTATTACCATCAGAAGATTATTCGAGTACTCTAAGAGTGAAAATACAAAAGTGAGGTAATTATTCAAATTCCACATTTAAATACTCTAGGCAAAAACGTAATATAAAAAATTTAATCACGTGTTCAAGCGCAGAGAAATATTACATCATTGTATAAGGAATATTTGAAACCGTCTAATAAGATACGTGTAAGCTACTAATGATATTCTATTACTTGGAATCTTCAATAAAGCTCTTAATGCTTTAGAAAAAGATAAATTAAAACGCGTTTCGAAAAAGAATATTCGGATTTATGAGTTAGATATACGATTCAAATTTTGAGTAGGTATTAATTATATATATTAATTATGTACTAGCCGTTACCCGCCCTCTTCGCTGGGTATTTCACGATGTTGCATATATGTATACTGTTTACATATATATTAATTATTGATATCTAGCATTAAGAATTCGATTGTACTGAAAAATATATTTATAGCTGTTAAACTCTCACCCCTTGATATAAAAAGAACATAAATTATAATATCTAATTTCTATTTATGGCTAAAATCGAAGTAGAAAGATTTTTTTCGCTCACTTAACCTAATAATAAAGTGGATTTCCACCAAAGCAACTTTCAGTGCATCTTACTCCATAAAATAAGCATGCGTGCTGAGTTTCAAGTCTAAATCTAACAGAGCAAAAACAGAATTTTTATCATCAATACCTCGTTGACAGCCTTCTTAGCGGATTCCAATTCAACAAAAGAGACATGCAAACCAAATTTTATTATTATAGTCTTAGCAGTTCAAAAACGGGAATTTTGTCTATCAATACGCCCCAATAACTCTCCCCGCTTTCCCCTGGAGTTGTTTTCCGTAAAATCCATTCTTAGTGTAACTCTATTCAACTAAAGAAAAGTGCTCAAGAAATTTCAAGTAAGTGAGTTAAATTCAAAAACAGGAATTTTTCTATAACATGCCTTAATCCCTCGCAAACTCACTCCTTTGGGGGTCCGTTTTCGCAAAAATCATTGTAAAAGGAACTTTATTCCATGAATGGAACATACCTTCTAATTTTCAAGCAGGTGGTTCTATTAGTTGAAACGCGGAAATATTTATCTATTACGCCCCTTAATCACCCTCAGTGACCCTTGGGGATCAATTTTCCGCAAAACTATTTTGTAGCGGATCTCTACACCATGAAAGGAATTAGCTTACCAAATTTTAAGACTGTACGTCTAATAGTTTAAAAATGGAAAAATTATCTATACGCCCCTTAAGTCCCCGCAACGCCACTTAGGAAACGATTTACACAAAACCCATCTTACGACAGATCACTACTCAGTGAATGGAATCTGCTTACTCAATTTCAAGATTTTACGTCTAATAGTTTAAAAAAGAAGTTAATTGCCTATAACGCCCCTTAATTCTCCACAACGCCACTTGGGGTCGATTTTCACAAAACCCATTCTGTAGGGGATCTGTACTTTATGAAAGGGATCCGCTTACCAAATTTAATGACTAATAGTTTAAAAATGGAAATAATTATGTATAACGCCCCTTAAGCCCTCGCAACGCCACTTAGGAAACAATTTTCAGAAAACCCATGTTATAGCGAATCTCTACTCAATGAATGGAATCAGCTTACGAAATTTCGAGATTTTACGTTTAATAGTTTAAAAAAGGAGTTAATTGCCTATAACGCCACTTAATTCTCTACAACGCCACTTGGGAGTCGATCTTCACAAAATCATTCTGTAGGGGATCTGTACTCTATGAAAGGAATCCGCTTACCAAATTTCAAGACTGTACGTCTAATAGTTTAAAAATGGAAATAATTATGGATAACGCCCTTTAAGCGCCCTCAACGCCCCTTGGAGATCTATTTTTGTAAAAATCATTATGTAGGGAATCTCTACTTTATGAAAGAAAAATCTGTGTACCAAGTTTCACGACTTTACATCTAATAGTTTAGTAAAGGAAATAATTATCTATAACGCCCCTTAAACCCTCGTAACGCCCCTTGGGGTTCGAACTTTGCAAAATCCGTTCCTATCTGGTGTCTACACCATAAAGGGAACCTACCTACCAAATTTCAAGTTCGTAGGTTTAATAGTTCCGGAGATATCGTGATTAGTCAGTCAGTGAGTGAGTGAGTCGCTTTTCTCCTTTATATATATAGATATATATATATATCTATATGAAATATTTTTATAATATTTCTGGAGATTGGTAAAAATAATTGTAAGACGTGGCCGGTGATGTGATTTTCTGTGTTACATGGAGCGTGGTCGAGTACGGTATTCTCAAAGAGGCCCTCATGTAAATCATAATTCATTTTTATTCACTTCCAGAGACACATAAAGATCCAGTAGGAACGGCATTACACATACGAGAAGCAAACATCATAGCACAAGCACAAACACAAACAAAGATAAACATAGAACGCATTGCAGCAGGCAGATTGCATGATGAAGGCAGGTAGACAAAAAGAGAGCGATTATACAAGATTTTTGCTTTTATATCAGCAGTGGTCATTACGTAATAGTAGTTCTGATTGGATAGAAGAGGCGGGACAGGGATTTCGGACTAGCCGATTACGATTAAGATTACAGTGTTATTTTTAACATGAAGAATTAAAGTTTGTTTAAATATTAATACAAAGAGTTAACAAAAAGGATACTAGAGGGAATTATTACATATATATATATATATATATATATATATATATATATATATATATATATATACTGGTATGCAAAAATTATATATACTGGTACGAAAAATTAAGGACGAAGTCGAAATATTAGCATATCAGATGAACGAAGAGACAGAGCGGACAGAAAGACCAATCAGGAGATTAAGTAAGGTGATGTACGGTAGCACATGCGCAGATATGCAGGTAGACGTAATGGGGGAGTGTCTGAGTGGTATAAAGCATGTTGTCGGTGTAAGATCAGTATTTCTGGCAAAGAGATTGCACGCCGTATAGCAGTTAAAATCACACCGAGTTGCTGCCTCAGCGAGAAATGGCGAATAATTAATCTGTTAGACGACATCTGGATGCTTTTACCCGAGGTCGAATCATTGGGAAGTTGGAGGAAGGCCGCAGTGTGACAAGTGTGGCTGCAGAGTTCGGAATTTCTCACAGCATCGTTTCACGACTTTGGAGACAATTTCAAACTACAGGAACAGCTATCCGGGGGTTCAGTAGTGGTCGTCCACGAGGAACCACACCCGCAGATGACCGGTACATTGTCTTACAGGCCAGAAGAAACAGGCGGCAGACAGCGGGAGAAATCGCTAGACACACGACACAGGCGACTGGACGACCGATATCGCGTTTTACCGTGGCCAGAAGACTGTACGGTGGTGGTCTGTTTGCACGACGCCCTGTACGGTGTGTACCTTTAACGCCTGCCCATCGGAGAAGGCATTCTCTGTGGTTCCGGGAACACTGGAATTGGAGAGACAATGAATGGGGACGAGTACTCTTTACAGATGAGAGCAGATTCAGTTTGAGTAGCGATTCTCATCGCATACTCATTTGGAGTGAGCAAGGAAGCCGCAATCATCCCTCGAACATCATTGAAAGGGACAGGTATGGAGGTCGCGGTGTTCTCGTTTGGGGAAGCATCATGCTTGGTAGTCGTACAGACCTTCACATCTTCGACGCAGGTTCAGTCAACGGGACCCGTTATTGTAACGAGATTCTTCTTCCATATGTGCGTCTTTTTAGAGGCGCTATGGGTCTGCAGTTCCTTTTCATGGACGACAATGCACCATGTCATCGCACAGTAGCTGCCGAAAAGCTGTTAGAGAGTGAGGATATTGAACGTATGGATTGGCCGGCACGATCTCTGAATCTCAATCCCATCGAGCATGTATGGGATTTTCTAGGCAGACGCTTGGGAGCTCGTACCTTACCACCAGTAACGATTCGGGAGCTTCGATTGGCGCTGCAAGACTAATGGGCAGCAATGCCTCAACAACTCATTGACACCCTCATTCTCAGCATGGGCAGACGCTGTGAAACCTGCCTAGCAGTCAGGGGAGATCATATCCCCTACTAAAGACCGGATGTTTCTTGCTGGACACCCATCACAGGGATGTTTCGGCCTTCAGTCGCATTGCGCTCCATGCTACTTTTTCAATCAAGCTTCTTTTTATCCCTCTGATTTCTCTTTTAGTAAGTGTTGCTTACATATTACACATGTCCTTACGTATTGGGGATCTTACGGTATTAAATGTGTTGATTTGGAAAGCTTTTGTACAAAGTTATATTGAAAAAACCGTCTCGTCCTTAATTTTTGTATATATATATATATATATATATATATATATATATATATATATATATATATATATATATATATATATATATATATATATATATATATATATGTATATTACCAAGGGTCATCGAATATGGCCATGGGTAGCCTAGTGGTTTAGAGCATCGGATTCCAGACCGGAAGACCTGGGTTTGATGCCCGATGCCAGCAAATACCCTCCGAGTACACACGGAGTACGTGCTCGTTACATCATTGGGTCCGTAGTCTTGTGGGCTGAGTCACGAGCGCAAGGACTGGAGAATATTTTCGTCCCCTTCAGTTTCCATGCAGAAATTGTGGAGGTGGATATAGGTGGTGTCACCATCTATCGTCCCTTCGGATAATTTCGCCGAGTTCAATCATACTGTCACCTATATGGTGCTCAAGGCCAACGACAGGCGTACCTCTAGCCCCTTGCCACGATGAATTTCTTGGGCCTCGCTCTGACTACGTCAGACAGGTGGCATTAGGAACAACAACAACAGGGGTCATCGAAGTAAAATTCGAAAATAAAACTAATTTCCCCGCATGGAATTTGTCTTCGAGAAATGTTCTTGCTCTATAGCCCAGAAAAAATTTCTTTATTTTCAGTACTAATATAAAAATATTAATATAAACTTGAACGTGCATTTTTTTTCCTTTAATCGCCTAAAATTGCTTCGAACTTGCAATTAAATGAGTTTATCTAACTTTGAAATTATTTTTTGTGATGTTAAATTTCAACGTAAACATTTAAAATCAAAAAGGAAACGAAAACTTTTAACAGGTCTGCATTGTTTGCCTAGAGTACATGGTAATTGCCTTGAAATATTTTTGTGCTTTCAAAAAAGTGTTGGTGACATTGAATGTAAAAATCATATATATATATATATATATATATATATATATATATATATATATATATATATATATATATATAAAAAAAGCATTAAGTTAAGTCCTTATTTAAATTTCAAACTTTATTTTATTAAGTCTTTTTCTTGTTTTCCCCGGCTCACAAATACAGTCAAAAAAATTACATATCATATAAATTACAGTTACTTGTATTTCACAACTAAGCAAAATCTATTTATGTGTCATTTACTCTTTCCAGCGTTCGTACAAATTCAGGCAACGATCAATTAATTTGTTAAAAAGAGCGTAACCATTTCATTTGGGTCTGTAAAACTCCGGAACGTCTCCAAAGCATCTCCTTGGGGTTTAAACCCAGTGCAGCGCCATAATTTTTAACGCGCCCCGTCCCCTAAAAATAATAATGTACTGAATGCAATAAAAATGCACTTTGGGCGCTTGAGCTACAATACGATCTGAATTATAAACCGTATAAATTAACAAGATAATTATTAAATTTTGTACATGTTACTTTTAAGTAATATATATTTTTATTTATTTATTTTTTTACTGTTTAGTTCAATTCACTATAATGGCGTGTTTTTTACTTTGTTTTAAAACTATAATTTATTTTATATTTATTTTTACTATACACGATAAAAATCACAATTCCAGTGAATGATTTAATTAAGAGAAAATAAACTTGCTTACTTTCAATGACTTTTCAATTTTTCTTTGAAATTGTGACAAAAAATCTAATAAAACTAAAGAAAATGTTCCAAATGTGCGTGTCCTTAATAAAGGACATAAATCACAGACACTTTTCGCTAACAACAGAGGAACGTTATTTTCCAGCAAAACTATTCACGTTTTTGTAATTTTGCTGTCATTAGATGATCTATAAATAGCATTTTGAACTTTTTCATCCTTGTGTCTTTTTGACAAGGCGAAGTGCTACATTATGGCTTCATAATTTTCTTCATAAAGATCTTTAGGCAGCGTTTGAACATTTCAAATCAACTCAAACGTTTCATGTCTAATTCTTTAATGATATTTACTTTCGCTATATCTTGATTAATATGCATTATTTCAGTAGGTTCTTCAATTGCTTGATCAGTTTCAACTTCCTTCAATAGGGATCACAGATGCCTATTTTTTTAATATTCTGCTCACTCATATTTATAAACCATAAACACAGCAATCAAAACCACAAAATTGTTCATGGGGAAAGTGTAGCATGTTCTAAGCAATAATTGTGTAAAACGTTTTTCATTATGCATTATATATTTCAGAATACTCATAAAAATAAATATTGGCCAAATAATTCTTCAAAGTGCTCAATATGCTTATCCATATGACATAAAACTCTTTCGCATGAAAAAAGACGAAACAGAAATATATTATATTTACAACTTCCCCCAAAAAAGACGGAAATAACCATACCAGTAAGTTCGAAGGTCAGCTAAAGTAATATTTTAGGCTAAAATAAACGTAATAAAAAAATCTCTCATCACGGGATTACAGCAAAGCAAACAAAATATTTTTTTAATTTGGTTATAGGATCAAAGATGGCTATTGAGCGTTTGAAGTGGAATCTTTTATTTTTGATGATCACCAGATGATAAAAATAAATTATATCAGGGTAAATGTGTATTTTTATTATGTCAGAAAGCATTTTGTTTTACTTAATTCCAAAAAAATATTTTTTAAACCTTTAATTTTCAATATGCTCGCGCCCCCCGGGGCGCGCCCCTCAGTTTGAGAAACACTGACCTAGTGTGTAGTTTTCTGAGAAAACAAAAATGTTTAATAGAAAATGCACTGTCTGTGGCTGAATCAGATCTCCTGCGATTCCCCTCGGAATGGTTCCCTTCGCCAATTCATCAACGGATCAACGCCATCCATTCAAAGGATTCCTCCCTGGAAATACTTTTTTTTTTTTGACTGTTGTTCCGTTTCAGTGTTTAGATTGCCCCTGGATCATTCTTTTGTCCCCGCAAAGCATCTTATTGGACATCCATAAATTTTATCGAGGCGGAATTCCTACACCTTAAAGTGAGCTCTGAAAGTTATAAATAGTTCAGGAGTATCCTTTCGTAAACTATGTTAAAGTATAAGATCCAAACTTGATTTTAAAAAATATCCATTTCTAGTTATTATATTCTATTTTATGACAAATAACAGCATAGCTTACTTTATAATTCATTTCTAATGAAATCAAATCATTTATGCTTATATGCAATCTATTTTCACTTCTATTTTAATTGGTTTTCTCTAGTGCTAACATTGTAACTATGTCTGGGGGTTAAATCTTTAAAAGCCTTTTTCTCAATTTTTTAAAGCTCTCAATTGAGCTGAAATTTTCTATAAACGATTTTTTGGATTGATAATACGATAATTAATTAAGGTATAAAACTACGTTCGGAACCGTGATTTTAAAAAAGCGCATAAATGGATAATTTTCGTGATATTTAGTGTCACTCAGATTTGAATACATGCATAAAATTGTTTTAAGGACATTTTTTGACAAAAAAAAAATTATTAAAATATAATATTTTCGCAAAAAATTAACTTAGAATAATCTTTTTTTCAAATGTTCTCCTTTTGTGAAAAATGGTTCTATTATAATAATATTTTGCCTGTATATAGCTCAGATCTATCTACAGAGGCTCAACTAGAATTTTTTAAAAATTCACATTATTTTCAGAGTTACCACCAATTGAAATAATTATTGGCGTTTTTTTTCTCAAAATTGCTCCCCTCTGTTGTCGTAAAATATGAATAAACCCACTTCTAAGTTATATATTTCAAAAATTCTAGTTGAGCCTCTGTAGAGAGGTCTGGGCTATATACACGCAAAATATTATTATAATAGAAGCATTTTTCACAAAAGAAGAACATTTGGAAAAAAGATTATTCTAAGTTAATTTTTTGCCAAAATATTATATTTAAATAACTTTTTTTGTCAAAATGTTCTTAAAATAATTTTATGCATATATTCTAATCTAAGTGACACTAAATATCATGAAAATTATCCATTTATGCGCTTTTACAAAATCACGGTTCCGAACGTAGTCGGATACCTTAAAATTATTTGATTGAAACTAATTATTTAAAGAATTGAATATTTCACTCATAATTCCAACTTGTTTACAACTGTTTAATATTGAAACCAGCAAACTAATCTATGCCCTCGTAAAAGTAAAATTATTAAAACTAATTATTGAATAAATGTTCCCTTTTGCTCTTAAAATTTCAGATACAAAAAAAATTATGTGAAGCAAAGTGGGAAGTTTAAAAGAAAACCCATGTTGAAAAATCTCATTTTTAACCGGTGTTATTAATACGAAACACACATTCTATGTATACACAACCCTAAGTTATTTTAAGTTCAAATTTTAGTTCGGCATTATTTTATTCTTCATATGTTATTCGTTCACAAAACTCAGAAAAGAAGTAGTGACATTACCTCCATATTATGACACTGATTTTCAGCTGATATAAGAAAGGGGTGTGAAAAGAGGGACGGCAGACATTTTTTGCTTAAAGACAGGAGCGGCATTCAACATATACTTTCGAAGCAGAAACAGTGGTCTTCCAAGTTATACAAGGTCAGCAAACCTCATGGGGGATCTTTGAATAGAAGATTGAGGCACTTCTGCGTCTACGAATTATTAAAAAAATAATTATGCCTACTAAAAAATTGTCTTTATAATTATAGATTCAAAAATCTATCCTCATTTACGCGTACATTAAATATTTGATTAGCTCAAGATAATTATTTAAGATTGTTATTTCTGTATTCAATTATTTTCCATTAACAAGGTTTGCTGAGAATTAATGAAAAAAGTGCGCGAATCTGTGTTGAAATGACTTTTGTATGCAAAAACAAACAATTTCAATTATAAATGTCAACATGAAATTCCGGAGTAAGGGACTTAACGGTAGTATTGATACAGAATTTCTTTCACGAAGCTTGAATTTTAAATTCACGATATTGTGAAATTTTTGCAATGATTGTCCTTGAACTGAGCCACGCAAATGAAAATATCTGTGATAGTTCTTAATTCTTGAAGAAATGTTAATTGTTAATTTGGACAAAATTGTATTCAAATATTATAAAAAAACATAAATTGTGTGTGGAGCTTGAGAGTTATGATTCCGTCCATTACTAGAAATTCACCCCCCTACTGTTTAAGCGTATGCATATAAATATTTTAGGCCAGCTGGGTGGCGTGGTCGGTTTGTCGCTGACCTTCTGCACCCAAGGTTGCGGATTCGACCCCGCCCTAGTCGGTGGATTTTCCTGATGCAGAAAATTGACAGCGGCCATGTCGTATGGTTATACGGCTTGTAAAAAATCCCTAGAGTGTCTACTTGGCTTGGGTGCTCTCGGCAAAATTAAATCCTTGGTTTAGTTCACATCGTCAAGAGCTCAGGTGCCTCACTCTGGCGAGGAAACTGGGTGTCAAAGTTACTTGCAGTAATTGATATCGCCTACATGTTGCTGCTCTAAAAAGTGATACCAGCTCCTGGGAAATGTACTAGGTCTGTAAAAGTTAAAATACCAACACGCAGTCCCATTAGAAAAAAAAAAAAAAGTTTAGGCTCTTTCATAGTAAGAATCTTTTTGGCTGTTTGATAGTTTTTCTTGTTTCCCTTACAAATCTGTTCGTGTTGGCAGCATCGTAGCCAGTCAAAAGTGTTGTTTATCGTCTCATGATATTGTTACTAGCATTTGTGTCAAACTTCCAACGACTGCCATGCGAATTTGAAATGGATAAGTTCAGTGAATTATACTGAACACCATACAGGTTATCAACGGCTTCCCAACCGAAAGGACTTGTTAGGTCGGCCTAGCAGGATCGGACAATCCCCTTCACGAGCCTTGAATCAATAAATGGGCTTGTTTACAGTACGACAGGAATCCACCCAGACAATGCGATGACATCTAAAGTAGCACGGATTGTCTGTACAACCATCATTATTGCAACTTCTCTTGGTGCTGAAGCATAAAAACACGTGTTGACAACGACAAAACTGAGCAATACAGGAGTTACAACAGATCTTTTCAGACTAGTCCCGGCTCTGACTGCTGCAATATGAAGGACGTATTCGCGTCTGGAAGCACCAAAGGGTGCACAAGTGACGTGCTTGCATTCGAAATCATCCTACGGACTATATGGAAGGATAGTTTAAGCAACCCTTGAATACACGACCGGAGCATTTCTTGTTCGCGTCATCGTAATCTGAACAGCCACGTTTCATTTCTCAGTTCTTAAAGCCAGTGGATATGCTCTTCCTTCGAGGTTTCAGACCTCTCCTTTCAACAAGATAACGCAAGACCACTTGTTGTCTTTCGTGTCTCGACACAGAAGGTGTTCGACGGTGACCCAGGACAGCACGTTCTCGAAATCTCTCGCCCTTTTGAAAACTTGTGATCGCTGAGAGACTTGGTCCCACCACTCTCCAGTCAGTACGGCTAATGATGTTGTCTGATAGTAAACCTTCTGATCGAAGACAGCCAACGTGTGTAGACTTATGGTTGACGAAGACTTATGTAGAACGTGGCCAGTGATATATTTGAACTGCGCCGCCCCTTGTTATGGGCTGATTGCGGTAGTCGGCTCAGCAGGTACGGTCATGAAGTTGGCTATTACAGATTATATTGAATGTGTGTCATATTCTTCACAGCAATATGACAGGTACTTGAAGCAACATAGAATGACCAGCCTATATTTGTCAACCAAACCCAATTCGACTCAATGCCTAACGAGTTAGAGTCGTTTTAGCTGCCAAAGGCGACAGCTGTGCATGTTATAATGTCGGATTCTGTATACCACCGAATTCTCTACAAACTTGATCCAAATTTTCCTATTACATATAGAGTAAAATTGGGTTGTTTGCTTTCCTTCTTGGTTCCAATGGCCAGTAGTGTACACATATTTAGTGAACGTTTCTAAAAAACTTTAAACTAAAAAATTAAAATCTACCTAATTTAAACATTAATCCTGCGACTTATTTTTCTCTAAACATGATATAACTTTAAGTATTTATTTTCTTTACCATTATATCAATAGTTTTAATTTTTGCAAAATTAAAATCTCTCACGTGAACATTTCTTCTTTGGGAACCAATTTACAGTTTGAAAATTTAACTCTAAAAAGACCAGTAGACTAAATAACTTTGTACGAATTAATAAATTACTTAATTAAATATCGCTGAATAAAGACAAAACATTTTTAAAAATCATTTATTATTATTTTTTCATTAAATTTAATTTCCTTTTTTATTATTTTCAACATTAAATGTCCTTCCGGCATTTATTCTGACAACCAATATCTGAACGGAGTAACATCCTTTGTGCAGCTTTCAATTCCGTGTTCTTTTCAGTATAAAAATGTATTCTATGTGTTGATAATTTTAAGAAACAAAGCCTCATAAAAACACAAGTTTTCTGGAAAAATAATGCTGAAAAATTTGTCTTTCAAGAATTCCTAAGTGTTTGTTAAGTTGCCTAATAAATCCATTATTATCCAGAAAAGAGCCATTTTTTTACAATGAGAGAATATGTACTTTAATTCCTCAGTGTTAACTAAACTATCCATATTCTTCTTATGTAGAAAAGGGATTCAGAATATTAATGGATGTTTTATGAGACATTTTCACCCCGTTTCGATTATTTCGTGTAGCTTTGCATTCTCTTAATCCTTAAAGCAGAGGGAAACATTTTAAAATACATTATTACTGCATTTAATTGAATGCTTCGATCTTTTTATTTGAGTAAATATACAGATAAATAACAAACAAACAAAAATATAGCATTAACATAAACTAAAAAAACTGAGAAATGTTCGAAGTATTAACCTATATATCTTTATGACATAATTCAGGAGGGTAGAAATTCGTAAAATTTTAATACTATTGGTATTCGATTCGGATTACTGTGTTGAGGGGCTGATGTACATTAATTTTGTCGAGACCCGAAAGTCCTCACGTAGCGAGGTGTGGAAGTTTAGAGAGTAAGGGCTCGAGCTTAGATTTCACTCGATAGAGGTTTAAAATTTCGAGTTTTGCCACCCATTGACCTCATGTAACATCTGATTGCAGTGTTAAGAAAGCAAGCAAACAAACTTGGACCATCATTTATATAATTTTATGCTATCTGAAGGCAATTATACATTATAATAAAATGAACTTTCTATATGAGTGTATTTCTACACTGTGTGTTGTAAAGGGTAACATAAAATTCCATAACATTGTAATATAAAATTTCAAGATGTTTTGAAAGAATTTATGGCCAAAAAATTGAGAAAACCAAATATTTAGTTATTTTTTATTGCAAGAGTTTTTTTTTGTGTATATATATTACGGATTCAAAAAATAAACATCACTTATTCATATTTTTTTAATTTGCTATTTTATTTGTACAATGAAATATATTCCTAAAACGTTACGTAGTAAAATTATTCGGCTACAGGGCCCTAAGAATTCGTCTGTGCCTAGGGGCTTCTACGTCGTTTAATCCGACACTGCTGACAGTATCTAAATATAAGATCCCTTATAGATTATGTCTATCTGTACACGAGACGAGGACCAGGTGACGATAATTTTTCATCACAGTCAGATGACGAGGTCTTTTCATGAACTGGTCAGCCACTTTTTGCGACACACCATCGTGTCTCTTTATACGAAGGGTATTTAATAGAAATATGTTATTCGAACACACGTGTCCTGACTAAAACATCCCTTGCCAGAAATTCACTACCATTGCCCCATCGTGCTACAGTATGGGGGACTTTAATTGAAAGTAAAATGAACTAATATTGCATAGTGTGATGAGAAGGTTATGAAGAAAAATAATTCTGAAAATGAAACTCTTACATCTTTTCTTTGACAGTCAGCACAATGAGATGATAAATCCTTTTCATTTCGTAGGAGAGTTGATTTAAGTTGTTACGGACTCAAACACCAGTCACTTTCTACAGTTCATAACCTTACACAGGCCTTGAATTCTTCTGAGACAACGGCGCAACTTCAATTCGAGTTACTTATTGCGTCTCGTTTCTTTCCTCTCAGCGAAGACAGACAACACGTGGTATACAAAAGAAAAAAAAATTTTCATTCCTTTCTCGCTCGAAGATAAATCATCTGTCTCTCTTCGGAATGTCACCTGCACGTATCTTTTATTCTCTCTTTTGTTTCTCTTTCAGATCAAATACTTTGTTGCCCGACGCAAGTTTAAAGAAGCCCTCAAGCCTTATGATGTCAAAGATGTGATAGAGCAGTATTCGGCGGGGCACGTCGACCTCCTCAGCCGAGTCAAAAACTTGCAGTGCAGGTAATCTCTTCATTTTTTTCTTTAACAGAGAAAATATTTTTTAAGAAACTTCCTTCCGTTTTCCCCTGATTTTCACTTCTCTAAGAAAAAGATGTTAACTTTATTTATTGACTCATTGTTATTTCATTTCACCCTACAAGGCAACCAGAAAGCTATTGGTGAAGAACCTCGTAGTTTTGAACCATGGTCGAGTACCGGGGATGACACTTTAGCTGGTACCGTAATCTCCAAACATCCCCACCACACTAGAGTCCTCGTCTATTTAACGTGCATTAGTCCTTCAACTTCAGTAGCACAGCGATTCGATACCCTGGTTCCCCAGAAACAACAATAACAACGAACCATGACCATTCAACTACTACGACTTAAATTTTATTCAATCGGAATTAAGAATAAAAAGCGTGCAAGATTTTTATTTAGTTATTCTTCATTTAATGTAATCCTTCCATCTCTTTTATTAACAATGGGAAAAATAAGCAGCGAATTTTAGTTAAACTAAATATTAGCAATAGGCACATAAATTTTTATACTTGAATAATTTGCAAATTTTTATTAATCGAATGGTGCGAAACGCTATAACTCTATCAATTAAGAGATTATTTGTTCTCTTTAGAAAGACATTTTGGTAAATGCCCTTTTTTGTTTCGATAACATATCTCTTTGGGTACATTTCTGTGGCACACCTCGGGAAAAAGAGGGTACTCGAAGCAAAACTTTTCTCTTTCTTCCTCTACACTGTACTTTCTGTTAGTGTAATCGTTCGTTTTTAAGCAGAATAAATTTTGATTTCTAATGATTGGGTGAATATTATCGTCACACTATTCAGCTACTCGAGGGCTTTTGGTGACGTACCTCCTCATTATGAAACATGGTCAAGTGACGAAGACGACACTTGAGATGGCACCGCCTCTCCTAACTTCCATACCACACCAACAGAAGGATGTCTAAACTCGCTACAGATTTAACGTGCATCTCTTCCCTACACGACGGGTCTTCAGCAGTTCTAGGCTCAAGCTCATAACACGCCGATCACGAGTCCGTTACCTTGACCACTAGGCTACTGCGAACACAATTTTGATTTCGAAGAGGAAAGTTTCTCACACGTATCGCTCTTTTTAAATAGTAGTAGTATTGTAGGTATTCAGCACGATCACCAGCTCGAGTTTGGTTCCACAATCAAATAGAGATTACAATGAAGCTTTCAAAATACACAGCAGAGAATTAAGAGAACAAAATTTTATCTCAACCAGAGTTGTATAATGGTGAATTTGGGGCCTTCTGCAAAATCAGGTTTTGTCTTTAATATTTTATAAATTAGTTAAATACGTACTTGGCCCTAGTCAGGCCTTAGGCCCTCTAGAACAGTGCTCTGCAATCTTTTTATCGCTGCGGATAACTTTACAGCGGCCCGCTGAGGGTGGGGCACGTTGATTGTTTTGATTTAACAATTTTAATTTAGTTACATTTAAATATGTCTTCAGAATAAAATATAGTTTCACCCAAAATGAATAGAAGTGATTTAATGTGGAATATAAAATGATTTCCGTAGAAAGTTGCGCAAATCCGAGAGAAATGCACCACTTTAAATAGAATAGCAATAGTTTAATGTACTTTAGGCGGTCCGGCACCATTTGATCCACGGACCTGGAGTTGCGGATCACTGCTCTAGAATCCTGCTCCCCCCAATCCTCTATGCGGGGGTATACGTTACGCCACTGGTCTCAACCTCAAAACATGACAAGATTAATAAAGGACAATTTTAACAAGTTAAATTTTTACAAATGTTCATTTGCAGCCTTAACCTGAAATCGAGAGACAGGGGGCACGTGAGATGAAGGTGAATGATCCAACGAAGAGATGTGAAGTAAAACATTTTTGTATTATCTGAGACGAAGTGTATTCCCCTCCTTGGGCGGTACAAGGTGATGATTCATGTTCAATCTTTTGGGGCTCAAAGCCCTCACGTTAGCGTGGAAGTCTGGAGGGTGGAAGCCAGTTCAGATGCAGTCATCGTCACTTGACCTTGGCTTAAAATTATAAGGTTCGACCCGAATATCCCTCGTTTCGCTTCATAGTGCGCGTCAATAGAACTCTCCCACTCGAGTGGTCACGGTTCGTGGCCGTTGCTGTTTCTAGTGAATCATGGGATCGAATCTTTGCACCCATAAAGATTCACGTTAAGTCTGCTGAGTCTCTACGTTCTCTCGCTGGTGTTGTAAGGGAGGGTGGAAGCCAGCAAAGATGTTGTTCTCGTCGCTCGACCGTAGTGCAAAATGACGAGGTTCATCATTTCTATTTTTTGTGTAGCTGTACAGTGGAAAGTGATTGAACAATCACAGTAAAGTTTAAAAGGCACTACACTTTCTTTTAACAAAAAGGGCTCTCGTGCTACTTTGAAGGGATTAACAATCGATCAATCGATGGAGAGATCTGAAGGAACGAGGATTCGATCTGACTCCAGATCAGAAGGTTGCGTGTTCAGATCACGTCCGGGTCACCAATGAAGGAAGGAGGATTCAATCTGAGTACCTTCCGTTCCGTATGAAAGTACTTTATCGACCACGCCAAAACGATCGTCATCGCGTGATAATTGGTATTTGTTTATATAAATATCACACCACCGCAGATCCATTGGTTTTTGCCTACATTGCTAATTTGGTGAACCGGTTCCAGTTATTAAAATGTTCGAAATTATCTCTAATAGTTAAGCACTGGATGAAATACCCAACGTTCAAATCCACATTTTTTCTCTTAGAACCCTTTCTCAAATATTTTAATTCCGTGATAACCCTACATATAAAAAACACTAAACATTGGTAAAATCATTCATTTAAGGTATGTGACTACCTTCGGAGCACTTTTTTTGAAATATATAAAATTTCAATTAAATAAACATTTTTTTATATGAAATGGGACATAAAAGTAAGAATTCCAAAACAGTTTTTACAAAGTTAAAATTAATTTGGGAAATATTGGTAAATTTGAGTGAAATTTTATTGAAAAATTGCAGTTGCGGTAAGGATTGTATTGAAAATTCTAATTAATATATTCTTATAATATTTATACAGTACATAAATGACATAATTATCTGTGTTGATAGCTATAAAATTTGTAAATACTTCTGAAAATTTTTGAAATATGTCAATTTTTATGCAAAAACTCAATTATTTACAAAACAATAGTGTTATTTTCTCACAAAAAGTGCAATAAAATAAATATATACACAGAGATTAGATTATAGTCTAAAACACTGATTGAAACATTTTCTGAAAATTTCAAGTCAATATCTTAAAAAGAAATTCTGTAGTGAACTGTACCATGAAGAAAAAAAATTGAAAAACATAGTTTTTCAGGAAATGCATTTAAAGATTTTAATACTATATGAAAATTTTTCTACTAATTTTACACTTTTAAAACTCCCTATATTTATAGCTCAAGCTCTTTTTAGCTTTATGTAAAACTGATTTGACCTTTATTTTAACCTTTTGTTGTTTTCTGTAGAGTTTTGTAGACTATAACAATTGTTATTTTTAGCGAAATTTTGGTGAAAAATTGCAGTTACGACAAATCTTGTACACAAAATTCTAATAAATGTATTCAAATAATATTTATATAGTACATAAACAACATCTTTATCTGTGATAGGAATAAAAAAATTTGTAATACTTTTGAAAGTTTTTTAAATATGCCAAATTTTATGCAAAAACTCAAATTTTTAAAAAATTAATGCTTTTTCTTTCATAAAAAAGCAATTAGGTACATAAATATATACACAGAGATTAGATTTTGATTCATAACACAGATAGAACTACATAAAACATGTTCTGAGAATTTAGATTTAGTATCTTAAAAGTATTTTGTGTAGTGAGCTTTATCGTGAAGAAAAATATCGAATAACAGTTTCTCGTAAAACCATTTAATAATTTTAACTCAAAATAATTAGTTTTCTATTCACTAAACATTTTCAAAACTCCCCATATTTATAGCTTAAGCCCTCTTTAGCTTCACTTTTAGTTAATTTGGACTCTTTTTGGCTTTTTGTTTTTTTCTGGAGAGTTTTGTTGAGGGTAATGACTGGCGTTTCGATTTTTGAATTCTCTCCGTGTCAATTCCCATATAGTTTTTAAGTGTCGTTGGATCAATTCCTATACCTAAATAATTAAATACAGGCAATAGCCCTAAATAACCCGAATTATATAAGATGACAGCCATGTATGAACCTAAAAACAAAGTTTTTTTATGAACAAAAATTTCTTTCGGCAAAACAGACCACAATACATTATTAAAGCTTTCATTATTATTTTGAATCTTGCCATGGAGGCATTTTTTTAGCAACTCCTTATCACAGAGTGCTAAATAAGTAGGCTTTATCACTTTAATCACTGAATTTGAAAGGCCTGCTGTTTTGTCCACATATACTTTACCATCACATAATGCTTGTTTATACTTGCACCAGCTGTCTTTCCCTGTTGGACATTGCCCATGCATGGGATTTTGATTGCTAGAGCAGCAGTGAAAGAGGGCAGCTATTACAGTAGATTGCATTTTTTCAAGGCACCCAACATTGCTGCGGATGGCAATCCCATAATAGTTCTGCAGTTTATCGATAAATTTATCAGTTAATTTCCCCTTCCCACCAAGTCCTTTGGTGTTCTTTTTTAGTTTCCTTAAACGTGAGCCTACTCTTTTTTTGTATATGTCCTATACATTCAAGTTTTGTGACACTGTTTTCACCATATATATCCTTCACTTTTACTTACTTCACTTACTTACTTCACTTTTTCACTTGGAATCACCATCACCATAGTACTCGGTGTATTGCAGGTCTCGTTTGCTTAATGACCTTTCAAAAATTCTAAAAGCTCCAACAGCTTCCATGCTTCCAGAGGATCCTTTATAATTTGAACATACATGCTCACATTTCACATTCAATTCACACATTTTACAATACTGAGTCATTACTTCCAGATCTAAAATTTTTCCAGTATCAATGGAAATAACTGAAACGCAGCCATTAAGTGACATATGGCCTCTCCACTGCCATGTGCCATCTACCGAAACACCACACAAGTTGTACTTTTTTTTAAATTTTGCACCTCTTTAGATATGCAGCTTTCATATTTTCTTCAGAACATAACTGTACTACTTCCAGCAGTTTGAGTTCATGAGCTCTGAAGGTATTTTTAGATATGCATGGCAAATTTAAAGTGCATAACAACTTCTTACCAGCTGCGAATCCTCTGCCAATCAATCTCAATCCAAATACCAATAAAGTATTGAGAGAGAATTTTTTATTTTCTTTAGGAGTAGAAGTAAAGCCAGCATGAACCCACAACTGCAAGCCACTCACAAATTAGAGCAAAGTCCTTCCTTAGAATCTTCTGCCAGTTTCAGTTCAGTTGCATAAGATTCCGGACAACACAATATTGAAATAATTCCCATCAAAGCTTGGAAATTAATAATTCTATTCCCTGTAGAACCATGAAATTCAGGGGTTCAGGCACATCAAACCTCTTTCAAAAGTGCTCAATTTCGCTTCACTTGCAGACGTATTATTACTGTTAAGTGCTAATTTGGTAAACCTCTATTACCGTAACACTTTCTCTTTCTAGACACTTTCGATGTAGCTTTCGGCATTTTGAAATTATTCACAATCAAATAAAACGTTAAAAATAAATGAAAATGAATGAATTAACTGTAAAATTTTATCAAAGGTAAGTAATAATTAAGAAGAACGCTTTAGAATGAACAATGTAAACAAACTATAAACGATAATATTATTGTCATTCAGTAAAACAAGCTTGAATTTAAAAAAAAAACAGTTGCCAGATTCAAAAAATAAGTAACGGATACTTAATAAATAAGTAAAGGATACGTTGATCTATATTTACCATAAATATTAGATATTTATATTGCTTAAAAGTCACGAAAAAGACGTTCAAACTTTTTGTTTACATTTTTATGTCTCTTTAAACACCCATTTCCAGTTTTGAAAATTCCATTTCTGGTTTACTAAATAAGTTATAACTTAGCTTCTAAATATCGTAGGAACTAAAATAAAGTACTTTTGGAATCTTAAGCGTATGGGCTATGATATATAAACATAAAAAAATTTCCAAAATTTTCTCCAACCGAGGATTTTGGGGTAGTCACATTTCTTAAACAAGACTCCATGGTCACGACAAAATGAAAACTCTTTTTCAGTGCATTCTGATTTCGATTGGAAGGCGTTTTTCAGTGGTTGAATTGAAATGGTCAGGCAATGGATGAAATAAATCCAGATACAAAAGACAGTAAATAACCAAAATTCAAACACAAACAAATCAAATAATACTTTTCAAAGTGTACTTTCTTCCGACAACTGATAATTTTTTTTCACTGAAAGTAATACACTACAAGAGTAAGCATAAATTTAATTTTTAGAGATTCTAAAGAAACTGGATGCAAGTACAAGAATTTTTGGTGCTAGATTGATATTACGCGGCAAGACGCCAAGCTCTGCTTGGTTAGATAAAGGAATCACGCCAAGCAGCGCTTGTTGTCACTGTAATGGAATCCAAGATGGCGGCCTAGCGATATCAGATCTTCAGGAAGATAATTTTAAAAAATTGTCTTGAAATACATTGAAATATATTTAAAAAAAAAGAATATAAGAAGAGATTGAGAATAACCAAGAACAATCAATAAATAATGAATAACAATATAATATAATCAAATGTTACATATACTAATAATATTATACAGTATATAATAATAATCTTATAATATAATTTAATAGTAATTATATATAATATTCATATAGTATGGCTTAATAATAATTATTATATATAGTAATAATCATATCGTATAATATAATTTAATAGTATTTATGAAAGAGAATAATCATCGTATTGTTATAAATTAAACATAATGTAACGCAGCGTTTCTCAAACTGTGGGGCACGCTCCCCTTTGGGAGCGTACGAGGGGGCGTGAGAATATGGAAGCAAAAGGTTATTTAAAAAATTATTCATTTACTCCAAGTAAACAAAAACAAAATATTTTCTGATATAATAAAAGATAGAATATATACATTTACACTGATATAATACACTTATAAATGTATCAGCACTGTACAATGTATATTTTATTATTAATTTAGCAATGTTAGGAACAAGTTTGATAATTATCAGTGACCCCATGGGCTTGTATGAACCCTTATCTTGATAATTTATACGGTTTGTAATGAATTCCTTAACTGCCGATTAAAAATGACGCTCCCCAATGCCACGCAGACGAGCGTATTTTGATGTTTTTTGGAGGGAGAGGAGAAAAGAAATAAATAAGCAAAAATCCTCTGAAATAAGTAAATCCTTCGCAAACACTGTCAATGTCCTTTTATTGCATTCCAAAGCCTTCCGAATAATTTTATGGATAACACTGCTCAAAGAAGACGTATATGTACGTCCAGAAAATGAATGAGCAAGACGTTTATATACGTCGGTGACACACAAGAGGTTATGTCAAAGTACACTGTTATTGTAGGGAGGGGGAGCCATAAAAAGGAGGAGTGGGTCACGTCTATTGAAAGTTTGAGAAGCACTGATATAACGTAATAATTATAAATACATCTAATAAAAAACAATTATTATAAATAACGAATATTAGGTGATAATTATATATAATAATTATTATTTTTATATTATAATATTAATAAAATAATTACATAATACATATTTAAATTAATAATGACTATCAATTCAAAGGAAAACTTGCAATATTCCAAAAAATGCAAAAATATCAAGATAACCATATTGTAATGTTATCGCTCATCTTAAACAACATCCGTAAACAACAACTTGGTGCGTCCCCCGTGATAGCAAAGTAGTTCCGAATTTTCTTCAGTGTTTACGTTAAAAGCCTTTGATCAATATTCTTTATTTATGTATAAAAGGTGTTTAGAATGAATAAACTTCATCTCATCTTACAAAAATGGTTCCCTGAATAAGTTATAAAATTTCTTGATTTTTATTACCACTTTCTCATATAAAGCCATGACAAACACAGTTCTCTAAGTTAGAAAAAAAACAGGGATCTGACGTTTTCGAGCACACAGTTTAGTCTTGTGTAAAATGTATTCAATCTCTCTTTAAAAAAACTAAAAACAATTTAATTACAAAATATTGTAATGTTGACAGAAACAACATGTTGAATGAAGAGGTTGGAAAGTCATCTATGAAACTGTGTGTGTGTGTGAAATTAGTCTGTTTAAACTTAAAAGAATGAGATTCTATAATATCAACACACTAATCATACCAACACTTAATAGATACCGATTTCTACCATAGCGGGTCAAATGACCCGACTTTATGTTTTATGCTTGAATGTATGAAATATGGATATTAGAAAGGAAATTAAAAAATAAAAATTAAATTTATTATAATAAAACAAAATAGTAAAAATTGACCATTTCTATTACAAGAGCAAAAAATTAGAATTTTTAATTCATTGCTCATCGCATTTTTTACATATAAATGTGTCCATTGTACATTTTCCGCAAACATATTTTTTACATTTAGAGCAAATTTTGTTGGTTTTATTTTCTTTACAGTTTCTCCTATTTGACATCTCTTACGTTGATAAGCATTTGTAGTAGACTTAGGCAACGATCCTTTCGTATTTTTTCTTTGTTTTCGTTGTTCACTGGCTTCTCGAAAATCGGCACCAAGTTCTACCACTAGCTTGAGTAAAAAATCTTGTCTTGAGATGTTTTCTCCTGTCATTTGCTTGTACAAAATCCAGGCATTTATGGAGCTAAATCAAGGATATTGAAAAAAATTTGGAGAGGCCTTCTGCAAGACTTAGAACCTATAATTTTCTTGAAATTATTCTCAGCTATTTTGAATGTAAACTACTTTACGCAACAGTCTTTGCAGAAATGTACAACTTACCGACTACAATTCGATAAGCAATATGACTCGCGCGATAAGCTTATAAAACAAAAAATGCTCTCCGGGTCAAATGACCTGTTGTGGTACATAACGGTATACGACAAGTATTACTCAAAATAAACAAAACAAAAAAATAGTATAATAACTGTAGATTAATTACTTAGAAAAAATCATGAAATCAAATGCACAAAAGTAATAATATGATACGTGCATTGTCAATGCAAAAGTTTAAAATAGGTCATTTGATCCGTTATGGTATGTTTAGTGTTAACTGTAAATAAACATAAATATCAAATAAAAGTTCAAGTAAATCTGTTCGAATAAAATGTCAAATCAACGGAAAAGTTGGTCGAATTTTTAATATTTTACATTTTTATCACCATAAAGATACGCAACATATTTTCAACATGATTTGAAATTAAAGCTATGTACTTTCACGCGCACTATTTCTGGGATTTCAATTATGCATTCATTCATTAGAATCGCTGTGTAGCAAGGGATAATTTTCCCTAATTATTTGCAATCTCTTAAAATGAAGCAGATTTGGTCTTAAAAAAGTATTTCATGTAAAATAATTGGGAAATATATAATTTCTTACTGAAATAATTTAATACACAGTTTGGTTAGTTTATACAAAGATTAATCAAGCCCTGGCAATCAAAAAAAGATGTTTTTTCCAAAAAAAAACCCGTTAAAGAATGATTATTTTTACTCGGATTTTAGAGGGAATATACTCTTTCTCAATTATAGCGTAACGTGGTAAAGATTATCCCATAAGAGAATCCAATTGGTATAAAAAATTATTTGAATGAGAATATTGTTATGTTAGAGAGGGAGAGGGGGACTCATAAATGAAATGCATGTTGATTGTATATTTAATTTTATTGTATGTCTCATTTTTTATATGTTTTCTTTTTTTCTTCCTCTAGGTTAGATACTATATTAGGTAAAGCTGGGTCCAAATCTATAGATGTATACGAATCGAAAATTAGTTTAGCTTCAAGAATAGTTAAAGTAGAACGCAGCGTAAGTGTTTCTTTCTTTTCCTCTTAAAATTTCTTGATGTTATATTTGCTACAATGGAGTGAGTAAAGAGTAAAATATAATCATCTAAAGCCCCAAAATATAATCTGAATGAATATCAAAGGCTCTAAAACAAAAATTTTCAAAATTCCATTTGCTAAAGCAAATTGTTCGTATCATTTTTTTCTTAAATATGTCTCGAATTTATTTATCAGCTCTTTCTTAGTGTGTTTTTAGTTTTTCATTTCATTTTACATTTTTGTGTTTCCTAAAAATAATCCACAGTAAATTTTCATCTATATAAAAAGTTTTTCTCGAAAGCGTTAACCCTTTATCTACCGAGGATACTTATAAGTACCACTCACTTTAAAATTAATCAGAATGACCATTTTTACGGATACTCCGCGACGATACTTAGCAGGAAATTCTTTTAAATTCACTCTTCCAAGATATTTGACAGCACGGGTTCTAAAGAGTGTTTTTTTTTCAGGTATAGAAGTTTAAGTTGGCATTACTTTCCAAGATGGCGACCGATTTAACAGCTGTCAAGTGATTTATTCTCAGTTTGGTTTGGCAATTCATCAAAACGATCATCAAGCAAGGCGTAGTTTCGTCGAATGGACCCAAAACGAGATTGCCGTTGTTCCCGATTTTCATAAGCGAATTTTGTTTAGCGATGAAGCGCACTTCTGATTGAATGGCTACGTCAACAAACAAAACTGCCGCATTTGGAGTGAAGCTAATCCACAAGTGTATGTCGAAACATCGTTACATCCAGAAAAACTGACTGTTTGGTGCGCTTTATGGGCTGGTGGAATCATTGGTCCGTACTTCTTCAAAAACGAAGAAGGCCACAACGTTACAGTCAATGGGGATCGGTATAGAGCCATGATTACTAACTTTTTCATTCCTGAATTGAACAATCATGATGTCCAGGAGCTGTGGTTCCAACAAGACGGCGCAACATGTCACACAGCTCGTGCCACAATCGATTTATTGAAAGACACGTTTGGTGACCGCCTAATTTCACGTTTTGGACCTGTGAATTGGCCTCCAAGATCTTGTGATTTAACACCGCTAGACTATTTTCTGTGGAGCTATGTAAAGTCATTGGTCTATGCGGATAAGCCACGAACGCTTGACCATTTCGAAGACAACATTCGCCGTGTTATTGCCGATATACGGCCACAAATGTTGGAAAAAGTCATCGAAAATTGGACGTCCAGATTGGACTACATCCGAGCCAGCCGTGGCAGTCATATGCCAGAAATCATATTTAAAATGTAATGCCACAAGATTATCTTTCGAATAAAAAAATTCATGTCAATCAAATAATACATCGTTGTTTTATTGCAATTTAAAGTTCTATACCTCTAAAAAAACATCCTTTATGATGAGTATTTTAGCGGTGAAGGCGAATATTTTTATAGCAGAAATTGCGTTTTTAGCTGACGGCGTTTTCAGCGAATTGCGAAGATTGTCATTTTTTTCCTAAAAGTAGTTAATGTCAAAAGTTAAATGTCTTATTTATTTTTTTGTATATTAATGAATACCTAAGGAAACGATGTGACTATTTATTTTAAGTGAACAGTGTATATAATTAATTTAACAGTTGAATATCTTTAATTAATTAATTAGCTCTAACGGATTAAATTTCCCCAAATTTTTTTATGTATATCCCTTAATTTTCATTGTAGGGATTAAAAAAAAATATTGCATGAAAAAAAACTTCATTAAATCATAATGCGGCAGATAAAAGATTAAATTATGCACGAGGCGTACAGATAGATTTCCGCCGTTTTTTTTTTCAAATATTGGGCTCTTAGTACGAAAGAAGGGTCAATCACGCTTTATTCAAAGTATTGTCCAAAGCATTGAATTGTAACTCCCTTCTTTCTGGTAGAATACGGAGGCCGTGTCGAAAGAATAGTTTATCCCGCAGTATTTCCATAGGATACTGCTCAGACAGGCCATGCGCCAATCGACCGAAACATTGGATAATCGGAAGGGGTAAAGTGTGGTGAGTACGGCAGGTGGAGTAGGACATCCCAATTGAATGTTTCCAAGTTGGGGTTGACCGTCACCGCAACATGTGGTTGGGCCTTAATACGCAAAGAAATCATTCGTTCGTGTTTAGAGTAGCAGTGAGAGCGTTTTTCCTTGAGTGCTTGGCTGAATCTCATCCATTGTGTTAGGTAGTCATTGCTAGTAATGGCTTCGCTTGGTTTGAGGAACTTACACTACACACCACAGCAAGCTGATCGCATGAAATTCACAACATGACAATATTTGACTGTTAAAACATGACCACGAGGTTCCCAAGATTTCCTCTCCCTTGTATTATCGTAGTGGATTCATTTGTCATCACCACTGAATATAAGATGCAAAAAAAAATTGGGGGATTATGCCTAAGCAAGCAACGTTTAACATGCGCAAAATCAGCATTCTACAATTTTGGGCTTCACTCCATATGGCACCCAATTTCCTTGATTCTGAATCATTTCCAAGATTTTAAACGATGTTAAATTGCTTGTTGAGTCACTCCTTATGAAAACTCCTTAAATAAACGTTGTGACGTTTGAAATTAATAACTGATATTAATTAATGTAACCATTTAGTTTATTTACGTCACAACTATTATTCACAGATTATACATTGAAGTTATCTATATTAATAAAAGACAGTATAAGCGTGTGTGTTTCACCTCTACAGCCCAAACTAAGCAACCCAGAAGTATGAAACTTGGTACATAATTATTCTAGGTCCTGATGATGTGCACTACGAAGAGTTTTTTTTTTTTTCGAAATTCGCTTTAGATTTTTTTAAATTAAATTTTTAAACGATTTTTCTGTTTTTTATTCAACAACTGGGTTTTTAGTTAGTTGTTGTGGCAACAGTCTCATTTGCTTTGCTTATCCATTTGAAAATATCCCTAACCATTTTTACATTCAACGCATTTTATCCTTTTACTTAATTTTAAAAAAAGAATGTAATTTAATTAATGTTATAATTTCTACTATATTCTAGGTTACTTCATATTTATTTGTTTATTTTATTAATGTTTAAATTTTTTATATTTAAAATTTTCCTTCAAAATTATGGCTTAATTTTTCTTTTTTAGATAACCCTTTGATTTAAATTAATGCAATAATTTCTATTTTAGTGTTACACAGTTTTATGTTTGTTTATTTTCTGAACTGTAACTTTCTTGCTTATAATTATGTGATCACGTGACTCAAAAGTCAGTTTTTTCGTCAAAAAATTATTTGTGAAGCGTTTTGTAAACAGAAGCTTGGATAATGAGGTACTTATGTTGTAGCATCGCCCCACAGCAAAATTGATCACACGCTAATCACACCTTGATACCAAAACAACAAAGATTCTAACATATTTTATATAAAATCGGTCAGATTTTGTCGGAAAATGACGCGATTCGTGAGGTGCCAATAAGCTAAAAAATGATTTGTGAAGCTTTTTGTAAACAGTAGCTTAGATTAAGTGGTACTTATGTATTAGCGTACTTAGGCTACAATCCATCTGAACCCAGCTCATTAGTAAGTATAACGTAAAACTAAGTTATCACCTGAATATTTGTACATTTCAGCAGTACTTCTTGCCTACTTCCAACTGCCTATCATGACCATTTGGTCAAAAAAAATAAGTACTTATGTATTATCGCAGCCTATTGGCAGCATTATATGAAACGAAGCACACTGTTGCCAATTCAGCATGGACGACACATAGGTAATGACAGTTGCCAACTTGGCGAGTTATTAATAGAGTTGGCAACTAACTATACATAAGTACCAAATTTTCCTATGATATTTCGGTTCTTACATATTTTTCCAACCTAATGTCGACATCACATGAAACGAAGCGCATGGTTGCCACAATTTAGCACGTACAACACATGCAAAATTTTGAACGTTGGCATTGGTGGGATAAAATGTAAATAATAACATTTTTACCCATTGAAAAAGAAAAAGGATAGTACTTTTCCTGATACTTACATATTAACCGCAGCCAAAGTGGCACATTTTTCACCAAAATTTGACTGGTTTTTTCTCATATAAAACACATAAGAATCTGTTTTGATATTGGGGTGCAAATTTTGCTGCAGTGATGCCAATACTTAAGTGCCTTTTTCCTTTATTGGCAAAAAAATTCCATGTTTTTCAATTGTAACAGACAAGTAGAAAAATAAAACTAAAAGAAAATGACACTCAATTCAAACTGATTGGAATTAACAGATTGTCAATGGTGTGTGTGATTTAAGTTAGAATTTCTATTTACTTATAAATTTCTTGATTTTTTTTCCTTCTGAGCTACTTATGGTAGTTTCATCTAAATCAGACCTTAATTTATCTGTTTTAAAGTAGCTATTTGGTTTGAATTAATATTATAATTTCTACTATGTGTAAGGTTACTTTTATATTTATTTTATGTTATACTGGCCCATATATGATAGATATATATTTCACTTATCATTATAGCTATTTATCATTGTATGTACTCATTCATTTGCAATTTGCAATAAAATTATAATTTTTAATAGAAGTATTGCAAAAAAGTATTGTCTCAATTAATTTTTGAGCAACACGGTTAATTATTTGTTTCATTCGGTACTGTTGGTTCTGAACAATAAAGTTGAAAATCCTAGCTAGCAGTGTAACAAAAAGAGAATATAGTGATGAATGAAACTAATGGAAAAACAGTATATTGCTGAAATAAAAAAAAACCCTTTTTTCAAGAATTCATTAACGCAGTATATTTTTTATAAAAAAAAGAAGTTACCCATGAGTGAAATTTGGAAATTTTAACTTAAAAACTAATCCTTTAGAAAAAATTTATCTTTAATAAAAATATTTGGAAACTCAAGTTTATTCTAAGCGAAGATCAAAGCTGCTAACTTGGAGAGTTATTTTGAATGTTCACATTGGTGCGATAAAACGCAAGTACCAACATTTCCTTCCATTCCATCCGTATTTTTATCACCACAGCCAAAGTGGCACTTTTTTTTCACAAAAATTTGACTGATTTTTTTTTTCTTTTTCATATAAAACACGTAAAAATCTATTGTTTTGATATCGCAAATTTTGCTGAGGTGACGCCGATACGTAAGTACCCTTTTCCTCTATTGTCAAATTTCATTGTAATAAAAAAGTAGAAAAATGTAACTGAAAGAAATGACAATTAAAACTAATTGGGATTAACAGATTGCCAGTATTGTGTGGTTTAAGTTAATTTTTTTTTACGTACAAGATTTTTTTTACATATTTTTTGTATTATCAATCTAGGATCTTGATTGGGCTACAATTTATCTGATTTTGATATCTAGGTAGTAAGCCCCAAAGTAAGTAAAGCTTAAAATTAAATCATTGCCAGAATATCGGTACACTTTAGCGTTACGTCTTACCTACTTCCAACCTAATAGCGTGACAATTTGGTCTGGAAAAGCTTATTGTTCTTCTTTTATTTGCTAATTCCATGTTTCATCAGTTGCAAAATAGTACAACATTATAGCTGACTAGCCATAATCCACCCGCTTCATTGTGTATCTCACGATGTTGTATAAATAAATACTGTTTACATATTCATAAATTTTTGATATCTAGAATTTGATTGGATTGAAAAATATTTTTATAGCTGCAACTCGCGCCCCTTGACATAAAAAGGTCAGAATTAAGAATTTCTAATAATATCTAAAATAGAAGTAGAAAGAATTTTTGTGCTCGCCTAACCCAATAATCAATTGAATTTCCACAAAAGCAACTTTAAATGGATCTCTACTTCGTAAAATAAATATTTGTGCTAAATTTCAAGTCTAAAATCTAATAGAGCCCAAACAGAATTTTTAACATCAATTCCTCCGGAGCATTCTTAGCGGATTTCAATCCAACAAAACAAACATGCAAACTAAATTTTATTATTATAGTCCAGAAGTGATAAAAGTATTTATTTTGATATAAGGATCAATTTATTTCTACCAAACCTGCATAATAAAATCATTAAAAAAAATGTGCGTAGAAAAATGTATTTATTACTATATTCTCTTTTTGTTATATTGCTAGCTAGGATTTTCAACTTTATTGTTACAATAAGCAAGATTTAGAATTTGTCGTTGAACAAAGAAAAGCAAAAAAGTTTTTTGTAACAGATTATTATTATTTTTGAACATAAGAATAAAAGCAGGTAAGAAGTGAATTTCATTGTCTAAAATAATCCACTGATATTTGTGTTAAAGAATAAGTAATTATTATCAGTATTTACGAATAATCGTCACCGCAGCCAAATTGACACCTCATGAATTGCGCCAATTTTCGCCAAAATCTGACTGATTTTATATAAAATATGTTAGAATCATTGTTGCTTTTGTATCAAGGTGTGATTCATATGGCACCAATTTTGCTGTGGTGATGCTAATGCATAAGTACCACATTATCTAAGCTTCTGTTTACTAAAAGCTTCCCCAATCATTTTTTGACTTAAAAACTTGCGTCACGGTATCATATAATTAAAACTACAATAAACTAGAAAAATTATATTATTGTATAAGCTATATTATTGTAAAGTTTCATTAAAATCCGTTCAGTTGTTTTTGCATGAAAGAGTAACAAACATCCATACATACAAACTTTTGCAATTATAATATTAGGATAACAAAAGGAAAATGGAACTCAATGCAAAACTTATTGGGATTATAAGATTGTAGATATCGTGATTTAAGTTAGATTTTTAGGTATTAACCTATTAGTGTCACCACAACCAAATTAGCGCCACACGAATCATTCCTTCATATCAAAACAACCAAGATTTTTATACGAAACAAAAGAGATTTGTAAGATTTCGGTGGGAAATAGCACAGTTCGCCTTGTGCCAATTTAAATGCAGTGATGCTAATAGGTAAGAATACAAATGCTAATGCGAATTTTTATTTACGTCTAAGATTTTCTGAGCTGTTTATGATAATTTCATCAAAATCAGACTATGGATGGGATGGAATGCTCTAAAAAGTAATTCTTTTTTGCACTTTAATGCAATTTTTGTCATGTTGCATTATTATTTAACTTTCCTTTACAATCTGCTCTTCATATATATTTTTAAAGATTTTATGAATGTACATTTTTATGACATTTTCTTTGGTTGAAAAAAAAAGATTATTGTTTTTCTTCCTTTATCAACAGATGCTGATCAATGTTGAATATCATGAAAGATATGCATAATTATTTAGACTCGCATTCCAATGGTGAAATGAATAAAAAAGGGGCAATATTGAACAATTTGATGCTAAAAAAACAATGCAAAGAAAAATATCAGATTATGATAAAATTGGGCGTCTAATGCTCACCTATACTTTTGAGCTGTATTTTTTAATGTTTGTTATGCTCGCCATATAACGCACACCCTCTTTTGTACGAAGAGACCTGAAATGTACATGTGCAATGCTCTCATGTTTTGAAGTCATTTATTTGAGGTAATATTCCAAGGTATAGAAAAAAATAGTATACATCTATGTAGAATTACAACTCTTTAAGTTCATAAGGAGTGTTATTTCTTTAAATAAACAGTATTTCGATATTTCTAGAAGTCAAAATGTTTTTCTATACTCATCTTTTTTTTGTTTTTAAATCTCTTGAACCCCTAAATTTCAATTTAATTTTTTAAACTGAAAGTGGGCGTTTTACGCCGGATTTTACGGTATGTAAGAATTTCTGTTATTTTGTTGTTGTTCCAAACTGTTTGTGGCATCATTGCTTAATGTTCCTTCTGACAATCATGTAGTTTTTAGCTAATTGTACATATGCATTGTATACCTTTTTTTCATATCAATACATTGCTATAATATTTTTTGTCGTTGAAAATAAAGATTTTGCTATTCTTCCTTCATCCGCTAATTCAATGTTTTCATCTTTGTAGAAAAATATTGCTTGAAGTTTAACAGAGAAAATGACACTTTATTCAAACTAATCGCTATCGACAAGTTGGTAATATTGTGAACCATGTTGTTTGTATGTCCCTGTTCATGGCCTTGTGAACGATAAGATCTCATCTTTGTTTGAAATGGAAAAAAAACAAAAAGCTATTTGCTGATCTAGGATACAACTAGGATATATTTGCTGACCTTGAAACAATATTTCTCATATTTTCTTCTGGATTCCAATAAGCTCAATGTTGACCTATTTTTTTTGTCTCGACTTAACTTTGCTTTTGACAATCTTGCAATATATAAATCAACATTTGTGATCAAAAAAGTGTTAGCTAAAAAAAATATGCACCTAGAAAAGATTTTCTCATATCTCCCTTTGGATTTCTTTAAAATTCAGTGTTGCTGTGATTTTACATCTGATGGTTTAATGTTGCTTCTGATAATCTTATCCTCATGTAGATTTTTGGGGATCGTATATATATTTTATATATTATCATACTGCCCATATATGATATATATATTTCAGTTATCACTATAGTTATTTATGATTGTATGTACTCATTTGTTTGTGCTCTTTGTAAGAAAATTACAATTGCTAATAGAAATATTGCAAAAAATTATTGTTTGAATAATTAATTTTTTCGCAACATTATTTTATTGTTTGTATCATTCAGTACTGTTGTTGATTTTAGATTATTTCAACAGGGTCCTATTTTAAATAGATTTTTTATTTTAGTTCATACTAACTTAATTTTTTTAGTATTGAATTATAACTAATACTTTATATTAGGTATATTACAGATATGTTAGATAGTATTACACCATTCCTCATGTAATACTAATTTAATTTTTTTCTGTTGATGGCTTCCTAATACTTCCTATTTATGATATTTTGTTAATCAGTTTATTATCATTAATTTTTTTTCGATTTATCTATTTCAGGTTATTTCACTCATAGTTCAATAGCAGAAACTTACTACTGCTATTACTTTTCTCATATAATTTTTATTTCTATTTGCATTCATTCGTTTCTGTTTACTTTATAGCTTGCTACTTTTCTCACTTACACTGAAATATTTGTTTTTGTTAAATTATTATTTAATTTGATACCAATGTAGAACAAATATTTTATAATTAATATAATAAAAGTAATATATATCTTATATATTGATTTAATTACTTTACAATCTTTTTAAATATTAAATAAGTCTTTATCAATAAACGAGATTTTTCTTTTACAGTCATTTTTTAATATAACCATATGACACAACTAATTGCTCAATGAACATTTTTAATCATTTTTTAGTTCAAAACCTGAAAAGGAAAGTTTTGTTATATAATGATTGATTGAGTAAATGAAAATACCAAACCCCTTTTATTATTTTAAGCTCTAAGAAAATAATTATTGTTAAAATAATGAATATGTTAGTTTTGTATTATATACTTTTTTTTTCGTCCAGATACATGTTTAAATACTTTACTAAACACAGTGGAATGAAAAACAACAAAATTGTAATAAAATTCTAAAATATTTTTATCAGACAGTATTCTTTTGTTTTTGAATGCTTTTTTAGTGAATGTAAACTAGGAATATAGGCTTTTCACCATATATATATATTGTTTTTTTATGCTTATATATGTTTAATCAAACATTCAAACGATCACAAAAAAATCATTTCAATAGCAATCTGTAAGATCTTTTAATTCATCATTTATAAATAATGGGGGGGAATGTTTCTACACTCAAAAAAGATACTGTAATACCGGGCTCTAGAGAGATAAAAGAAATGTGTCTGACAATGGAAAGCTGTGGAAGAAATTTCGAAAAAGGGAATTGTAATGACGTTAATATAGAAATCATGCACACACAAGAGGAAGTGCTAACAGCTAGATTAGAATTGGAATTTCCATGACAATATGTAATACATTCAAAAATGTCCTTGCAAAGCAGGGGTAACTGAAGAGGAAAGAAGTTACAAAAATTTCGAAAAGGGGGATTTTAATGACATTATTATAGCAATCACTCGCATGGTACGCACACACCCGCACAAAAGTGCTGGCATCATGAAGGAAAGAGGAAATTAAGTTACACACTCGGTAAAAGTCCAGGCTTAAGCGGAGGGGAAAGAAACAAACAAGTCAAAGTAGTTTCGAAAAAGAATAATGGAAGTGCTGATTTTGTGAAGGGAAAGGAAAATTTATAAAAGTAGAGAAAGCCCGTGCAATGCCGGGCCATGCAGCTAGTTAAACTTATAAAAGGATTATTAGAGTTAAAAACAATGGCTTGCGAGAGGAGACTTCCCCTTCGTGCATCCGCTCACTTCGAAGGATCAAAGCGTCTCTCCCTCTCTCTGCTTCCGGGATCAGGTGCATCTCGTTACATCCTACTAGGGGGAGGAAGGGGTCCCTCCTGAGTCAAGGGGTTGCGGGGGATGTCCAAGGTGAACCACGCAATAACTTTCGAGATGCAGGTGTGATGATTATTTCTACAAAGAGGTCAATTCACAGCTGGGAGGCAGGAAATGTTACAACGCTCTTCCGTTTGGCACGAATCTCCTTCCAATATTCTTCAGCTACGTTCATTGCCTTCAAATTAAAATCAAACGTTAACACAAATACCACTTATTGGGCTCAAAACTCGATACTTTCGCACGAAAAAAAGTATATAATGTTGATACAAAATCGCTAATACTTCATAGTTAGGGTGTTGCTAGATGTCCAACCTTACGATCTAACAATTTACATCTATAGATTTCAACTATAATTTACTGATGATGTCATCTTTGGTCAAATGGCAGAAACTTATCAGGGCTCCTTGTACAATTTACTGACGAAATAAGTAAAAGGAGAACTTAAAAATAATTTAAATGTTATCTTCCAAGAAAATCTTGGTTTGGGAGAGAAAATATATTTATAATAATATATGCCTGTGTGAAAAATGAAAAAAAATTTGGAGAAGGAACTGAAAATTTTATGATTTATCTGAAACGGTGAACAAAGGGAGTAAAGAGTCGTATTTTTCATTACACGTTTTCATGCTGAAATAAATTACATTGATCTGTTGCGGCTGAAACGTGATTCTCAATAACATATACTACAGTAGTATCACTACAAGATTTAGCAACGATGGTCTCGAAGAAAATCCTATTTTCAAGATCCATCTCTCATAAAAAAAAAAGAGGGCGTGCGTAATATTACATTGCTGAGCGCAGCTAATAGTTTTAGTAAATTACAAAAATAGGAGATTTCTACGTGATAAAGGTATTTTGCTTTACTCACAATTGTTCTGCAAGAAGATCCACATTCAAGAGATATTTCGTTCTGAAAAAGACCCGAAATGGAACAGTCTAAAAGTTATACTGTTTAAGTGTTTTTCTACTTGGAGAATTGTTAATATGTCATATATATATATATATATATATCGTTAATGGAGGTATATACAACTGAAACATTGAAAACAGTAGAGTAATAATATAATTTGTTCTTACTTGTAATACAAACAAATTGTTCCCGTATGAAAATATTGTAAAATAGAATAATGTGTTCCATGCCAAAAAAAAATTTAATTCTTTTTTTTTTCTTGCCCTGTGTGTGAACCAAACAGGGATATAATTCCAAATTGCAAAAAAAGGGTTTTTTTAATCTAAATAATTATTTATTTACCTTCTTTTTTATTAGAAAACTTTCTGGAAACATTTAGTTTAGTCGATACTTCAAAATTTAATGAAACTGTGTCTCAGAGAATTATCATTAATATAAATTAAAATTGTGGCTCACACTTAGTCACTATGAGCTTTTGAATGTACAATACGCCTGTTTCCCAACTTTTCAGCCTTTTTCTTACTGAACCAGAAGATTGAGGCATTACTGATATCTCCTTTTCAGACAAACTCTCTTTCACAATTTTTCGCTGCATAACCCAGTGCACACTCATAAGCTCTTTACTGTGCCCTTCAGCGATATCATTGGTATATTGGTACCACCCTCAGTCCCATTACCTTTGACCAACATTGATGACTGCAGTGTAACGTAGTGACTCCAGATTGACATCAATTTCTAGATAGAGCGAAGATAGATCAGTAAAATTACTTTTTTATTTGTAACTTTAATCGTAAGATAACATATACTGGTGTGCAAAACTTAAACAACAGTCTAAATTTTAAGCAAATAGCTTGAAATCGCAAAAAAAAAGGTTATGTTGAGTGAACACACGATTCGGCAGAAAGATGAGGCGTATGCAGGAAAAAAACGTTTAGGGCAGCATGAGTGTACAAAACGGGGGTGGTCAGCACGTGCAGCTGAAGACTACAATAAAATAATGAAAATGCAATTAAAGACATTCTCTGCAAGTGCAAATGATTTCTTTCGTGAAATTCGGCTAGAATAAATCATCTGGACGACTTCACACGTGGAAGAATGATTGGAAAGCTGGGGGAGGGGCGAGTAGCTGAAGAAAGATCAAAATCAACAGAAGTGTAGTTTCGTGCACTTGGAAAGCCTTCCAAATAACAGGTACAGCAGTTGGAAAGGTTGATGGCGGCTGCAGTGGAAGACCTATATATTCTACAGGCGAAAAGATCCCGATACCAGTCAACAAGCGCCACTGCTCAGCAACTGTGTGCAGCAAAAGGGCGACAAGTATTGCGGTTTTCTGTGGTCAGACGCCTTCACAAAGATAGCCTGTTCACCTGCCGTCCTGAACTATGAATCCCTTTGAAAGTTGGCCATCGGTATCACCGTTTAAAGTGTTTTAAGGAGCACAAAAATAGGACATCTCACCGATGGAGTCATGTCCTCTTTAATGGATGAGAGTCATTTCACTTCCGCAAGCGATTCTCATCACCAGTTTCATCCCAGTAACATCATAGAAGAGACCAATCCGGTGGTCCTGGAGTGAAGGACGGAGTGAATATTTAAGTTGAACTATTCAGCTACTCAAGGGTTTTTGAAGACGTGCCTCGTCATTTTGAACCATGGTCGAGTGACGAGGACAACACCTGAGCTGGCATTCTCTCTCCTAATTTATACACCACACCAACGGGAGGACGTTTGAGCTTCGACAGATTTAATGTACACCGCCCCCCATAAGGCGAGTCTTCAACTGACACGCCGGCCACGAGTCCGTTACCTTGACCACTAGGGTACCGCGGCCACACATTGGTCTTAGAGTTGTTGTCTGGGGAGGCATTATGCTCAATGGGTGGACTAAACATTTTCATCAGAGATTCCGTAATCAGAGATCGCTGTTGGAAGGAGGTGATTCTTCTCCACCGTCTGTGCATCTGTTCCGAGGTGCTATTGGATCAGACTTCATTTTCATGGATGGGTGACAATACATGGCCACAGTGGACTGCTGATGTTCAGCAGGACTGGAAAGTGAAGATATCATTCGAATGGATTTGTCAGCGTTCTTTTCCATTTAAATCCGATAGATCCTGTGTGCGATGCTTTGGGAAGACGCCTTGTGGCACGATTACATCCTCCCGGGGAACACTTAACAACTGAAACAGATTATTGAGAAATGAGAGATCAAATTATTGAAAAATTTCTCTTAACTCAAGAACTGTTGAACAATCTGGCGCTGAGTATGGAGATACGGTGCAAAGCTATCATTGCAGTAATTGTAGGGCATATACCATGCTAAGAAACATCTTCTTCCTCTTGGACAATCATGTGTAACGATACTATGAATTCAATAAAGTCGTTTTTTTTTCTTTGATTCCATACTACATGCATTGCATTCATTTTTGAGCAACTGTGCTTTCGTCATCGTCTAAGTACAAAATATTACCTCTCATTCTGAATTTCATGTCTCTCACATGATTTCTCGTGGAGTTATGGCAAAAAAAATTGCTTAAGTTTTGCACACCAGTGTATATAGCAATAGCATCTAAGGTAATTAAATTTACACATATAGCTATTGGATACTTTGTTGTATCGTCGTCGTGTGTGTGTTTTGGCTTTGTAAACCGTATCTCATAATATCCAAGATCCGCCGAAATAGTAAAGCAGAAATTCATTTGTTAGTTGTTTTTTTCGCACCTTTTTGCTTGTCTCCTCTTCCACTTTCCCATCCGTCTCTTTAAAACTAATAGGTGGGGCTCTCTCACTCTCTTTCAGTTCCTGAGTGGAAAGATTGTGGACTTGCACACAGTATCCCCAGATATGGTTTTAAGTATCATTGGCCCGTCCCTCTTGTCGACACTTGTCTAAACTCATATGGACGGCCATAAATCGACAAGTCACTCCGATGCATTTCTGACGTTTTCTCCTCACAACAGATGGACGTCCTGTCCACACATACGCAGCATTGCCACGGAACAAAATAACGGGCACCAACTGACACAGGTGTGTCTATATATCGTCCGCCTTGAAGTAAAAAGCCATATCGGGCATCTTATCCCCTTAGGTGCCAGGGAAGAAATGAGAGGTAGCAGACAGCTGGCTAAGAAGTGGGCTTAAGAACAGATTCCTCATCTACTGTACCAAAACACTCAAAATTATATTGGACAAATATATATGTTGGTATACACTGGTGTGCAAAAATTAAGGACGAGACGGTTTTTTCAATATAACTTTGTACAAAAGCTTTCCAAATCAACACATTTAATACTGTAAGATCCCCAATACGTTAGGACATGTGTAATATGTAAGCAACACTTACTAAAAGAGAAATCAGAGGGATAAAAAGAAGCTTTATTGAAAAAGTAGCATGGAGCGCAATGCGACTGAAGGCCGAAACATCCCTGTGATGGGTGTCCAGCAAGAAACATCCGGTCTTTAGTAGGGGATATGATCTCCCCTAACTGCTAGGCAGGTTTCACAGCGTCTGCCCATGCTGAGAATGAGGGTGTCAATGAGTTGTTGAGGCATTGCTGCCCATTCGTCTTGCAGCGCCAATCGAAGCTCCCGAATCGTTACTGGTGGTAAGGTACGAGCTTCCAAGCGTCTGCCTAGAAAATCCCATACATGCTCGATGGGATTGAGATCCGGAGATCGTGCCGGCCAATCCATACGTTCAATATCCTCACTCTCTAACAGCTGTTCGGCAGCTACTGTGCGATGACATGGTGCATTGTCGTCCATGAAAAGGAACTGCAAACCCACAGCGCCTCTAAAAAGACTCACATATGGAAGAAGACTCTCGTTAGAATAACGCGTCCCGTTGACTGAACCTGCGTCGAAGATGTGAAGGTATGTACGACTACCAAGCATGATGCCTCCCCGAACGAGAACACCGCGACCTCCATACCTGTCCCTTTCAATGATGTTCGAGGGATGATTGCGGCTTCCCCGCTCACTCCAAATGAGTATGCGATGAGAATCGCTACTCAAACTGAATCTGCTCTCATCTGTAAAGAGTACTCGTCCCCATTCATTGTCTCTCCAATTCCGGTGTTCCCGGAACCACAGAGAATGCCTTCTCCGATGGGCAGGCGTTAAAAGTACACACCGTACAGGGCGTCGTGCAAACAGACCACCACCGTGCAGTCTTCTGGCCACGGTAAAACGCGATATCGGTCGTCCAGTCGCCTGTGTCGTTGTGTCTAGCGATTTCTCCCGCTGTCTGCCGCCTGTTTCTTCTGGCCTGTAAGACAATGTACCGGTCATCTGCGGGTGTGGTTCCTCGTGGACGACCACTACTGAACCCCCGGATAGCTGTTCCTGTAGTTTGAAATTGTCTCCAAAGTCGTGAAACGATGCTGTGAGCAATTCCGAACTCTGCAGCCACACTTGTCACACTGCGGCTTTCCTCCAACTTCCCAATGATTCGACCTCGGGTAAAAGCATCCAGATGTCGTCTAACAGATTGATTATTCGCCATTTCTCGCTGAGGCAGCAACTCGGTGTGATTTTAACTGCTATACGGCGTGCAATCTCTTTGCCAGAAATACTGATCTTACACCGACAACATGCTTTATACTACTCAGACACTCCCCCCATTACGTCTACCTGCATATCTGCGCATGTGCTACCGTACATCACCTTACTTAATCTTCTGATTGGTCTTTCTGTCCGCTCTGCCTTTTCGTTCAGCTGATATGCTAATTTTTCCGCTTCGTCCTTAAATTTTGCACACCAGTGTATATTGGACAATATTCTCCGAACAGTGTTTCCTCCAAATGGAAGGGAGGTATCTCTTGCTAAGCCCCTTGAACTCTTGTAAACATATCCTCAGATTGTCCAAATGGTTGTCATGTAATCCTTGTAAATTTTGCTCTTTCCTTGTTTTCTCCCCTATTTAGTTTCATACTGTCCTGTTGATTCTCAACTCGACACAGTGTGGAAGAGGTCTGTCAAATGGATTGCATATCATCTTACCTCCCCCTGCTTATTCACTCTTATCTGTCGCGCCTTTGCATTTCCATTTTCAGCTCAGAGTGTCCCATTCCTTTACTGCAATGTAGTCTACGCTGGATCTAAATTGTTTCCTTCGGCACTTCTTATACACTGAGAGAAAAATCGCTCTTATATATCCGGCAAGCATTTGTACTCGTAATGCAAAACGTTGTTTGTTTAACGAGTCATTTTTTTATAATTTGTTTTGCTCGTTATGTGAGATACTCGTTAAATGAAGCCCCATTGTATATGAAAATTATTCTATTCCACGATAAAAAATAAAATTAGAATGAATCAGAATGTTTTATAATATTTGAAGATAAACTAAAGTCCTTTTTTACCATTAGATTTCCGTTGTAAATAAAAATAGATTTAAATCAATTTAGCGGGTTTTATTACATACGTTGACCAACTCTAAATGGCTGGTATTTTGTTTTTGTGTGTTCCTTAGATAATCAATTTACTGAAGTTTTATACCAAACAAAAGTTTACATTCCTTTATGCTACATAATTCAGAAACTTTTTATTTATAAGAGTTTTTCTTTGTGCACCGTATGGGTCTCCATTTTAATATCTAATAAATATTTTATTTTTTGTAATAAAAACCTACAGATAGAAGACATCGAAAGCAAAGTGGACCAACTCATTGAGATGTACATGGAAGACAGACACCGCATGTCGAACCTCATCTCCTCATTCACTGCCTCTTCACCTCCGCCTCCACCACCCACGCCTTCCTCGGTGCCTGCCGTCTCCGCCCCTCTCTCAGGTGGCTCTGCCCACAATAGCAAACCCCGCCCGCACCAGCAACTTCAGAAGAGCCCCAAGTCCATCCTGGTGGACAACAAGCAGTACAGCGAGCCCACGACACCCGTCGCCAAGAGCTTCGACCGCACCATCCACCGCGGCAATTCCGACCTTAGCCAGCGCTGCCATCTCCACAAAAAGAAGCGGGTCACCGTACGACACTCCCTTGAGGGCGGAACCACGACATCTGCTCTTCTGGCCACGCCCCGTATCGAGATAGACCACGCCCAAAACACCATATCCCGATCGGCCGACTCGGTGGACCCAGCCTCCTCCGAGACCGCCAGCACATTGGGTACGGAGCTGGACAGTCTCGAGACGAGTGATCCAGACTTTTTCCAGGAAGAAGAAGGGAGCCGCAAAGCAGGTGTTCGGCTGGATTCGGACACTGAGGTGAGCACTGTGACCGTTGTCATGAAGGAGACTGCTTCTCTGCTGAGGCCTTCCTTACAGAACCTTCGGACCTAGAGGAGACAAGCGCACCTCTATGCAGACGATATTTTCTTTTCTTTTCTTTTTCTTTCTGCCTCCATCCTTTTACTGTATTTCTCAATTTGAATCTCATTTATTCTTACCTCTTGGTCATCAAGACGACAAATATTTATTATGTATATAAAATACATTTTTTCATATGATTGTTCTTCAATTATACAAATTCATATCCTCCTTTGTGTGTCAGTTCTCTTTTCTTCTTTCCCCCGTTTTTACAAAGTCAATAAATATGGAAACTTGCACCCTCTGTTGAAACTTCAAAATATAATGCAGTTGTACATTATCGGAATGACTCTTCAAAATGAACACGAGCACATACAATAGTTGTCAAATATAGCTAAATTCTCAATATAAAACTAACTGCGTAGAAAATTGTATTGCTTTAAAAAATGGAATGTGCGCAACTGAATTAACTCGCTCGTATCAATGAAGTCGTTTGCTTTTTTCTGTAAAAAGAAAATTTTATTTAAAAAAATATAAATTGATGCTCATTAGGAAATACCACACTGTACGGTTCCAAACTATTAACACATTAAAGCTTTCATTATAAATCCTTAAACTACTTCTTATGGCCTCAAAATTCGGTATACCAATTAGACATGGGATGAGCTCAAGATACTTCAAAGAAAAATGATTACTTCGCCAATTTCTACTGGGAGCCACTTTAAACAATAAGTTTATAAGGAAGTTTTTAATGTTATACATTACGTAAACAATTCAGAACAAGACTCAATAGTAGTAAAACGTAAAATCGAGGAAAACATGTAAGACATTATAAGTTTTAAAAAAACAGCTCATGGACAGCCATTGATGTAGTCACTTAAAATATTTGGTTCATCGTGGAGGCAATGCAAAGCACAGGCCAACTTGAACAATTCCCTTATGTTTCATGTGCTAAATATTACACTACACCAGTTGCAATGTGTTGATGAACATGCTGTCGATAGATTAAATAGCTTGCATGTGCATTGCGGTAGCCAAATTTAAGGCAACTTTTATTACATCACCCTGAACAGGATTAATAACTGCTGCACTCGTGACATTTGGTCTCTCGTGATCGATGCCTCTCTCAACCAAACTAAACTGTATTTTTTTCATTTAGCTCAGGCGTACAGTTATTAATTTTCTCTGCCTCTATTTAATGGGATTCGCTGACGTGTTGATAAAAAATCAGTCGATAAACCTTCAAATATTTTTCACATTCTATCAGGTTAAGTAAGACCGTGAGGCTTACTCGTCGAGAGCTCAAGCTACCTTCTCTCTGGCTAATTCACCTACACGCACTCTAAATTTCTTCAGTTCTAGAAACCCCCAAAAAGACAAAAGTAACTATTGCCACATTTGATGACAATAAGTTGTTAAAAACGTTAGCAATATAGCACCAATTTGAGCGAGTTACGTAGAAATTCATACTGAAACATAACTTTCAGCTCAGATAAGGGTTGCGGTAGCCCAGTGGTCAAGGTATCGCATCGTGACAGGCATGTCACGAGTTCGAGCCCAGTACCACTGAAGATCCGCCGTGTAGGGCAGCGATGCACGCTAAATCTGTCGAGAGCTGAAACGTCCTCCCGTTGGCGTGGTGTGGTAGTTAGGAGAGGGGGTGCCCGCTCAGGTGTCATCCTCGTCACTTGACAATGGTTCAAAATGACGTCGCTCAAAGCCCTCGTGTAGCTTAACAGTGCGACGTTAATACCCACTCATTCAACTCAACTGTGTTAGAAATGTTTCTTCAGTTGCTGCTTTTTACTTTAAAATATTTTGGAAATATATACAAAAATTGCAAGTGTGTGTACAGAGAGAAATTTATATAAATTGCAGAAAATTTTTCACTACCTTGACATTTTCGAATCTGATACAGAAAAAAATTTTACGATTGGAAAATATTGGTTGAAAGACATTTCCTTTAAATACCCCTTTTTATAAATTATGTCGCACCACGCGATGACAGGTGAACGCGCACAAGACAGTTATGGATTGACTCAGCCTTATGAAGGACCATGTAACACCAAATATACTAGTTTGCTACTCAAGAATAGGTGTCCTCGGATCGTTTGCAGCTCAATGAAATATCTACAAGGCGTCTATAGTATCGATTACTTTTTCTCAAAACCACAAGCTTCTACAATGGTACGTTGAACGGCAGCTATGAACAACTGAATTACACGTTATTTTCTTCCTGCATCCCCGTGATGGGTGGATTAAAGTCTATTGACCCCATAGAAAGGTTTCCTCATGCATCGCCAAAATGTTCCATTCTCGATTATGCCACCTTCTGCTTTGGAAGTGGTACTAGATTCCAATCCTGCCCCCTAGTATGCATTGCTGGTACAGTATAACCAGCAACATTATATTTCTGAAGTTTTGGGAAATCTGTCCTCCCAAACCCTCAAAACGTGCATATGGTCGCATTCCAACATGAGAGTGTGCGACTACACCTGGCACACAATGTGTCCAAGACTCCTTCTCATCTAACAGTTAATATTTTTACCATTACTTACCAGTTTATCATCTATACAACACGTCTGTTTGTTAACTAGAGAACGGCTGACTTAGCATATACCATCCGCCGTTATATCAGGTCATGACACCATACCGCCAACAAAACATCCAAATTCTTTTTCATTGTCTACAGCTGTGCTTCCCAACCTTTTCATTGCCACGGACCGTTAAACGTTTGATAATTTAATTGCTGCTCACTGAGAATAAGATGCTGAGTGTTTATATATTTGAGGTGGTTTTGATTCAATAATTTTAATTTAATTGTATTTAAATGTGCCTTCACAATTAAATGCAGTTATACCAAAAAATGAATAAAAAGTGATTTAACACAGAATATAAAGAGATTTCCATGAAAGTCACAGAAGCGCGAGAGAAATTCACTGCAGTAAATAAAATGGAAATAATTTAATTTCCCTTGGGTGGCCTGGTATAATTTGATCCACGGACCAGTATTGATCCGCAGTCCGTGGGTTTGGGAACCGCTGGTCTAGTGCATCTTCTATGAATCGTGTAAATTCGTATTCAAGTACTTTGTAGCTGTTTCATTTCAAATCCAACAATAAATCCTTACGCTGTTGAATATATCGCAAGTTCTTACCGACAGACATTGGTTCAAATAAAAGCTTTGTCACCAGTAGTCCTTTCGAATTTCTAAAATTATGTATTAATCAAAATATTTGAAATAAAACAAACAGCATTTGTCGATTGTTCATTTTATAATAATATTGCAATTAAACAAAAGAAGCAATCCGTCGAAGTCAATTCAATCGTAAAATTTAGAATTTTACTAATTTTAACTTTGCTGAATATAGAAAATTTTCAAATCGTTTGGAACCAATGATCCCCATTACAAAAAGCAATCTCAATACTCTTGCAATGTAATTCGAAAAAAATTACTTTGTATTGTTCGATTTTTATAGAAAAACCCCAATTTTTTTAGAGGATTCAAAGTTTATACGTAGTCTATTTTTGTCTCTTTTGACCACTCTTGTCAAATTCAGTAGTAAGTTAATGTCCACATTCAACATACCTTTACACTACACCAACGAAATCTCAATTTAATTTGTATTATACGTACACTAAAATCTACGTATATTGAGCATAAGGCATACAAAGCATAAAGCAAAAGGTTTAATTTCAAACACGACACTTAAAAATTAATTAGAGAACTATAAATATTAGAACTGTGTATGTTACTTGTGCTTTATATTTCAAATCGCAATTTACACTCGAGTTAGTATGATCACACAAGCTAAGGAAATTGCCTGGCATCTTATTTGAATTATGTGTGAAACCCATTCGCTGCTTGTCGCCATGGTTTACGTTGAAACGCTATCACACACACACACACACACACATTCTCTCGTTTTCATTTACCTCTGAAAACTAACTTTACATTCTTTGCGCGAAAGCTGAAGATTTGGGTAATGTCCCACTTTGCTAATGGTATCGCTTATGCACTTTTTCTCGAAGATGCATAAATCGCTCATTTTCGTGAAATATTTATTTGCGGATAGGAAAATAAAATGAAAATTAACAAAATAAAATGAAATATGTGTTTTAAATAAAAATAAAATCAGCACTAACTGCAACTGCAATTACAATACTTCTAATATTCGAGATATATGAATAAGAAACTATAAATACATAAAATCTGTTACTAGTTTAACTTGTGAAAAATATACATATATACTTTACTAAAAGTAGAAAATTTCCAATTAAGAAAGGAAAATAAATGACTACTTGAATGTTTTTGAAACTTGACTCTGCTGTTCTGGTAATTTGGCTTTTCATTATCGTCACATTTTCACATCCTTGAAGACAATTCAAATACGATATTGTAATTTTAAACTTGGGTCAAATAACAACCTTTTTGTCAATTTCCTCTCTTCAAAATTCCACACCAAGCAGGGCCGGACCGTGACCTTTGGGGGCCCTGGGCTAACGATATCAGGGGCTCTCCTAAATAATTAAACTTTTGCCATTTTCCTAAAACAAATTTGTGCTGGTACATTTTTTAAAATACACGAAATTTAAGAGGGTTTTTTTAATTTTTTCTTTCAAACAATTTAAATACATTATAAACAATAACATAATTTACAAAAAAAACTTTTCTACATTTTTGTGCAACAAATTATCTTATTTGCTCATCACATATTAAGTCTGGGTGAGATCAGTATGAATAGAAAGAAGTGATAAATATAATTAAGCCTAGTATTTGCCATTGATGTCCCATATTTGTTTTCTATATAGAACATTTTAGAGAAAGCACGCTCTGCTTCACAACGGTGCTTAAGCTTCAAAAAGGGAGCGCTAGAAAAATCTTTAAAAGTTTGGAAAAACACCAACAAGTTTCTTTTCAAAAATTCAATTGAATATATCTCTACAAGCATAGGACTGTAGCTCAGTTTCTTTTCGATAAGTTTTGCATCGAATACCTTCTTTTACTAAATGTTGGTCTACGTCATCTGAATAGTAATTAATAATAGCGCGTACACTCCAGGTCAATGTTCTCCTTACTTTGTGTGTGTGTGATCTTGCAAATCCATCAAAAATTTTAATTTCTTACTATATTCTGCATATACTTTTGACTTCTTCTATTTAACTAAAGTAACAATAAGCGTGTCTCTTTTGAATTTTTCTACCCCATACACAGCTTTTTCTGTGGATTTATCTGCAAATTTTTAAATAACCCGTCTCTTGTTCACATCGCTATATTCCGTTTCTACACTAGGACTTAATTTTTTGGATGCGTCTTGATACTCCTTTAGTTTTTATCTGATTCATCTCGTACAGTGCTTATAAACGTTTTTAATGACATAATAAACTTATTACCTTCACAGATGTCCAAGTCAGGAATCTGTAATTTTTTGTTAACTGAATTAAATCTGTCTAATATTTTTTCCCAAAATATAATTAAAATGGCAGTTTCACGTTTTGTTAATTTGTTATATAAATTTACTGCCTCTCTTTTCGAAAATCTACTTTCTCATTTTCATTGTCACTAAATCTCTTAAGAATATTATTGATATTATCATAATTATCTTTTAAGGCTTCAGCAGTATAGTAGTGACAAGACCATCTTGTCTGACTTAAACTTTTTAAGGTAAATTTCAGTTTAATTTCACGATTTAGAAGCTCTCCCCTATAGGTCGAAGCAGAAAAGAAAACATATTTGTTGCAATAACCCAAAGAAGTTCATGATTTCATTTGCAACCTTAACTCATTCTGCACGAGCCAGATTAAGAGAGTGGGCAGCGCATAATTAGCGAATTTTTTATTTCTTTTTTTTTATTATTTTTTTCTTTACCATTATATTGACCGGACATATTGGCAGCGTTGTCAAATGACTGTCCCCTACAATTATCCAACAACAGTCCATTTGTTCCTAAAAATTCTTGTGGAGAATTAAATAAGTATAAGCCAATGGGACTACTAATCTTAATTAATGGGGCACACCTTTCATACACTTTTCCCCGAAAACAATATCGTAGTACAATAGCAAGTTAATCAGTGTAGGACAAATCTGGTGCTGAATCAATCACAATTGAATAGTACTTTGTGTCATCATTGTTTATCTGAGTTGTAATTGTTTTAATGATTTTCTTGCCCACATGATCTTAATTATCTACTCATATATTGTTTTTGATAAGTACCGTATTATAACGTTTTTGGTCGTAATTCTCGCTGTTCAATAAGTTCACAAATGAATGGATCGAACTCATCTAGCAGTTCCAGGGCACCCATAACATTACCATTCTGAGGAGAGTCAAAAACTTCCTCGGTACCTCTAAATGCTAAACCTCTTATAGCCAAATACTTTACTGCCACAATAACACGTTTGAGGACATTGTGGTAGTATTCTGTATCTTTTCTTAGTTGATCCTGTAACTGTTTATCTAAAACAGACTTATTTTCTTTTCGTGTCAACCAAACTAACATTGAATTTTTATGTTCAATAGAATTTTCATGATTTTCTTAACAACTTGTAAATTGTTTCCAATTAGAAAAGCCAGATGTGTATTGATAATTTGTTTTAGAAAAACAGTTTGCAGGTCAAACAGAAAACACTACTAATACTGGTTGAATAACACAGCCAACATCTTTCCAGCACTTGGCCATTTTTAAGTTTTTTAATGATTGTTCGAAAATGATCTCTTTCGATCTTTGTATTCTCTTATCGAAACAGAATATATATTGTTTGCATCTTTATTTTGAAAATAACTCATTTCATGTGAAAGGATATAATCAATAAAATTATTACTTAGCGATTAAGGCCACGAACCCACGTCCACGTATTTCTTTAACTCAACATTTTCTAAACACTTTTATGTCAGGGCATTACTGATGTCCTCTGGCTGAACAATATCTTTTTTCAGAAGGCTGCTGGTCATCGAGATCTTGCATATTTTCATCACTAATATTTGTTTGTTGTGTTTCTCCGTTTTCTTTGGCTAAGTTCCTTTTCCTTTCGCTTGCTAATGTATCAGGGTTTGTTATACTCTTGTTAGTTGTTATTTACTGTAAGAAAATATAAAATTTTGACACATTTAATTTTTTCTTTTTCTCGATTTAACACTAATTTTCTTTTTTCCGCTACACTTTTATATTTTCTGCCAGACATATTTATATTGTTAACTAAGGACTTGATTTTACTGAAAATAAATTTAAAAGTTCAGGTCATAAAATTACAATAACACAACCGACTGTGTACTTAAACTAAAAATATTATAAAAAATTTTTTACAAAACAATATAGCATATTTCTGAGATAATTTTTTTTAAAAAGCATCTAATTTATTTATAAAAAATAAATAAAAATCATTGTCTATACTCGTTAAAACCTAAAACGCTGATGATAATTATTTATTAGCCCATCAGTTTAAAGAGATTTTTTATAAGAATAAATCCCCTGATCACTTCCTTTTCTCCTGTTTAATTCTGATCTTTTCTGTCCAAATGAATCATTCAATGTATCCTGCTGATGACAGTAATCGTTTTGTTGTCCAGTAAAAGCTAAAAAAATACTGATTCCTTTGAAATCCCACCTAACAGATAGCATCACCTTTTTTTTTATGAAAATTGACTCGAGAAGTTTTGCCACCTGGGACAAAAATGCATAATACCACCCCTCCTCAAAATAAAAAAAAAATATTATGGAAAAGGATAAATTGTTCATAGATACACACCTACAAAATCTGAATAGTTCGCACCAACAGAAATTGCAAACAAACAAAATGAATTTGGTGAAAATTCTAAAGTTGAAATAAGTTTTATAACTTCCATTGGGTTTTCTTTTTTGCCTAATAAAATAGAAATTGACGCTACCTTATTTGCAAGATGAAGCGCGTTTATACCCACTGATTCCGTATCGGCCAAAATTATTTCTGAATTTTTACAGTTTTTAGTTATTAAATTTTTAAAGGTTTTTTTTTAAATCATATGTATTGTATAAAAATTGAAAACAATAGCTGTGGGTACTCATTTAATTAAATCTACGGTCTAAGGTATTAATTGCTTGATCAATTGTGCAAAAATAAAAATTATCTTGAATTCTAATTCAGGGTCGTCCACTGGATCATCTTGTGCTTCATAATAAAAATTAATATTTCTTTGTCGAATTCAGTAATGTGGCTGCGTCATCTCAAAGTTAGCAGGGATCACTTCAAAGTCAAAGTTAGTCCCGTCGAACAGTTATTTTGTATATCAGAGCATTTCGTCGAAAGCCACATCCGATCAAATATTCTTAAAAAATCATTACGACTTCTTAAGAATTTGATGAGATTTTTCAAAATCCTATCGTAAATTTGAAACAAAGAATAAGAAGCCCATATTTTTTACATTCATTGAAATACTGTACTTATGTATACTTAATATATTTGGAAATGGTAATTACATGGTAATACATTCTAACAAAGTAGCTTTTCAAATTAAAACTATGCTGTCTGAGAATGTAACATTTAACTTTTTTTTCCTACAAACCCAAATATAAATCTGTGTACAGCACGCACAAAAGATTGCATGGGTTTAAATACATTTGAATTTAAAAAAGGTGTTTGACGTATACAATTTCCAAAAAAAAATACTTTCTCAGATCTCATTAATGTAGAACTAGAAATAAATGTCCATAGTAAATCAATCTTAAAAGAACTAACACTAATAAAAATACTTAAAAAGTAGACTGTGATACTTAAATAATAATAATAAATACATTATAGTTCTCAGTCCAATAAAGTTCCGTTTTTTGGCTTCCCAAAAAAATATTTTGTCATTTTGAAATATTTTTATTATTATATATTAAAAATATGTTATTTTATTATAACACATGCAATTATTAAAAAAATATATTTAAAATAATAACAAAATAATATTACTAAATTTATCTCCTTTTAGAGTAAAAGAAGAAAACATTAAAATAACACATTAACAACTGATCTAATTCAAACTTTGAACATTCAAAAAGAATTTTAAAAAATGCCTTTCGGATACTTTAATGAACGATAACACAATGACTTATAAAAATGTTCTAATATTTTCACTTAATGCAAGAAAAAAGGAGAAAAAATCTACAAATACATATTTCACATTGATTTCGCATTCAGTGATTAAAGGGGGAACCGAAATTTACTATAAGCAACAGACAAATGAACTGCAATTTTTTTTAATACTGAGAACAATAATGGTAGTTGTGCAATGACTCGTTCCGAAAATGAAAGTTATCTTACGAGAAAAGATTCGTGTTAACAATATTATTTCAATTAGATCCAAAGAAAAGATTTTAAAATCCATATACTGTCACTATTGACACATATATGCAAAATAATTTCATTGACAATTAAATAGCCTAGTTTTCATTTAACTCAGTAAGCTTTTGAATTAAAATCGTTAAACAAAGTATTTTATTTCTATAGATTGATTTTTTTTTCATAAAAGCACACAAATACAATAAGTTTTTCTTCCACACTTTATCTTAATATCGTAAAAATACAGTTATATCTCCCAATAAGGGTGTTTGACCCAGTATGTCTTTGTGCCAGAAATTTAACCCAACCAATCTAATGCAGACATTACGTATTTTGTCCTTTAATGCTAAGAAATGAAATTTAATTAGAAATTCCAGCTGCATCAGGCTTTAAATAAATTATATATAAGTAAGTACCTTTTAGACACAGATATTTTTTTTTTAATTTGATGCTATGTAAAAGGAAAATTCTTATTTGAAAAAGTTTAATTATCGCATGTTTGAAATAATCAGTTGAATTTTGTACTTATAGAAATTTATTGAAAATAATCAGTTGCACAGATTTTTTTTGAAAGCCTATGTATTGTGTCAGCTTTAGACCACATTTTTTTTCTAATGTAAATTCAAAGAAAAAGTGCACCACCACAAGGTGCAATCACTTTATTATCTGCTTTGTCTATAAATTGAAGAGTCTAACCGAGATTGCGTTGCACTTATTTGTTTCTATTTCTTTTCAATTTAGAAGTTACTTTGATTTATCAGGCCGTCAATACATTTGATTTATTTAAAGAAAAACACAAACTTGTCTTTGAAATCTTTAAAATATTACTATTAAAAAATTCAAAATAGTTAAAAATTAAAACATAATTACCTACGGTTATTTCAAGCAATTAAATTGTAAAAGATGGAACTATGTGCTTTTTTTTATTTCAGCGGGCCAATTTCTTAGAAAATGAGTCTTCTGATGGTATAAATCACAACCGCTTATTTTAAAGTATCCTTCAGGGGTAAAATGAAACATCTACTGTGTAGGTCTCTATCTTCCAAAAAAGGTTCCCCGTCCCCTTTTAGTTATATGACACCGACATCCTGTGGGCGTTAGGAATGTCCGTTGTGACCCCACTATAGGAATGGGAAAAGTTGCAAAAAAAGTGTAAACACATAAACCAGAAACATTTCAATGTCCATGTAAACACGAGGAAAAAAGAATCCAGAAGATGCTGTCGTAGACCCATATTTACGCTTCATGTACCCCCCCCCACACACACACACACTGTCATAGACCCCTTGTAATTCGTCGTCGACCTCTGGGGGTCCATATAGACCACTTAGGGAATCACTGGTATAAATGCTCGGTGCTTGTCGGTGCCGCTCTATCATAGAGCCTCTGTCTATAAATTATTAATTTCCGCGTATTTGGTGGTAGGGAGAAACAAAAGTAAATTGCTCTTGCTCTCGAAAATAAAAATAAATTTGATATGGCATTTCGGGTACTTTATTTCTGATTTGCATTTTTTTACTGGTTTATTATTTCATTACTATTTTGAGTGTAAGCATCTTTTTCTGTTTGTTATCTTCAACGAGGAGCGGGGGCCCCTGGGCTGCAGCCCATTTAGCCCATACGTAGATTCGGCCTTGACACAAAGCCAATGTAACGATTTTGAGCTTCGATATATTTAACGTACATCAACCGCAGTAAATCTTGAGTAGTACCCGGACTCGAAGCCACGACCACCATTGCTGATCGGTAGTATGGACTTTCGGCTGCCGTGGGCTTCGTTAAAATCCGATGCACCTCTTAGCATTACAGAATGGACGCAAAGATATTAGGTATGTATACACAATCTTGATTCAATCTATTTTATGAATACATTGTATTCTCAAGCAACATTTGAGTCTTGTTTTTAATTCATACTTATATTATTCTATTATTTGAACCTTATTTCAAAAACCAATGTCCATCTTGCGCTTGATAAGGCAGGAAAACAAAGGTATATTTTTTTTCCTGAGTTTTTGATTTTGACTGATGTTATAGAAATAATAATTTCATACATGGTCAAAATCTCGAATATTTTTGGACAGAAACGTTTATAAACTTTTTTCAAACGGTCCTGGTAATCGGGTTTAATTCAACAGGTTTGTTAACTCTGTGGTATTGCATGAAATTCTGAAAGGATCAGGATTAGGGGAGTCATGTAATTTGAAAGTAGAGCATCCAGTAAGGCAGATAAAGTGATGGATTATGCTTCATTTGTGGGGCTGCGGTAGCCCAGTGGTTAAGGTATCCAACCATGGCAGGCATGTCATGAGTTCGATCCCAGTACCACTAAAGACCCGCCGTGTAGGGCAGCGATGCACGTTAAATCTGTCGAGAGCTGAAACGTCCTCCCGTTGGTGTGGTGTGGTAGTTAGGAGAGGGGGGTGCCAGCTCAGGTGTCGTCCACGTCACTTGACCATGGTTCAAAATTACGTGGTCCGTCGCCAAAAGGCCTCGTGTAGCTGAACAGTGCGACGTTAATATTAACTCACTCACTGCTTCATTTGTAAAGGAATAGCTTTTTTGATTACAATTTTAGCTTGTGTGTGTGTGTGCTGTTTGCCTTTTAACTCATAAATAATGTTTGCATCTAATTAATTGCTTTAATGAAAATATTTTACAAAAATTTCTAAGTATTTTAACTTTGTACCACAAGTGAAATGTGTGTGTGTGTGTTTGTGTGTGTGTGTGTGTGTGTGTGTGTGTGTGTGTGTGTGTGTGTGTGTGTGTGTGTGTGTGTGTGTGTGTGTGTGTGTGTGTGTGTGTGTGTGTGTGTGTGTGTGTGTGTGTGTGTGTGTGTGTGTGTGTGTGTGTGTGTGTGTGTGTGTGTGTGTGTGTGTGTGTGTGTGTGTGTGTGTGTGTGTGTGTGTGTCTTTTAATTCCATTGAAGCAAGTCAAAATCTAAATATACACTGCTGGACAATTGCTAAGGACGGATAACACTATCATCCATAGCAACCACAAAATGAAAGGAAGCAAAATGTGGAAAATTAGAATAAGTGCGGGATATCAGTAAGAAGAAGTATGAGTATGCAAATTTTTTTCCACGTCTGTTCATCACGTGATAGCGTTCATAAGAGCTTTAAAGGTTTTGACGCGTGTGGACAGTTGTTGTTTCAAGTCAAAGTTTTACAGGAAAGATTTAATAGACGAACTTAAAATTTTTGGCATGTCTTCCCGACATCACATAGATGATTTTATGCGTGGCCGAATTATTGGAAAGATCGAAGAGAAGGGCGAAAAATAACAGATGTTGCCAGGGAGTTCGACATCGCTCACAGCGTTGTTTCACGGTTGTGGAAGTCATTTAAAACTACTGGAATGTGTAGTAGACGGCACGGGGGAGGTCGTGTTAGAAGTACGACGCCTGCAGAAGACAGATATATCGTCCTATCAACAAAAAGGAACAGGCGCACCACAGCTCAGCAGGTGGCAAATCAGTTTCTTGCTGCCTCAGGAAAGCAGATCTCCCGAAAAACTGTTGCCAGACGTTTGAGGGGAGGAGGACTATACGCACGCAGACCTGTTGTGTGTGTCCCATTGACCAGACAGCACCGTACTGCCCGTTTGCAATGGTGTCCTGAGCATCACAATTGGACTGAACAGGACTGGGCATGCGTACTATTCTCAGATGAGGGTAGGTTCAGTCTGTCATCGGATTGTAGACGCCAACTGATCTGGCGCGAGAGTGGTACTGTTTATCGTCCAGAAAATATCCAGGAAAAGGACCGATATCCGACATGCAGTATCATGGTGTGGGCCGGCATCATGATCAATGGTCGCACGCGCCTACATGTGGTTGCGAATGGGACTATGACGGGCCAACGATACATTGATGAAGTTCTATTTCCTCATGTTCGTCTTTTATGTGGTGCTGTGGGTGATAAATTTGTTTTTATGGACGACAACACAACATGTCATTGAACACTCGCTGTTCAGGATTGTCTAGACAGCGAGGGTATTCAACGTGTGAATTTTTTTTGTTTTATTAACTGTTGAAGGAGTTAGATAAGTTTGAGTTAAGGATTTTGTGGAATATTTGAGAAAGTTATTCGAAGGAGATAGATAAATTTTAATTTGATGAATTTGTTGAATAATTGGGAAATTTTTTTTTATGGAGATAGATAAGTTTGCGTCCAAAAGTAAGTGGTAAATTCGAGTTTTTTTTTATTTGGGCAATGGAAAATTGAGTTGTAATAATTATACAGTATATTTGAGAAAGTTGTTTTGATGTAGAGAAGGTTATTTTGAGTTAAGGATTTTGGACGATTTCGAGTAAATAAGTTAAATAATATAGATAAGTTGAATTAATGATTGTGTGGTATATTTAAGAATGTTTTGAGATGAATCTAGGAAAGTTCGAGTTGAGGATTATGTGAGATTTTGTGTAAATAAGTTGATGGACATACATGAGTTTTAGTTAATGGTATTATGGATGAGTCGATTAATTATTTGGAAGTTGCAGATAAGTTTAGTTAGTGTTATTGAGGTACAGGATATGAACGATCTGAGGTAAAGGCATTTTTGAATGATTGAGGAATCATTTTAAGGTTATTGAGAATTTTGGGTTAATGTTATACAATGATATTTGAGTAATTAATTCGATGATTATCGATGAATTGAGTTAGCGGTATTGTTGTAAATTGAGGATCTTTGTTGTTGGTTTTTTTTGTATATTTGTTGCGCGTATAGTGAAACATTGTGATGAGTTTTTTTTTTTTTTAATTATTTAGAATTGATACATTGTATTACATAGAATGTTAAAAAGTTATGTTGATTAGTGAAGTGATATTTTTGGGGGGAATTATGTTTAATTATGTGTAGCACTTGTAATAATTTTTTTTTTTTTGCTTTTTTTTGTTTTAGTTAAAATTACTTTACTCTGTATATGTCGCCTCATATATCATGGGTTGCATTATCAATTTTATGTTTATAATTTTTTTTTTCTGAAATTTTCAACTGCATTTGTGTGATTTCTGGAATTTATTTCTCAAATGGAAATTCGAATGTATTGAATGTAGAAGAATTTTTTTTTCTCTCAAAATTTTTTTTAAAAAAAAAGTATTAATCGATATAGTTAATTTTTTTTGTAATCGGATTTGCATGGGGTTTTTTTTTTTTTTTTTTTTTTGTCTTGATTTTTCATTCTGTTTCTTGTGCTGGCGTTTGCGGCATGCAGCAAATCTTTTGCGCAGGGAATGGAATGTGCAATTTTTTTCTGCCTTTGTAAACATTGGGGTTGCATCCTGATCAAATGCACACTCATAGTTTGCAATTCTAAATTTAATCGCATTAATTTTTTTTTCTTAATTTTAAATTGTAACCAATTCTTGTAGTGAATTTTTAAATTTCTTAGGCTATTAAGCATTCTTAGAGGTCATAAAAAAATTTTAACGTTTACACTATTCGCTTCAATTTATAGATTTTAATTTGCAAATCTGAATTTAATTTCACTAATTTTTTTTTTTAATTTTCAATTGTCAAATGCTTGTAGTGAATTTTTTTTAAAAATTTCTTAGGCTATTAAGCATTCTCGGGGGTTATATATATATTTTTTTTTTACCTATGCACACCCATCGCTTTAATTCTAACTTTTAACTTGAAATAAATTTTTTTTTAACAAAAGATAGTAATCAGTGCTTTTAGTGAACAATTGCAATTTCTTATGCTTTGAGTACTGTTAAGGTTAAAATAATAATTTTTTTTGGTTGTCTGATACATGCACATCATATTAGTCGTGTCAGGATTTCGATGTTATACGATTAGGAGGTGTCTGTTTCTTAGTGCCACGTTTGTATTGATTATATATGTTTTCACTTGTACTTATTTCTTATCACAAAGTATTTTGTTCGATGCTCGTATGTGTGGTTATTGTGAGTATCGAAGCTGTTATATATGCAATTTTTGAATTTACTATGCGTTACTCGTCTTATTTTTTTTTTTTATTATTTAGTGGCACAGGATTCTTTGTGATTATTCAATTATTTCTATTTGTTATTTTATGTATGTTGTCCTTGTGAATTGTTTGGTGACCCATTCGACAATGTTTTTTTCGTTACATGAATTTAATTGTAGTTGTTAGTAAATTTTTTCCCTCTCACCGCTAACGGAATTGGGACTTAATTTTTGGAAATTACTTTATAATTTTTTTCTTCTTTTCCTTTCTGTTACATTTTTTATTTTAAGTTATGAGAGTGGGAGGTTGGTGCTTGGAGTCTGCGGCGGAAGTCAAATGGGGTCAAGTTTTTCTTTCTATACACTGGTTTTGGTTTCATGGCTAATATGGTTTCCCTGGGAGACAATTCTTTCTCTTACGGCATGCATCAGCTACTTGTTCACCACCTGTCGGGGCCACAAGATGACCGAGCTCTCGTATAGTTGAAGGACTCCAGTGGATGACATCGTCCAAGGATTGGATGGAATTGATGAGTTTCAGTTCTCCTGATGGGACAATTCTGTTGATACGTTATTGTGAAATTTTTTTTGTGCTGTGTATTTGAGAGAGGGGAGGAGTGATGGGAGGCGCGGATTATTCAACAGAACCTCAAAATTTCGAAGTCAGTTTTGTGGAATTCGTTTCTTTTCCCCTCACTGAGGGGAGGAATTCCTCGGCAAGGGTGTGCCGAAAAGGTTCCCGCGCCTGGGGGTCACTGGACCAATAAATTGTGGGGTGCGTCAACAAATTTTCCCCTCGTTTCCAAAGTTCGACAACCTTCGGGGTTTCGAACGATGTATCTCTGCTCTGGTTCTGGACCAATCAGAGATAATTACGTGGACAAGACAAAGAGTCCGCTCTAGGATTTCTATGTGAAGAGTCGTAGAATAAAAACGGGACGCACCCCGATTTTGGCAGACTCTGACCACGATTTTGAGACACAAAAGAGCCGATCCCTGAGCTATAGACTATCCGCGGAGACTCCGGGCGTCGATCATGCCTATTCTCCCACTCCGTGTACCTCTCTCAAGCTAAGTTAAAGTTTGATTTTGTATTGAAGTAAATTTACAATTATATGTGTTAAAGAAATAAATTTAATAATGTTTTAAACTATACGATCAGTGTATAATTTATTGTGAGATGAGAGTTTCATTAATTTATTATTTAGAATTAGTTAACTTAATTAATAGTCATGATGCGATGTGAAATTGGAAATCTGGGTTAAAGTTATAGAAACTAAATAAGCTAAATTAGCATCGCATCAATATATATATATATATATATATATGTATATATATATATGTATATATATATGTCTATATATATATGTATATGTATATATATATATATCTATATATATATGTGTATATATATATATGTATATATATATATATATATATATATATATGTATATATATATGTATATATATATATATATGTATATATGAAAGAAATATGTATTATATATCAAAAACAAGAAATAATAGATAATGAACATAATAAGAAATAGCGTAATAAAAATATAAAAGCTGAACATGAAGAACAAAATTATAGAGAAATAAAAAAAGAAACTACAAAAAAGAACCTAGCGAGTCAGAAAGCAATTTCGGACATAGGACCGAATAAGTTGGGTTAAACTAGTTTGAAGGCGCCAACCTTCCCCCTTTCCAACTCGGTAGGAAAAACCAAATAAAATGAAATAAACAAAAATTCAGAGTATGGAAAACTCAGAGAGTATGATAAAACCACTCACTACTATTATGTTACAAACTCTCCCAAACTCTTAATGCAGAAAAATCGCAAAATAATTACGTAAGAAAAGTAAAAAAATGCTAAAACAATTACATAAGAAAAGTATCTTTCAAAAAATAATTTAACAAAATTTCTTTATACTCACAGAGCTTTTACGAAGAGAATCAAGCGTCTTGACATCAATGAAAATCAATAATTCACCAAGTTAAAAAATTCGAATATACATAAACACATTTTTTTAGCTAACTTTTAAACCAGCCAGCAAAGACAGATACCAAAAAAGACGACAATCAAATAAATATGGTAGAATTTGAATTGGTTGATTGTCAAAAATGTAAATTTGCTAGGCTCTAATTTGGTTGGTTGTCAACAATGTGTAAGATGTTCAAGATGTGTGTGGAAAAAATGTAAACTGTGATATGAGTGTTATGATATAATCTTCACAGCAAGACCACTAACATGCTGACTTTGAAATCCTATTGTTGTGTGGTGGTTTTGGAATTCGAAGTAGCAAGACGGTTAGTGTATTTGTGATGAATATAAGTTCTTAAGAAATTAAAAGGATATTCATGATCTAAACAACATTGAAAAAAAATTTATATTATTGTATTTATATCTATTTTGTGGGTAGTTAAGTTATCATTTCTAAATAAAAAATTCAAAATGATATTTCTGCAAATTTTGATATATGCAAGTTACTATTCCATACAGAAATTTTAATTATATGGAACTTAAACGAATCTCTTTTGTCAAAAATGTTACTGACTACATTATTATTAATAAGATGCAAGTCTAAATCCAAGAATTCCACCATATTAGAGTTGAAGTTAATTTTAAGGAGCTTGAGATAATCAGGGTAGAACGTAATATTTGGTTTGTATTCACTATTTTTACCAAAAATTATTGTATCATCTATATAACGATAAATCAAGTAAGAATCATTTACAACATGATCAATTTCAAAAAAATGTAAATATAGGTTCGCTAAACAATTACTAGCTGGACCACCCTGAGGTAATCCTTTGATCTGTTTATAAAGATTCTGATCAAATGCAATGAAATTTTCTTTTAATACGAGGTTAACAAGAATATCAAATTTTTCTTTTTTTCATTGAAGTATATAATTCATATTTATCATAAATTAACTGTAGAACCTTAATCATATCGTCAATATCTATAGAATTAAAAAGGTCCTCGAAATCAAAGCCATGTATGGAAAAAATTAACATATCCTTAGTAACTCTAGCAATCTCTAAGCTATTTTTAATTATTGCCGTGTTTTGCAAGTTATAAATTAGATTTTGAAGAAGAGATTGTAAGATCTTCCCAGACTTCCTGATATATGTATTGTATCCATTAGTGATACTACGGAATTTTATAGGGCTTTTATGAAATTTTGGTGTTAAAAAAATACTTGGATATTTAATATTATTTATATTATATATAAATGTAAGGATAATTAAATTAGATTAAAAATTAAATTCCCTATCTAGCACTTGACTCTATCTTTCTCCGTTCTCATATTCAAGTATCAAACTAATCGCCCATTTATTTCTTCCGAACATATGGCCTAGCCAATAAACATGTCTAATTCTAGATCGTTAGATTTAATAGTCAACATATGTCAGCATTAACTTGCAAGCACCATCTTCAAAGCAGCGACACTTACCAGATGTTTTTCACGTGAATAACACGTGAAACCCCCCATGGCGTGTTTTTTACTCTCTGCTCTTAGCGTCAGAATGGATGTAGAAACGATGGAATAAAGACCTTCCTTTTTAAACTTTAATCTGATTCTGTCTTTAAAATCATGACAGAATTAAAGTCGACAGGATCTTATTTTTGCCATTAACTTTCAAATCTTAACGTAAAAAACTAATATTTTTTATAAAATAATTTTAATATAAAAACTAAAGCCAGCGACCATAATAACTGATATGGAGAATTTGACGGAACACCGAATGCACCATATGCCAATATGCTGAAGACGTCGGATTTCCAGAATAAAAAATGGTACGGAAAAAGAAAAAGAAAAACGCGCTATAGTAAAAAAAAAATCCCCGAAAGAACATCACTCTGAACATCGAGAAGAATGCACTGTTTACCACCGAACGATGTTTCTACCGTTGCTGAAGAGACCAGCAAGTTTGCCATGAAAGAACCAACTTTCGAATGACGAAAAAAGAAACAAAACCAAAAGAGAAGCCTGAATCCCCCAAACTCCGTGATGAAAGACATCACTCTTTTCCACCAGAGAAAAATAAAGAAAAGGAAAAAATCTTTTTCGCCGGAAAGTCTGCATGGTATAATACTGTGAAATAGTGAAGTATCAACATGAAAGAAAAAATAAATGAATAAAATTTTACTAGTGAAATAAAGTGACATCTGGATTGTGGAGGTCAGTTAGATTATATATTTCCAATTGTAGTAACATTGAAGTAACTGAGTTTTGTTGAACAGAACTTTGCGAAAAAGAATAATATATGATATGATATGGTATTTAATTTTTATAATATAGTTGTGTTATAAATGAGATATTTTCTTTATATTTTAATTGAGAAAACAAAGTCTATAGGTTTAGTCATACAAAATTTTGAGAAATTTTAATATACTTCTCATAATTTTATCTTAAGATGTCGAATGAGTTAAGAGTTATGATAGAAATTGGTGTTTTAAAGTGAAAGATATAAATTGAAGTTTTTAGAAAAATGACTAATGAGAGAAATAATACTAGAGATATTGATTTTTATAAGAAACGAAAGTAAAGTCAAGTTGTATTCTTTTTTCTCCATTGAATTCAATTGTTTTGTTAATTATTTTATTCAGCAGTAATCTTATTGCATGTCATTAAAAATTTTTTCATTTTGAAATTGTGTGTTTTGATATACCGGCCATATATCGGGATTCACTATTTCTCGAAATTTTCCTTATCTAAAATTAAAATTAATTTAATAACTTAAAGTTTATTTTTGGATATTATACAGTGGATAAGAGAGAATACAATCATTATAATTTTGTATATGTCTCGAAACATTAAGAGGACAAACTTGTTTAGTTTGATATGTACACCTCTCATTGTTTCTTATCAGCATCCCTGAACATCTGTGAGTTGATGTGACGCAGATTTCTCAGAGAGATGTGCTCAAAATTAAGTAAGGTGATACAGTTTATATTAGTGAATGTGTGATGTAGGAGAAAATCAAGAATTTTTGTCTATGAAACGAATTTTTAGAAGGTTACGGAAAGATTCAAAATATTGTATGCGATATTGTT